>PITA01000544.1:0-241220 GCA_004023965.1 Spilogale gracilis
CCCCATAGCTCAACTTTGTCTTCCAGGGAATGCTTTATCAGGAGAAATTAAAGTGATTTAAGTCAGCATAAATAATCCCAAAGTCATCTTGCGCTTCTGTGTAAGAGGCTACAATGCATGGACTCAGTCGGCTCAACGGGTAGGAGGATCAAAAAGGGGTCCTGAAGATTCAGGCAGCTTGAAAAATCAATGCACTGCAGTGGGAGGCTGAGACTGTCTGGGATGTGCAGCTTGCCTCCTTGTTTCACAAAGACAAAGCACAGCTTTTATGTTTAGCATTTAACCCTCAAAGAAAACTCCCAAACTCAGAACCCACCACTCTCTACAGTAATGCAAAATCAGGAGGGGTGGGAATCAACTGTATTCAATCTGACTGCAGTGTAAAGGCTTCACGACCATGTTTTATGTTTCATGTCAGATCAGGTAAGTTGCAGTGGCCATGAAATACAATTTGTCAAGACACCCGCACTTTAAATTACATTAAATAAATAGACAGTAAATAACATTGGAGCCTCCAAAAAGTCAGATACCGAGAAACGGAAGGTCATTTCCCAAGGATATGGTGAGGATGTTTCTAAAATAGGCATGACTTAGTACAGTTAAAATCTCTTTTCTTTTTACAATCTTTTCACATCATCATTTACACAGACCTTTATCTGGACAAATCAATTCTTGATAAAAATCCAAGCTCTTTTCAGTATCAGCTGCCGTAATTTGGGGCAATGACAAAAGAAAGAGACATCCATGAATGCACAGAGGTTTTTAAAATAGGCTTTTCCTTAGTCTTTGATCTCAGGTTTTCCCCCTTCCTAGGAGAACTGCAAATAAGCATGGAAACAACTACTGGAAGTATCTACACTGCAGGTCAGAAGGTAGATTTCTGTCATTCTGAATGCTGGTGATGGCTCATGCACAAGATTACTACATAAAAAGTAAAATCTAAGATTGCTGTTTCCCCTGATAAATCCAGTTGTTTGCCATAACAGAGACTTGTGTTTTGGGATACAGAATCTTAACCTTCAAATTAGGAATGGCTTGGAGACTGAGAGAAGCAATGACAAATGACAAAGTCACTGCTTGACTCTGATCTCCAACCAGGAACAAGAACATCTGATGTCACAATATGGAAATGTCTTCTGGCTTAATATCAGATTATTATTATTTTTTTTTAAGTAAATCTCTACATCCAAAGTGGGGCTTGAACTCATAACCCCAAGATCAAGAGTTGTGTTCTCTACTGGCTGAGCCAGCCAGGCACCCCCCTGGTTTAATATCAAGAAAAAAAAGACAACAACATGTTGCCAGTTTAGACCCAACTCAACATAGCATTTGGCCCAAATTCCATATTCAGACTACTGGGGAAAAAGTTAGAAAGACAAGATATGTACGAAGACTTATGTCCATACAGCGGAAAAAAAACCCAAAAGACAAAAGAAAAACAAAAACAAAAAACGAAGCTGATGCCACTGCATTTCTTAGCACAGTCCTTACTGAAATGTATAAACACAATGTCTATTTCTTTCATATTAACGTCTGAAAAGGAAAAGCAAAAAAAACCTAAATGTCCATATACTTGGGGGCAGGGGAAAGCAAGCAGAGGTCTGGAATTCTTGTAAAAACTGCTGAGCAAACTCTTCCATTTTTCTCGAGAGGGTCATCACCGCGATAGGCAGTTTCTCAACACTTGTGCTTCATGGCAAGCTAAGGAGAAAGAGGGATGGTAAAGTTAGGCAGTGTTCGCATGGGGAGGGGGGAACTTACCGTGCTGTTCCCCTCCCCAGATCCATCACGAGAGGCAGCACCAAGGTTTTACTCGCTGTGGTGGATTGCCATATTATTCCCAGTGGCGTCTAGTGAATGTGCAACATATCGTCAGAGAGCCCACCAAGCACGGCCTTTGTCACTCTTACTTGACAGCGGCTCCCTGGGCGTTCCGTGTCCTGCGGGGGGAGCGTGCCGCGTGGCCTTCCCTGCACCCCACTGAAGGAGCCAGTCCAACAGCCACGGGCCCAGGCAGAGTGAGGGACTGACCTAGGAACAGACAGGAGTAGAACCGAATCTCTGGGCTGCCGGTTACTAGTTATTCAGGAAAACCAACACTCCTCAAGTATAAGTATTTACTGATATCTTATTAAATATTAAAAATCAAGTGTAGAAAAACAACTGGCATTAATTCACTCAATATCCAGCCTGGACGTTCAAGCAAGTTCAGAAGTTGTTGATCAGGAAGTGGTGTTACCAACGAGGTAACAATCCAGACCTCCATTTACCACTCCTCCCACCGGTATTTGAGAAATGTGGCTTGCTGAAACGTTAGATCTTTATAAATGCAACGCTAATACCACTATATCATTCAGTAGCTTCCCAAGCCCACCTAGAGCCCATGATCATATACTGAAGGCGACACAGGCAGGTATGGAACATAAAGTTAAATCTGAGTTTGCTTTTCTTAGATCCTTTCCAAGGAGCCTGTACACTGAGGTGATCCCGAAGGCAGAGCTGAGCCTGAACTGTAATTCCTTACATGGCTGGAGTCTGGCATTTAGGGAGAGGGTTGGGACTGGGAGTTCTGCCACTCCGAACAGCCTGCAGCAAATAGCAGGTGATTCTCTGAAGGCAACAGCTCTGTAGAAAGCCTTGTCCGCTTCACGACCAGGTTCTTGGTCCTTGGCGAATGGGTCAGGGAGCCTCCGGGTTCTGCACAGTGGCACTGGCCATCATTCCGGGTGGGGTCAGTGATCCACCTCCCCAGTGTAACCCAGGGCAAGCAGGGTCTGCCTTCCCTTTCTTTGATGTCTTCAAGGACAAAGTCCTAACCCTGGGCTCCAGCTCAGGCCACCTGTGAGAGCAGCAGACGCTTCTGCAGCTGCCGCACCGAGCCAGGTCAGCATGTGATGGAGAGGGGATGTGCGCGCCCACCCCTCGGCTGCTACGTTCACCTCAGCTGGAAGAACTCCCCATGCCTCTCTGCCCGGTGAAGCCAGCCTCAGCAAGACGCCCACAGACCCACTGTGGTGAGGATGCCATGACCATCAGGGGTTGGACGGTGCGTGCAAGCAGGCCCTGGCTGCCGCTGGACTAAGCACCATGGGTTTTTGCTCAGAAAGGTGGAGGTGGCTAAGAACTCCTGACCACAGGGAATTTATGTTCCACAGGCATGTTGGGTGTCTGATCTGTCCCAGGGCCCTGCCACCCACAGCCCCTCAGCTGTAGGGACTCCACTTCTTGCTCCGTCTCTAGTTTTAATACATTATTCAGCGACGTGGACCATTCCAATCAACACAGAGCTGTTAAGCGTTGTGCATAATGAATACCCAACATAAATATTTGATCAGTGCTACTGTCCTGTTATTCACAGAGCTGTTAACCTTCAGCTAATGGGCTCGTGCCAATTCACGCACAGTCATTAATCTCCAGCAAGAACCCTACCAGTGCTCGCACCGGGTCCCCGGTTCCTGCTACTGCGGGGCTGAGATGGCGCTGAACGGAGCCCCGCCAGGTGGGGCTGTGGCCAGCTCAGCATCACAGGAAGATGCAGGATTGGATCTTTAATACTTAAAGTGTCTTTGCAGAAACTGGCATCAATACCATGCTACCTCAGTTTTTTTTTTTTTTTAAAGTCTCTGGGAGTTAGAAGTTCTAAGTATGGAAGGCAGGGTGCCGTTGCCCCTCTTCTCCAAATTTGCTGCATGACCTTGAGCCCTAAACTCAAAACTGCTCCATACCTCAGTCTCCTCATGTTGATAAATATCCTGACTCAAATGCTTGTGGATCAGTTTAGATGTCAGGGTTCCTACAGAAGAGGAGATAAACATTTCCTTTGGGTGTATTTTGTTTTCTTACTGTCTCATGGAAAGCTTTCTCTTTCAAAGCTGTGTCAATGACTCCCTCTAAATAATAATAAACCGTTACTCGTAGTGGGTGGAATTTTAAGAGGCCCAGACTCTTGAGGTCGCTTCTGGTTCAGGGACCCAAAGGAAACAGGTGACTGTAGTGGGGACAGAGGAATGCCACCTACCCCTCCCCACCCCAAGTGTGAGCTTGTACAGAACAGGGCAGATCAGCGTTCCTTTCTGTGACAACTGTCATCTGAGGAAGTCTTGGTGTGGGTGCTGCCCTCGCCTGCTGATTCCCTGCCCTTGGCGGGTGTCCGAGCCTGGCCTATGTGGCCATGTGGTGCTTTTGGGGGCAGGGGAGAGTGAGCAGGCCCACTGTGCGGCTGCGCTGTACTTTCCTAAGGGCTGAGACCAGGGCAAGCCCCCAGCTCAGGAAGAAGCCATGCTTCCTTAAGGCAGGCTGAACAGTGCTGGGGGAGAGGGGTGCAGGAGCATCTTCTACCTGCTCTCCTGGAGATCAGCACCTGCAGATCTTGACGACAGGGCTGTGCAAAGGTGATCTACTCACGAATGTACCTGGGTCACTGGAGGAGTCCTGGGAAAAGCCAGAAAGCTCCTTTTGACTGCAGTGTAGGAATGTGTGCCTAGTCTCTGGCGGGGGGCACGGAGGCGTCATTACCTGGTCTTGCTGTGGTCTGTGAAGGGTGCTGGCATGGACCCTGTGTCTCAGCTCAGAAACAAAGCCCACTCTATATAAGTCAACACAGCTGCTTGTTGGGGGGGGGGTCGGGTTCCACCTTTGAATGCTGTCCTCACCAGCAGGTCTGGGGAGGGGGGACTTGTCCTGATATCTTCGCAGTCAGGCCATATCAGTGGGTTTTGAGCAGAAGTCCTAGTCCCTGGGAAAATAGCCACACCTTAACTAAAGAGGTCACTCTCCTCGTTAGGAATGCTGCCAGTGCTGGTGATTCATAAGCATACATCCCAATTTTAGAAAACCACATCTGGCCAGGACAGTGTCTAGCTCCCACTCGCTCACGTGTACTAATAGACACCAGCAACCCCTTAACCTCCCTCTTAGAACACCCTCCATCAGGGAGACCAAAACCAGGGCACACACCCCTCCCTCCTCCATCTCTCCAGAAAACAGGCTGCTGGCTGGCACAGATCCTCCCAGGGGCCAAGACCAGAGGCCCCTTGCCTCTGGCGATTAATCAGTTTCTGCTCTGACAGGCTCTGTTTCAAGGGTTGTTCTGTGTTTAGAAAGTATCTGCATTTAGCAGGAGCCCTGCCCACCCTACTTTGGGGGGCACAAAATCTTCATCACCTCCCCATCCCGTTACTGAGGTCCTCAATCACATTTCTACAGTGCTCGTTACTAGGCAGTATAGGGCAGGTTCAATAGCACTATTTTCATGGAAATTATCATCGCCAGTATTAATTCAGATTTGTATGTCAGGTATTGTGATCACAGATTTATAGGTTTGAATTCATTCAATTCTCTTAATGCCCAGGAGACAGGCACTGTTAATAATTAGCCTTATTTTACTGATGAGGAAATCAAAGCTTAGAGAAATTCGGCACTTGCCCAAGGTCACGGGGATGGTAAATCCAACACAAGATGTTAACCACACCAGACTGCCTTCCCATGCACCCAGCACACGTGGCCACAACGTCAGGGAAACAGGGCCACCAGGGCCAAGAATCCTGGACATCTGGTCAGGTTATCCAACCCAGTGTTTGTATAACCGCCTCTGAGGGGGACGCCCATGTGGGTGACCTCCAGGTATTGTCTGCTCTGCCTTAGGAAGAGCGATTTCACAGACTTCCTCGGTAATCTGGCTCAGGATTTCATCATTCACCTAAAGTCTGGTTTTCGCAGAATCTTATCAGTGCCCTGCTGAATGCTCTGTTTTGCGGGGCAAGGTCCAAAAGAGAACTGCATGTACTATCACCCCTCCCAGACCCAAGACAATTAAAAAATGACCCCCTTTAACATTCTCTTCCCCAAATCAACATTTTGAACGTTTCTCCAGACTTCCATTACTGCCCCTTCGCCAATCACAACATTTGCCCTGGTTGTAAATGAAGCCAGGGTGGGAATTCTAGCTTCTCCATCCCATCCTTATTTCTGTCTCACAAAGGCTGGAGAGGAGACCTTGAATATGAACCTTACGGACATCTTAGTTCTGAGCTCCCTCTTCCCATGACATGCAGTGAGCAAGGGTCTGGCCCCAAGCATTGCCGCCCGCATTTTCAGCCAGATCTTAGCCTAGTCTCCAGGGAAGCCCACATGGACCCCTGAGGCAGAGGTGTGGTAAGACCCCGGCGGGACAAAGCGCTGATGACACAAGGAGGCAGATCTGTGCAAGGGGCTGCAGGACAGGAAGGCAGGAAGCACGCCCTGGGGGTTCAGGTCCACAGTCAGTGCTGGGAGTTAGCCCCTGGAAGAGGCCAGCTAGCTGCAGCTGGGGAGACTCTTTTTGTCACTTTTCAGGTTGTGCCTTCTCATTTCTTCAGCAGACCTGGGTTTTCTGTTGAAGCAAGTTAAGTTTTTTCCCAAAGGTCACCCGAAAAGCATATCTGAAAGGCCGGGACCTGAGTCGGCGATGCCAGCAGTTATCAGCAGTTGTTTCTGGAAACCTAAATTCCAATCCCTAGCCAGACAACTGCCCTTTGATCAGAAGCACGAGATCAGTCATAAATCCTCTTTATCACCTGACTAACAGGGCCCTCTCTATCCTTTGGTTTGTGACTGCCTCAGAGAGCTGGTGCCAGTAAAAACTCCCCTTTTCCCTTCTGAAAGGCACATCCTTCGGGAGCGTGTGAACGTGCACGTGTGTGCCTGTGGTCAGGAGGGACGTGCCAAGACCTGGATTCAGAGCGGGTAGGAGCCCTGTGGGCTACTCTACACGAGTCAGGGCAGCTTTCAAGATCCAAGGCCCCTCGCAGAGGGCCAAGCACCCCTGAGGTACCCTGTGTGGTGGGGGGATGAGAGCTTGCTCTTCATACAGTGAAAAGAGAACACAGGATGCTGGGCTCATGACCATGACCGGATAAGGAGGCAAGGAAAAGTAAGCCTGGGCCACGGGGGAAGAGATATTCTTGGATCTGACCTCCTCCACCCCACATCCTCTACTCTGCAACTTGAGCCCTAAAATTCTGGGTGGGAACTTCGGATGGTCCACATTTCCCAAAGATCCAGATCCACAGTCAGAGAGAAAGAGAGAAAGGTGTTAGTAAGGAGAGAAATGAAGAAATGGGTACAAGAAGAGATATTTTACGATTCTGGTACTTACCAAGCAGCAGGTTGTATGGGGCGGGGGAGAGGACTTGGTTTTGTATCTCCCACCATGGGAAACACACTGAAGTAAGTTTCTTGGAGCCAAAGCTCCCTGAGCCCCTGGAGTGGAGACCTCCGCCCCTCTGCGGGACCTACCTTGTGTGCAGTTTCGGCGAACTGCTGGGCGCTGTTCTTCATGTCTTCTGTCTTCTCCTCTGCTCGGCCTAACCGCTCCCCGCGCTCATTCAAGGCCTGGCTGGCTTTCTGTACCGCGCTGGTCACGCTATCGGCCGCCGAATGGAGGATGCTGTTTCCTGAGGAAGTAGAGCAAGAGCATCAGAGGCCGCCTCGGCTGACCTCCCGCGACAGAGCCTGCGAGAGCTAGGTGGGTCCCTCCAGAGAAGCCTCGGGTACCTAGGAAGCAGTCGACATGTCTTCTGAGCTCGTCGGCCTGTGCACGTGGAGCAAGAAGACCCACAGACTGTGGGACTCAGGCAAATGCTGATGGCTTCCCTCGCATCCCTTTCACTGACACGGCCCTCATGAACATTCTCCTGCCATTCTGTTTGGTAAGGGTCCGAGGGACAGGGGCTATCTGGATTTAGGACTTGGCTTGCAAAAGTAAATGGAAATCCTGACCAGTTTATAGAGTTAGGCAAGTTCAGTGAGACATATCTGGATTTTATGTGCATTTCCTCTGGACCTGGGGTTTAGGCAAAAACCTACCAGAAAAGGGGGCACAGAAGTTTTCCAGAGAGAATGCTCTGTATTTCTTTCAACTCCTCCCTACCATTCCACCCAGCCTTCTTGCGTGGCTTCTTGTAAGAATCGGTCTCAAAGTTCAGAGGAGCTATACCAGCTCTTGACCTTGAATCCTGAGCCATGGCTTGGTTGGCTGGGCCTCCTTGCCTCTGATCTCCAGTTTATAAAATATGGGGCTTCAATATTGCACTTAGCGAGGAGGCAGAATATGCTGACAGAACCGGCCTTAGAAGAAACCGAGCACTTCTAGATTCATGAGAAAGTTGAAAACCATCACATTTCAAAGGATTATGTATCCTTGACATCCCATTTGCCGGGACTGGAAAACAGAATTCAACAGCAGATGCATAACCCACTGAGAACCAGTGACTTGCAAAATTACAACCCAAGAAAATTTATAGCTGTATCTTGTTAACGCTGAGTGAAAGATATTTAATGGCATTTTAGGTAATAGCTTTATGTCTTTGAATAAGTTTATTACATCATTTAACTTTGTACTTGGGATGGATACACCTAGCCACAGACAGCTTTTAGTAGAAATGTAATTTCCTCCAGTCTCAGCTGTCAAGGCTTACTAGTTTCTCCTCTGTGGGAAAAGTCTGTGGTTTGTGGAACAGAATCTCAGGCAACTAAAGTACCTGGTGTCCACAAAGGATTTTGTAAATTGTTTCCCATTTTTCTTCTTTAGGAGTGGATTTTAAGGGTTTCCACTATGTGCTAAGGGGAGGAAAATGGGGGTAACTTAGTATTGCTCAGTTGTATTAAGCACTCCATGAGCCGAGATAAATCAACACAGATTAATAGGGACTAAAAGAGATGAAGCTCCAGAGGAAACTGGTTGAATATAAGGATTGGAATGGAAAACCTAGGTCTTTAGAACATATAGAGAAGGAGGAGAAATCTTGGCACCACTCTTTTTTCACATAATATTCAAGACTATGATGATAGCCTGTGTTAGGCCATCCTTAACATGTGAGTAGCATTTTGCAGACTTAAGCACCTTAACAAATATTATCTTATTTGACAATCACACAAATTCTCCTAAGACTGAGACTAGTCAAGGTTAAGTGGCTTGCACAAGATCATACCCCTAAGGAAGTGGCACGGCCAACAATGGCACCTGATTTTCCAGTGACTTTTCCTTATTCTGTAGCTTCCTCTTTGCAGATATGGTGTAGCTTGTGAAAAGCAAGACAAGAAGACAGAATTGTGAGCAGACTAGCAGAGACATTTTGACCAATTATTTCCAAAGGTAATGCCTATTTCTGTCCTCGAGGTATTCTTCTTGGTCAATGAAGAGTTACAGCCCCTGCTGTAAGAAAGAGGCAGTGGGATGGAATGGGAAGATGGAAAGGACTGGGAGGGGCAGAGGAATGGGCAGCACACACTAAAATTTCCTCTCTTTCTTGCTTCCTTTCACATACCCATAGCTTAGCTCCCAGAGGCTAGGAAAAATATGGGGCAGGGAATCTGCAACTTCACAGCCAGGAATAGCTGTATTAAACGAAAGGGATTTTAGAATAAGCTACCATAAAATTAGGAGGGTATTTAACTAGGACTTGTCTTTTTCCGTTGAAATTGACCCTCACGACGTCTTCCAAGTTAGACATATCTGTGTTTCAGAAAGATGCCGTATTGTTTCTTGTCATGACTTCCTGAACCTTGTACGAGATATCAGGTAACATGGCAACTACTTTTATATGATAATTTTCAGCCAACAGGCATTGTTACTAAAAGAGAACCAAATGTTGTCTTCAGTATTCAAAGATGACACTGATGACAAGGATCAATAGAAAATCCACCTCCAGTTATTTTCAGATATGAGGATGGATTTGAACAAATCTCAGGGCCTTTATTGAAATGACCTCTCTCTCCTGATTTCACTTCTGACCATATTTCAGGCTCAGTGAAGTCTCATCATCTTTGTCAAGCTTCAGGTCAACTCCATACCTTCCTTCCTCTCAACTCCATAAGAACTGTCTATATCCTTTGTAGCACTTACTCAAGGACATTCATGGGCATCTTTTCCTCATTTCTTCACCTGTAGATGCAATGACTTTTCAGCCAGGTAATAAATTCCTCAAGGGCACCATTTCAGTATATTGGCCATTTCCTAAATCTTGACGCTTTCTCCTCTTCACTTGGGTTTCCTGCCTGCTTACTTTCTCCTCTCAAGATCTTGTTAAAGCTGCAGTTCCAGGTTTCTGCTCTTGGCCCTCTTCTCTCTCTCTCTCATTCTACAGACTCTCCCTAGATCAATTTATTCAATTCCATGACTGAACTCCATCTTTTGCTAGGTTGTGCTGCTAGGCTCCAGACCTGTATGTTTTCTTACTTGACAACTCCAGAAGAGTGACCCAAGGTCATCTGGAATTCATTACGTCTAAACCTGACCCTGCTGTCTTTCCCTCCATACCTTTCTTTTGGGGTCCCTGGCTCAGTGAACAACCCCACTATCTGCCCAGCTCAATTCAGAAATCTAAGGGTCCAGTCTCTATCTTCTCTTTTACCCCATAAAGCTAAAGCTCGCCTTCTGCACAGCTCTCTGCTTTCTGTTCTCTTCACATTTTCACTATTTCTGTGTTGACCTAGTTTCTCCTGCTTTCAGAGTTCTAGTAATAGCCTTTTGTCTAGCTGGCTCCATACCTTTTTTGGGGGGGTTCATCTTCCATACTTTCATACTAAACTTTTAAAAAGGCGAATCTGTTACCATCTCCCCACTCAAGATAAAATTGAGACTTTTGCCTGCCTTTCTCTCAGCTCATCTCTTATATGCCTTGCCAAATTACCTACATTTGTACAGATGTGTCAGGTTTCTTTTACTTATATTCTTCATACTGCTGCCTGTGCCTGGAACCCTGATTCTCATCTTAGCCTTCCTAATGTGGCTCCGTCAATACACTTCAAACTCCTTATTAGGGAACTCTGTCATGTCTAGCCCACCCTTCAGTTGGCTGCCACCGACACACATATTACCTTGTGTCTATTTCAAATGCTGCATTTATAGGGCACCTGGGTGGCTGGGTGGCTCAGTTGGTTAAGTGACCAAGTCTTGATTGTGGCTCAGGTCATGAGCTCAGGGTTGTGAGACTGAGCCCCCACTGGGCTCCATGCTCTGTGGGGAATCTGCTTGATGTTCTCTCCCTCTTTCTCCTTTTGCCCCTTTCTGTGCACACACTCTAAAATAAAGAAAAATCTAAAAGACACAAACAAACCTATAAATGGTGCACTGACTTCATGCATGTAATTGTTGGCTCTCTAGGGTGAACTCCTTCAGGGCAGGGACCATGGCTTTTTCATTTCTGTATTACTGATCCATAGCACACAGCAGATAATAAATGTTGGTTGACTGAGAGGCAGGATGGTATGTGTCATCCTTTCTATGATTTCTTCATGGCTTAGCAGAGGGTTGGACACATAACTGATCCTGTCACATGATCCAACCAGGTCCTGAAATTCTAAACTTGCCAAGTGACTAAGGGATCAGTTTTTGGCTAATGGAGTTAACTATCTTGTCTAGCGATCGTGTCAGGAATTCAATGAGTTAAATAAAAAAGAAAATGTAGGGGCAACCTGGGTGGCACAACTGGTTAAGCGAAAGACACTTGGTTTCAGCTCAGGTCGTGATCTCAGGGTCGTGAGATTGGGCCCCACGTCAGGCTCTACACTCTGCTCTGAGTCTGCTTGAAATTCTTTCTCCCTCTCCCTCTTACCCTCCTGCTCATGCTCTTTCTCTCTCTCCCTCAAATACGTAAATAAATCTTTTTAAAAGAAACCCAAAATATAAAAAGGGAAATGCATTGGCTATAAGTAAAAGGCAAGGGCAGAAGTTGATAAAGAATCTGTTGCTACTAGCCTTAAAACAAACAACTGTAAGGCATAAAAATAACCGACATTAAATAGCTTAATAAATAAATTCAATGTAAAAATAACAGTTTCCTGAACATTCACTATGTTCCAGGCACTTACTCAGTATGTGATGGGCATTACATCGTCCCACTTCTATCATGGGAGCTCCGAATCAAGACAGAGGCTTAGCAATGTTCCCAGGATCACACAGTAAAGAAATAGCAGAGATAAGTTTTGAACCTAGGAAGCCCACCTCCAGAGCCAGTTCTCTTCCTATGTTAAATGGGCTCTCCATGGGAATTTTCTTTCTTTCTTTTTTTATTTTTATTTTTTTTTAAAGATTTTATTTATTTATTTGACAGAGAGATCACAAGTAGGCAGAGAGGAGGAAACAGGCTCCCTGCTGAGCAGAGAGCCTGATGCGGGGCTCGATCCCAGGACGCCGGCATCATGACCTGAGCCGAAGGCAGACGCTTAACGACTGAGCCACCCAAGCGCCCCCATAGGGATTTTCTTGTAAGTGACTAATGACCTAGTCTGTATTAACTGTGTGGAAGGAAGACCTCAGTGCAGTAGTTCCTCATGCATTCCTTAAAGTCATAATACAAAACAAAATAGCCTGCTCAGAGAGGCAGCTGAGCACAAACTCACTATATCAACGCATGCTTTACTCAAAGGTTGGGGCCCATCATGTATTGAGTTAAATCTGGAAATAAAAGAGTCTCCCAAGGCAGACAGAACAGTAGTTCTCTCTAAATAGACAGGAAGCATATTAATACCCAAATGTATTCAAGCCGTCTGAGAAGAGGCTGCAACCCCAGCAAAGAAAGTCAACTGCCTTTTGAATTATAGCCTCCGGAGAGTAGAGACCAGTCTGACTGATCGATGTTGCATTTACATTAGTTCCACTCGATATCTGCTTTTTAAAAAATAGATATATGCTGGCATCTTTTTTTTTAATGTTGGCATCTTTTATGTGAAGTGATTGAGTAGACTTGAAACGCTGTAACTTTGAGATGAAGCAATAGCACTGTATTCAGTCACTGTTTGCAAACATAATTAGAAGAAATTTAAATGTATAGGAAAATGAGGGAAAAAGAATAAGGTGTATGGAAAAGCAACAACAGAAGAGAAGGAGGAGGGGCAAAGATTTTCAAGAGCACACAGAACATTCTAGCAGCTCAAGTATCAACCTAATTTCTTTCTGTTGTCCTAGACTTCAGACTGCATCTTGGTACTCAAAATTCCTAATTCAATAGCTAGGAAAGAGGCAACTTCAACAATGTTCACCAGCTACCTCCTCTATCAAATATCTTTATCTCCCTATCTATATCTTTAGATCTGTATCTATAATAGATAATAATATTAATATTAATAATAATAATAGATAATAATAATATATCTATGATATATATAGATACGTATATTTGAAATGCAAATCACTCATCTTGTTTGGAAAAAGGCAGGAAAATGATCTAAAAAATAAGTGATCAATAAATATATGCCAGTCTATACTCAGTGCTGAGTAAACTCGCTCATTTCAGAGCATTGTTTTAAAACTGAATTGTTTTTGTGGGCGCCTGGATGTCCCAGTCAGATGAATATCCAGCTCTTGGTTTCAGCTCGGGTTATGACCTCAGGATCCTGGAATCGAGCCCCACATTAGGCTCCCTGCTCAGCAAGGAGTCTGCTTGTTTCCCTCTCTCTCTGCCCCTCCTCCCACTCTCTCTCTAAAATAAAAATAAATAAAATCTTAAAAAAAAAGTTTTAATAGTTTTGCTTGGACTACTTCTACTCAATAGTCAATTTAACCACATAGAAAGAACTGTACAATAAAGCCCCATGTATCCAAACTAACTTAAAGGAAAACCAATTATAGAAAAAAAAAGTATAACATGGATACAATAAACTTACAAAAATTGGCAGGGAGCTCTATTACATTAAATCTGTTAACAGGCCAGGAATACTGGTAGCTCTCATAGTGTCTGTCCAAAGTGTTTAGCAATAATTTAGTCACTGAGTAGCTTAAATAGTCCCTATTCTGTTCTTGTCTATGGTATTACTATTTTTTAGCAAAGCTCTTTTCATGGATGGATGTAAAGTACACTTAAGTCTGGCCCAGTATTAGTGACATTCAAATGAACTCTCCTGGTCACAGTTCTTTGGGATTCACCCAAGATGCTTTTTCCTTTGTTTTGCTTCCAATCTTCACTGCTCAGGGTCCTTACCACTTCAGGACATATCAGCAAAAGAAAAATCAGGTGGAAACTGGGTTGCCCGACTGCCAGGTCTCTTCTCAGATCCAAAGCCACTTGGAACCACTGATGGACTGTCCTTCCTGAGAGGAGGGCACATCTCCACGCCACTGGCAGTAACTGACGTTACATGGTAACTGTGATGCTTCCTCGGATGTTCTACTTAGGACTGTGACTTGCACTAAATATTTTAGAAATGAATATAATTTAAATAATAATGATGATATTAACTTCTCCAAACAGAGTGATTAAATGCAAAGGCCTACCCATCTGGTAGAAACAAGTTGGCTCTTAATTCACAGAGTCCATTAATTATCTGTAAGGTTGAGTAAATTACCATGCTCCTTCTCTTTCCATTAACTAATCAATACTAATCATGCTGCTGCATCTCAATGTTGGACCACCTCTAGGATCCCCCAATGGTGATTCTTTCAAAGCTTAAATTTCATTTGTATTTTGTAATAATGACTAATCAGACAAATTCTGTTACAAATCCAGGCTACTTTAAAAATGACTTTGTGAAGTGCCGATCTAGCTGCTTTTATTGCAGAACTTTGGAAAACCTTTAATATGATAATATAAGTTGTGAATCAGGAGGAGGTAGGGAGGAGCAGGAGAGATCCGCCAGCAGAATTTCTGAAAGCTGCAGGGTTCTTTCTCACAGGGTTCTTCCGCATGCATTATTTTAGTAGGGTGGACTTCTGCAGAATCTGCTTTGGGAAATGCTACGATAAACTATATTGACTCCTAAGTTAAAGGAGGAAAAATAAATCCAGGCTGTCTTCAACAATTCAGTAATAGATAGACAGGTCATGTAATTACATTAAAAAGGCGTGCTTTATAGAGACAGCCGAACGGATACAGCATGCTGAATGGTAGTTCCAGAATTATCTTTTGTCTCAAGTTGGTGGCTAATTTCAGGGCCCATGAAACTTGTTTGTTGCCTGCAGCTGGATGACAAAGAGAAATGGACTCAGTGCTCCGGAATACTTAGTAAACACATAAAACTCAAAAGCCTACCTGAAGGAGACCTTGAGTTATCTATTACTGGTATTACTAAAGGAACAAGGATGGATCCTTTTGTCAGGCGAATCTCTTCTGTTGGAGATGTAAAGGTTATTTAGTAGAACCCTGGCCTGTTCCCGAGTCACAGACATGCCATAGCTACGGACTCAGGAGAAAGGCCAATGCCCTTTCCCTGTCCTATGGATTGATGGCTAGGAGCTCACACTCTCCTCCCAGTGCTTTATTCCAAGATTCCCAATGGCAAGGGTCAAATATTTAGGGTTTTAATTCATGTCCCTTTAAACACTTAAACTCAGGATATGTAGAGAAATTCACTAGTCCTTTAAATATTCATTTAAAACTGGTCCTTATGGGCATTAAGGAGGGCACTTGCCAGGATGAGCACCAGGTGTTGTATATAAGTGATGAGTCACTAAATTCTACTCCTGAAACTAGTATTACACTGTATATTAATTAACCAGAATTTGAATAAAAACTTGAAAGAAACGAAACAACAGAGACTTTGGACACAGAAACAAACTGAGGGACTTGGAGGGAGGGTGGTGGAGGGATGGGAGAGCCTGGTGGTGGGTCCTGGGGACACCTAAAGCGTGGAGCACTGGGTGTGGGGAATGGGGAATGAATCTTGGAACACTGGAAAAAAAATTTAAGTAACAATAAAAAAAAAACTTGAAACAACAACAAAATAAACTTGGTCGTTACGAACATATCCTTCCTTATAAGAGTTATAGGGCATCGGGAGAATGAATTTAAGAACAACTTCTTTTGGTTCTGTTCTGTTCAGAGAATATCTGGCTCTCAGAAAAGTGGCTGAAATGTAATTTCCAAAGAGGGAATCCTTGTTCTGAGGTTAGAGTGGCTCTAAATTTGGTATTTATATAAATACCAAGGATTTTGTCCATTCTGTCTTTGCTACCTATGGCAATAAACCACTTAGGATCTATAGCTGTCCGCTTTTGTTAAGTTGGAAGACAGCGTCTTGGATAACTACAATTTCAAGTCCAGACAGACACAATTTGAAAACCCTTCACAGTGCTACTGGGTAAATGAATTCTTTTCAACACGTGGAGTCCGCTGCTTACTTCCTGGGTGACATGAACAAATAACTTACCCTCTGTGCTTTAGTCTGTTTCCTTACCTGTCATAGGGGTTGGTCTAGTATCTACCTTATAGGGCTGCTGTGAGGAATAAATGAGGTCATGCACAAGGGGGCACTTAGAACTGTGTCTAGCATGTAGTAGACAGTCAACTTTAACCAGTACTGAAGAGAAACTTCAGGTATCTGGCACTAAAGAGTCTCTAGCTTGCATTTCTTCTGCTACTCTCATCCGCCATGCACGTCCTTGAAGGAACAATCTAGCCTACTGTCAGCCTTGTACGCCCCAAGCCAGAAAAGTGCCTTCCAGCCAACTGTCCTGACATCACTCACTTGTTCAATAGCCTATCAAGTCCATTGCCTATTTGAAGTTTCCTCCACTTGGCCACTGCACCACAAGGTGATTGACTATTTCTTTTTAAAAGCTGTTCTTTCTCTGGGCTTCTATGGCAGACTATTTCTTACCTGCCCCTCCTACCCCCGATTACTCCCTGTCAGTTGCGTTCCTTGCTTCCTTAGGGGTGTGAGGGAAGAAGACACTAGCTTTGGGGCCTCAGGTCAATGACTTAACTCTCGATGGGCCTATATTTTCTCATTGGCACAGTGGTGATACAAAGACTGCCTATTTTCCCTAGAGTTTGTTGTGAAAATTAAGTGACATACAAACTCAGGATAGTGTTGGTAATGCAGTATGAGCTCAGCACACACTGGTATTAGTAATACCTGATTCATTCAGCGCATTTATTGTCAAATAAACATGGGCCAGATATTGTCTATACGTGTCTGCTTCTCAAATTCTACCTTAAATTATCCCATTCTTTGCCTTCCCACCTTCTATCTGGCCTTCTCCTCCTGAATTCACTACGTTGGTTACTGGCCCTGCTGACCACCCAGTATCCTATGCTCAATCTCCTTTAAGTCCAACCTTCTGTCACATCCCACATGCAAGTGTCCACATAGTCTGGGGTGTTTATCCCAGCAAGGGCTCTTTGCTCAGCCCTCCACTCTATTTCCAGTCCCCACCAGGCCTTACTGGACCATGCATCAACCTGGGTGGTTTTCTGACCACTGGTCTGGAAATTTCAAACACATCATCCTCTTTGCTTTTTACTGACCTGATCGTGCCCCCTATTTGTTGCAGTCCTTTGTGGGCTCACCCATAATGCAACGCAATCAGCTCAAGAGGGGCTCTCCTGATCCCATGCCAAGCTATATTCACTTGGCGTCTGCCACCCCCTGACTCCAGTCTCTATCCATTGCCTCATTGTTTCTTGACAAGTTTTAGAAAATCATTACAGTTTTATCAGTTTCTTACTATAGGTGAAGTAGAGTATATCATAAATGAATTTGGAAAAAAAACAATATGAAAAAAAAGCTGACTAAGGAATATCGTGTCTAGCTCTGTCCATGCAGGTGTCCAAACATTAGCGTGCAACATTAGTACTCAAATGCAGACCCAGCACTTAGATTTTCATGTCTAACACTGTTTTCTGCAAGAAGGAAGCAAAGTTCTTTGGAAAATAGTGGATTTCATGCCTTGGGGCAAAGAAAACTCAGATAGGCTTGAAGCACTGCCAGATAATAAGGATACCTTCAAAGACGGTAGGGCTAGTGTTAAAGGAAAAAGAAATCAGTTTAAAGTTGGTTCTGAGGGGTGCCTGGGGGGCTCAGTTGGTTAAGTGAGTGCCTTCGGCTCAGGTCATGATCCCGGAGACCTGGGATCAAGCCCCACATCGGGCTCCCTGCTCGTCAGGAAGCCTGCTTCTCCCTCTCTCGCTCCCCCTGCTTATGTTCCCTCTCTGGCTGTGTTTTTCTCTGTCAAATAAATAAAATCTTTAAAATAAATAAATAAACAAACAAACAAACAAACAAATAAATAAATAAAGTTGGTTCTGAAAAATAGAAATAAATAAATAAAGCAGGTCCTACGGGACAAGTTGTGATATTTGGAACATCAATAGTAATGAAACTTTTAATAATAAGGATAATAATTATAATTCATATAACTGTGGAAGCCATAACTTATTAGTGTTCATATAAAAAATATAAAAACAAACTTGAAAATACAAAAAAAAGTTGACTGTAAGTGGATGCTCAGTTTACAGTCCTGATTGCAGTAGCACAGGCCTTTGTACGCTCTAGTTACTCAACCTGTGATGCCCTTTCCTTCCGTAACCAACTGGTAATTCATGCTCATCAGAGATCACTCCACCTTTCCCAAATTTTCTTCTGGTTTGTTTATTTATAGAAATGTTTTCTTGCCACCAGTTTTTTTTGCAACAGGCCCAGCAGTAGGCAGGGAACACAGACATGTTCTGTCCCCCACGCCCCTCACTCAATCCCTACCTTATGCCGAGCAAAGAGCTTATCATCTAGAAACAAGAGGCAGATTATGCATAGGTTCTGTACAGGTTAAAATAATATATACATATATTTAAGGTTAAAACAATATATACATAAGGTATCTATATTGTGTGTTACACACAACAATTTAAAAATTGCTGGGCAGTTAACAAATGATGTACTATGCTAGTGAATTCAGCAACAGTGGGGGGATCTGTCTAAGGAGGCAATGTTTAAGCTGGGGCAGAGTCCATGTGCAAAGGCTTGAAAGAGGAAAAGACTTCTGTGCCTGGGAACCGAATGTGTGGCTACGGCAGGGGGAGGGTGGAGTGCAAAGAGACTAGAGGGAAAAGCAGATGCAACTAGAAACCACTGAAGCATCTTATTTTATTTTTTAAGGATTTTATTTATTTATTTGAGAGAGAGAGAGAGATTAATCAGGGGAGGAGCAGAGGGAGAGGGACAAGCAGACTCCATGCTCAGAAGGGAGCCCATCACGGGATTCCATCCCAAGACCCTGAGATCATGACCTGAGTTCAAACCAACTTAAATGCTTAACCAACTGAGCCACCCAGGTGTCCCACCACCGCAGCATTTTTAAACAAGAGTCACCTGGACTGAGATCATTTTTGAAATTCTGACTCTGGCTGTAGTTTGGGAATGGAAGCAAGAAAACAGAATGAGCAGTTGAGAAGCTATTGCCGTAACCCAAGTAAAAGATAATGGTGGCTTGAACTAGAATGATGTCAGTAGAGATGAGAGAAGTGGAAAGATTTAAGATCTATACCAATATATCAGTATGAAGGAGATGAAGGAAAAGGAAGTACAGCGAGCAAATCCCAGGTTTTGACTTCAGCACATGGGCAAACAGTGGTGCAATTTACAAGATAGAAAAATCTGTCAGAAAAACAAATTTCTTTGGAGGGTGGGCACACATAAGAATCAAGTATTTCATTTTGGAGAATGATATGCTTAAGTTGCCTGTGAGAGAGCCAAGTGAAGTCAATAAGGCAAACATATTTCAGCATGAAGTTCTGCAGAGAAGTCTGGGATGGAGATAAAATTTGTAAGTCATCAGCATAGACAGAGAATGGCAGTGGGTAAGCTGACCTCGGGAGCAATGCTAAAGAGAGAAAGGAAAAGGGGTTGCAGATTCTACCTATAGAACAAACTAAACATAAAGGTGCTTGCAAAGGACACTGTGGAGAAATAGCCCGAGAGGCAGCAGAAAAACCAAGGTGAGTTTGGCACAGTGGATATTAAGTCAGGCCAATACATCAAAAGGTTGCTCCAAGAGTCCCAAGATTATTCACTGGGGAAAGAAGAATCTTCATCAGTTGGAACTGGGACAACTGGATATCCACATGTGAAAGAATGACGTTAGACCCTACCTCATACCAAATACAATTTAAATTCAAAATGGATCAAAGACCTAAACACAAGAGCTAAACTATAAAACTCTTAGAGAAAACACAGGCATAAATTATGACCTTAGATGAGGCAACAGTTTTGTAGATGTGATACTGAAATCACAAGCAACAAGAGTAGATAAACTGGACTGCATCAAGATTCAAAAGAATGTTGTGCTCCCTACTCGGTGCTTCCCTTGCACTTTATTCATGTCTTTATTCCTATTCCTATATTAACACATTATAATTACTGGCTTAAGGGTCTATTTAATCAAATAGAATTTTAATTTCTTAAATATCCTTGACTGTCTCCTCCCCATTTGTATACTTGGTGCTGAGGAGGTACCAGACCCATACACCACATGCATTCTGTGGCTGGAGCAACTGTATGGAAACAAACACATTGTTATAAATAGGAAATAAGAATATAAAAGGTGGGAAATATGGAGAAAGCTCACCAAGGAGAAAGAGCTCACCAAGGCTAACTTATTAACATGGGATGGAAAATTAAATGATTTTGGATTAAGACAATAAAAGATTAATGTTTTGAGGCTCTAAGAGTAAAGAATGAGGTCTGAGGCTGAACATCCTTCACAATTAGCAAAAATGAATTTATTGTGCTCTTTAAGAAAGTATGTATGACACATTTAGCATGTGTCTAGCCCAAACTGGTTCTTAGAGATGTTTTACTTCAAACTAATTCAAATTGCATCTCAAATCTACTGTTAAATAGACTCTTTGGGAATTTAGCATAACTTCTTCACATAAAACACGCAAATACCCGACTGCCTTATGCTGGAAAACAACTTAGGAGTCCTCTAGTTCCCTGGAGAGAAAATGTGGTCAGAAGGTCAAGTGAAAGGAATTGCTTAAGGTTACATCCCAGGTAATAGAGCTGGCCCTGGAAGTCATGTTTATGGATTTGGAGCTCAGCGAGGTTTTACCTGTCTTCACCATTTAAGAAACACATGTGGAAACTGAGAATCTGGTAACTGATCTCTTGAGAACAATCCATACTGTCCCCTTTTGGAAGTGTTACCCTTACATTCTGGAGAACTTCACCACAGCGAGCATGCACACATACACCAGTTTGTGATTTCAGTATATGATACTTCCCATCTTTAATCAGTTCACAATAATAAAATCCAAGGGAAAAATCATAGCCTTCACAGAAAACTGTATACATACCACCAGGGATACCTTAGATGGCCAACTTATGGGGTTTAAAAAGACTGAAGGGTTGTGAAGAAAACTTTGAATTACTGAATGCTCTTCTGCCTGACAGTTTTGTTGGTAAAGTGGCAATGTGACTAGCACTCAAAGAGGTGCAGGAAACTTCTTATCTTGATCAGGAGAAATGAGATGATGAACGTCCACAGAAAAAGATAATACTGCTGCTAAATTTCAGGTGAAATATGCCGAATATAACAAAAATCTGTGCTAGTCACTAAGGTCACTTTAGACTAGGTCATTACTGCTACAGTTAAATCCTATTATTTAGATGATAATAAAGAGAATAAAGTCAGTGTCAATTATGCTTCAGATATGGTCATCAAAGGCAACACAATTCAGCAGACAGAGTTCACGGAAGTACAGCTGGTAGCTCAGTGCAGCAGGTACCCATGCTCCTACCTGCATAGACTTGACAGTCACTTAATTTGTATTAATTTGGTGAATGTAAAACTGAGAATCTCACCTCATAGACAGATTGGTGATAAATGAGCAGCTATACTAACACATGTCAAGGGCAATTTCTGTCCAGGCTGAGAGTCATAGGGGAATTTTCTACCATCTCTGTGATATCACATGCTATTTTGAAATCGACATTAAGTCCCAATGGGTTTCATGACTAGTCATTAGTCACTCTATAATCTTAATGTATTTTGGTTGATTACTAATGAATTCCTATGACATATTTTACTTTCTAAGAAGTATAATGTGAGAAGTGCCACTTGGTCATTAAAATCCACTACAATTATCATCAACCAAATCAAATTACTATCAATTACATAGAGAGGAGTTGATCCACACTGCATCATTCTTTTTTAATCGAAGCATGTTTGACATACAAATGTTAGAGTAGTTTGAGGTGTACAAATAGTGATTCGACAGTTCTATATATTCCTGAACACTCACCACAGTAAGGAGAGTACCCATCCATCACCAAGCAACGATATTATAAAACACAAACAACTTCAATTCATATTAACCAGATACAAATTGAAGGAAGGAATGCTCAATCAACTGTAGGTCTGGAGGTCCATTATCAAGGTTACAAATGCAACTCATTTTCATTTATACTATTATCATCAGGGGCTACAATTTGGTAAGTGCCTACTATGTGTCAGAAACTGTGCTAAATGCTATGAATCTACTATTCTATCCATCTTAATGGATACACTTTAAGATACATCCTATTATTCCTCCCCTAAAACTGATGAAACTCAGAAACTCACCTAGGATTATACTGCTAACGAGTGACAGAATTTTGATTTGAAATTCAAGTCTAGTGGACTACAAAATCGCTATTCTTTTTAGTACCATGAGAGCTTCTGAAGTTTCTGAATGGTAGGTACACTGTGTGAGGTGAAATGTACCAACAGTGGATTTTCATTTGTCCCAGCCTCATGTTGCTATGTTATACACAGGATATGAGACTGGCATTCATATGCTGTTTTCTTCTACTTGATGTCTCCACCTATGCAACAGCTTGATAACTAAGCCAGAGTTTCTCCTCTGGTAATTCGGTAATGACTTCCTGAGACTGAGTGAGGCATTCAGTCTATGCTTCTCATAGCGCCCTTCGCATTTCTCTTAATGAAGCTTTTATTATAAGGCACCAAAGCTGTTAGTCTGCTTATCTGTGTACCTCATTAAACCAGGAGCTTTTTGATCACAGGGGTAACTCCTGTATTTTTCAGCATCTCCAGGTATGATGTTTATCACTTAGCAGGTGTTCAATAGATGCTTGCTGAATGAATAGTAAATTGATAAAGAATGAAGATGTTTTTAATTTTATAAAAATGTGATGAAGTTTTATGCCTAAAACTTATTTACATTGGCATTCATCTTGGGTTGTGCTACTCTGATCAGCACATGGAAAGGATCAACTTCTGACATAACTGAAATAAAATTCTAATTATACAGTATTTTTCTAAATTGTTAGGGCTTAAAAAATTATGTCAAAGATATAAACGTGCCCAAAATGCAAGTTCAGGATATTTGATTAATGTGGAAAAATTTACTTTCTATTGAAATGGCACTCTTTCCAAAATTGTTTTGATGATTCTGGTGGGAAAGAGATGACACATGAAGTGAGTGAAAACCAAAACATATTTTGCTTCTTCCTGTGTTTACTCTATTTAGGATATGAAGGAAGGCATGTTTTTCACACCTCCTCTGTTTAAATACCACACTTTTAAAAGGGATTAAGCATTGAAAACTCAGTTTAGAAGAATATACTTTTCATATATTCCATCCCTAGCCCACATAAAGGTTAAAATGTTAACAGAATCACATATGAAATATAAAGATTTCTGTCAGTTTAAAAATATTTTGTATTTCATTCACTGGGTTTTTCAAGTGGCATTATAAGCCATATACAACCCTTGTTATGTTTATTTATTTATAAAGATTTTATTTATTCATTTGAGAGAGAGAAATAGAGAGTGAGCAGGGGGAGAGGCAGAGGTAGAGGGGAAAAGCAGGATCCCCACTGAGCCAGGAGCCCAATGTGGAGCTCAATCTTGGGGCCCAAGATCATGACCTGAGCTGATGGCAGGCATTTAACCATCTGAGCCACCCAGGTGTCCCAGGATCCTTATTTATTAAGAAATAAATAATCCAGACACTGTTAAGGTATGTGACTCTTATGTAAGTAATATAGATGCTAATGCTCCTTGGACCTTAAAGGGAGGGAGAAGCTACACGGTGCCGAAGAAATGATGATGAGGGTGAGGTGGGACTGACGAAAGAAGAAGGTGAGTAGATCGTTATAAACATTCCAGGAAAAGTTGACAAAAATCCAGCTGTAATGATAAATATTGGAATGAAAAAGCTAAGGGAGCATCTTAGCTTAGGATAAGGGACAAGGGCTTAAGATGACTTATTTGCAGACAATATACCATGGATTTCTAAAGAGAAAAAGCAGTCTTTGGGTTGATAACTTACTTTACAATCAAGTTCAGGTTACTTGATTTGAAATTTTGAAATTCAAAAAATGATTCTTAAGAGGTTTCCTCCATGCTAGGAACAAATGGTTTAGCAGAAGTAATGGCAGGTGTTCATAAAATTGTGTTTCAGTTTTCTTCTTCCTGGATACAGAGGAAGTATCTATCTTCTAGCCTTCCTTACAGTTAGTTTGGTAATATGGGCCATGGGCTATAAGCAGAAGCAATGAGTGTCACTTCTGGGCTGAATTAATGAGAAGCCCCCAGGTGGCCTTCCAGCTCTCTTTTCCCCTATGGAACTTGCCTCTGGAATTTGCCTTTTGAGATGGTGCATCAATAAAACACAAGCAAATTGGGTCCTTGAGTCACCAGTTAGAAACTGCCCTAGAGAGGCACTAAATTCACAGACTCTATTGGAGAAATAGGGTCTTATTTGTTAAGCCACTGAGATTCGGAGGTATGGCTGTTTTTGCAGCAAAACTGAGTGTTGTTCTGACTAATAAAAAGGGTGATGTACATTCTGAGGAGAGTACCCAGATTTAGAAGACTTTGAAAATGTTTTATTTAACTAAAATAAATCAAATCGATGATAGTATTTTTGTTTATGAGCGTGGGAGGAGTAGAATTCACAAATGCATTTTATTAGCACATACTGAATGAAGTCAGCCACTTTAAGAGTTTTAAATTACTGTTTTAGAAGAAAAAATAAAGTATTCATCCTAGCTCAGGAGGCTATGACAAAAATACCCACAACTGGGTGGTTGAACAATAGAAATTGATTTCTCACAGTTCTGGAGGTCAGGAATCCTGAATCAGGTGTCAGCCTGGCTGGATTCTGATGAGCGTTCTCTCCTGGGGATGCAGACGGATATCTTTTAAAGCTGTGTCCTCACAGGGCAGAGAGCAGAGAGAGGAAACAATCTCTCTTCTGAGAAGGACTTTTGAAGGATACTCCCATCACAAAGTCTCTATTCTTATGATCTAATAACCTCTCTCAAAGTCCCCGCTTCCTCATCTAATCCCACTAGAGCTTGAGGTTTCAGCATGAGTTATGGAGGACACAAGCTTGCAGTCCATACCATTATCTAATTAAAAAACACTAACTTCTATTTTTAGAATGTTCCTTTTTCCCCATTCTACACTAAGAACAAAAAAGTAGATGTGACTGAAAAATAAGCATTAACAAACCTAACTTATGGTTTAAAATAAAAAGCACAGACTTTACAGATTAATATACTAACATAAATACTATTATTAAAATCTCATTTTCTGCTTTGAACATGTTAACTGTAGCTGCCATTATCCCTAGTGTCATCTTCTCTCTTGTACAATGTGGGTGCAAATACCCATTTTCTACTTGTCTTCCAACTAAAACTGTACCTGCTGGTAAACTATAAAAAAATTACAGTCAGGTAAGAAATATTATCTTGTACAAATATATGAGACCATATATTCCAATCACCGTGAAACACTGAGCAGAAAGAAGTGGGACACTGGCTGTCACTTTCCTCTTCACTGCCACCTGAGAAAGTCCACAGCAATGCCCTTGCTAATGAGTGACATCCTTGAATATATGTATGAAGTCATATCCAAACTTTGGTCCTTAATGATTTTCAATAAGATTATTGGTAACATGTCTTTAATATTGGTACCATTCAATTCAGTACAGAGAGGGGCTCTGGAAACTTAAATGTTTATTTTGCACTGAAGATCTGCTCAAAATACTAAAGATCAGTAAGAGTTGAAAACTCACAACTCAGAAGTGAAAATCAATACCCATTCAAAAGGGTAAATATTAATGGACACACCAAGGTTTCCTTATATTAGTTTCTGCAACAGGGAAGAAGTCGGCTGGGAAGTATGGATAAAGGTCAACAACTGAAAAGGGAAGATGAATGGAAAAAATTATTTTTCTTAATTCTTTAAATCTTCAGAAAAAAAATCTAGCTTACGAGTCTAATTAAGCACTTTTACTGCAGGAAGAAGCTATAATTAAAGCTTTACCTTATATGGCTTACTGACTTGCAGCTGCAAGCCGAATGTTTTAACCTGTCATCATATTGGCATTAGTTTGACAAAATGTAGTAATCATTTCCTTTTGTGGACTAGAGGATATCAAGAACATGCATGTTTTAATTTGTATGTTAACTGATATGGACATAATTATTAAAGGTTACAGGGAATATATGGCATTGCAATTTTTTTCTATCCTTTTTTAGGTAATTGAATGCTTTGCTTACTTTGAATAAAAGTCTCTTGACACAAATGATCTAAAACAAGGAGCTGAAACAGCAGGGAAGCTGGAAAATAGGAAAAAAGCCTAAAGCCCTGGAGAACATAAAAAAATTCAGTACTTTTTCTTTCTTTTTGAGAGAGAGAAAAAGAGAGAGCGCACACACGAGTGGGGTGGGGAGAGGGCGCGAGAGAATCTTAAGCAGTTCCATACCCAGCATGGAGCCAGATGTAGGGATCAATCTCAGGACCCTGAGATCATGACCTGAGCCGAAATCAAGAGTTGGATGCTTAACTGACTGAGCCACCCAGGCGCTGCACCCCCCACCCCAAAATTTAGTATTCTTTTTTTTTAAAAAAAATATTTATTTATTTGACAGAGAGAAACACAGCAGGAGAGGGAACACAAGCAAGGGGACTGAGAGAGGGAGAAGCAGGCTTCCTGCCAAGCAGGGAGCCCTACGCAGGGCTCGATCCCGGGGACTCGTGAGCCAAAGGCAGACACTTAACGACTGAGCCACTCAGGTGCCCCCAAATTTAGTGTTCTTAAAAAGCAGCCTGAGAGCTACCTAAATCTAAGAGGCCACCAGAACCTTATAAATTTAGATAATTAAAAATTTTAAATGAAAAAGCTTTTATAGACAACTAGATTACTACCTTTCTAAGTTCAGGAACAGATATATATCCATTACATAAAGTCTGACATTTTATTGCTAACTGTACTTTCTCATGGAGTAATCACACGCAGAGTTCTCTCACACATACATGTTAGTTAAAAGCAAGAAGAAGAGGCAGCACAGTGGCTTTGAGAGTGGTGGGAAGGAGGAACTGTGTGAGCAGATTTGAAGTGTCAGTCCCCAGGACTTCGGGGCTGAGTCTAAGTACAGTCCCTACCAGCACAGTCACCCAGACCTCACCAGGGGGACTTGTGCTCATCTCAGGGAGGGCTAGCACAGAACTCATCTGTAAAATTAAGTACTAACAAATAAGTAGGAAACATACTGCTATTAATCGAAGAGGTCTAGGCTTCTGCTGGAATGTGACTAGCTGTCCACGAGGATCTTAACCTTGGACTGCCCTATTCTCAGTGGGGTCTGCCAGGAAGGCTGGGTTATCTCTAGGGAACGCGGGTGTTAGAGATGAGCCAATGGGTTGAGAGTGTCTGGAAATAGGAACTAGGGAGGAAGAGCAACAGCTAATGATCTCTTGGGGCTTGGCAACCAAAAATAATCTTTTCCCTCTTATTAAATTCTGATCAGAGATCTGGATTTGGTTTCCTAGCTGAGAGCCTCACTGGCTTTTGAATGAGGACCACACATATTTGTTGCAGTTTGTAGTCACGGGATTGAGCTGGATATTTGGAAACTGGTGAGTTTGGCTATTCTGAGAAGCTGGAAATCTGCTGTGTTTCCAGACTCCTTCTTACCATCTACATGGTGCACACAACCATCGAGCCCTAGAGCTCCTGAAAACGGAGCTCCTAATGCCCAAAGGACATCTATTCTTTTGCCATCATTCTCTGGCAAATGACAGCCAAGGAGGTGCCTTCCTCAGGGGAGTATCACTGTGAGCTCCATGTTATAGTGGCCTGTCATCTTCATCTGTCTCTCTCAGCGGCTGTCCTCACGGACTCCATCCCTGGGAGAAGACTTGAGAAGATCACCCAGTGCTGCTGGAGGTCAGTGGTTGGCCGTGGCCAAGTACCAACTTGCCCTGCTTGACTTTAACTCCTTAAAAGCTGAATTGGGGGGGGGGGCGCCTGGGTGCCTCAGTTGGTTAAGTTTCTGCTTTTGGCTCAGGTCATGATCTCAGGTTCTGGGATCCAGCCCTGTGTCAGTCTCCCTGATCAGCAGGGAGTCTACTTCTTCCCTTCCTCCTGGCTCATGCTCTATCTCTGTTTCTCTCTCTTTCAAATAAATAAATAAAATCTTAAAAAGAAAGTTGAATTTGGCTGACTAACCCTGTATAAGCTTTTGGCTTTGTTTCCATTCATTTTTAAAGATGCAAAGATGTAAAAAACAAAACAAAACATATCTGTAGGACAGATTTTTAGAAAGTAAAGTTACTAAAAACTGAAGGTTAAAAAAAAAAAAAAGGCCAGCATCCTTGAGGGCCCCTCCATATTTTACTTTTAAGTACCTAGCATCTAATTCCTCCCAGAACTGTACTGAGGGGGAATAAGTGAGTTTGAGCATAAACACATGCACAAACAACTCACATGCCCTTCCTCAGTTCCTACTATTTCTTTCCCATTTTAACATTTCCAACAGATTTAAGAATTGATGCTTTCTATAGGCTGAGGTGAAAAGTCAGTCCAAAGAAGATGAAACAAAGAAAATCTAACAAGAAAAGAAAGTCCAACAGGCCTTGAAAATAAAGGCTGAAAACATTAGAGATCTCTCTTCTCAACTGGGCACCTGGCCAAGCAACCCCCCAGGGACTTGAGCTCTGTGATTATGAGGGAAAGTTGCATTGTCTGTCCCTGTCTGCCTTCCTTCTGTTCTGTTCTCTAATTTTAGACCCCTTAGCCTAGACAGCACCCCTTCACAAAAGGATCAGCAGCAAGCCCTAAATCTGACATTTCCCATACTAAGTGAAAGGAGTGGGATTCCCTATCATCTCACTGTAGGTTAATAGCTTTTTATATAACCACAATATTAATGCAATATGGGAACCACATCATTACTCATTTCTAATTATATTACACTGAATCTTTTCAAAGTACATGGAAGCCTATATGAAATGTACCTAAAATGCTGTTTCTGATCAGTTCAACACTGAATGGAAAACTATTATTCTAGGGCAGGAGTCAGCCAACTGTTTCTGGAAAGGAACAAATAATACATATTTTAGGCTTTTTGAGCCATAATGTCTCTGGCAAAGCTACTCAACTCTGACTTTGTAGCAGTCACAGGCAAAATATAAAAGAACAAAAATGACTGTGTCTCAATAAAACTTTATTTAAAAGAATGGATATGGCTTGAGGGCTATAGTTTGTGGACCTCTGCTCTAGGGTCATTATCACGAGCTGGGACTTGCACACAACCAATTTATTCAACCATGGTGTTGATCTACCTTAAATAGAGACTTTTCCTCATGATCTAAATAAGCCACAATTTGGAACATATGATCTAGCAATAGGGTTTCGTACCCTGCTCCCCAATGCCCCCACCAAAGTCAACGTTTGGTCCTATGCTTAAAGAATCACATTTCCTGAGAAGGTGACTATCCTTAAAAACGTAAGAAGTACGGTAACCATATCTATGGTGTGACTTGTAATTCTTGAAAAAATGAAACTAATAGTTAATGCATACTGAATATTTCCTCTGTGCTAGAATATTCAAAATGTTCTACAAGAATTAATTAACTTAATCCTCATAAGAACTTTGTGAGGTAGGTACTACTATTATCCACACTTCATGAATGGGAAACGTGAGGGCCAGGTAGATAATCTGATCAAGATTACAAGGCTAGTGGGTAAAAGACAGAGGATTCAAACCCAGGCATTCTTGCTCTTGAATCCATGATCTTAATCACCACTCTTCAGAGAGGAAGAGGAAAAGGAAGGCAAGTCAAAGCCCTGGGAATTCCACCTCCCAGATACACACTTGGCTTGCTAGGGTCTTTATACCATGTGCTGAATAGCATGCTGGCATTTTAACTGTATCGTTCTTTAATTCTACCCACAGAGTTATATGGAGGAAACTATTATGTTATTTTACATAAATGAAAACCATGGCCTAGGGAGTTTATGAATTGGGCAGACACATACCTAGTAAGTAATGCAACCACCTGTGCTGGTCGGTTGGGATTACCTTTTGGAAACCAAGGTGATCGCTTGCTGAGCAGACATTTAAAGGAGGTTCACCTTACTGAGGAGGTAACAGGTTCCAGACTAGCAGGTGGCATGCATTCTCTTTATGACCCAAGGCTATGAGTGTGACAGAGGCCTCTTAAGCCTTCACTTCTCTTAAGCCTTTGCTTCTCTTAAGCCTTCTATACCACAGGGTTGTGTAAAATCTGTTTCTTTCTTCCCCCATCAACAGACTGATTCCTGCAAACACGGCTTTGACTGTGTGATTCTTTGTTTAGCTGTTTCTGTGTTTAGGCATCATGCCAAACCGAATCCATCGAACTCCCAGAGCTTTCTTGGCATTTGCTCATTGCTTCAAGAATCGTTTCATTCTGCTGGCTTCAAGCTTTGTCTGAGACTAGAGCTATGAGAACTCCCTTTTGGGATCTACCCTGACATTTATAGTGTTTGTCAGCCCCTCCCCACATATAAGGGTTTGTTATTACAGATAGCTACTCATCTCATCAGAGAAACTTTGTGTTCCTACATTCTCCTGTTAGATTTTGAATTACATTCAAGAGAAGGGAGGAAGATCCATTTTATATTCTATCAGTTTAAAATCAGAAGTCTAACAGATGCAACTATGATTTTCTCCCTAACAAAGCTGAATTAATTCAGTAATTCATTCACAGGACAACAGTATAACTACCCACTGAACACACAGCATGTACTGCATTACTTCTGTCTAGAATTTTAGCTCCTAAAATTTAAGGAAACACCCAAGATAATTTTAAAATAATCATTAGGCAATTAAGTGTGCCAATGTATTTTTATCCCGTTTGTGATTGCTGTTGTCTCTTATAACCTACTCTTCCTCTTGGGTGTCCTTTTGCTTCACGTTGAAGTGTAGCATTTGGTAGCTCTTTCAGTAATGGTTGGGAGGTGGCAAAAAATCTTTGTTTGAAAACATCTTTTTCTCTTCTGTATTATAGTCTAGCTGGATATGGAATTCTAGATTGACAGTTATTTCTGGAAACTCATTTGTTGATTTCTGGCATCGCTTGTTGCTGATGACAAGCTGTTAGTTTGTCCTTCCCTTGTAGGAGACTTTATTTTTAGTATTTTCTATTTGTCCCCAATGTTTTGCTGCTTCATCACATTTTTGTCTAGTTATTGCTTTAATTTTCAGGCACTTGGTGGCCTTCTCAGTCTGAATCTTTAGCCTCTCAGTCTGTCTTCCACGTACAACTGCTCCTTTATATTCTTCCTCTCTCTGTACTATGGGTCAGTTTCTCATTATCCTCCAATTCATTTATTCTGTCTTTGACTATGCTCAGTCTAGAGTTTATTCTATCAACTGAATATATTTTGAAGACACTAATTTTTTTCATTTTAAAAGTTATTTTTTCCCCTACTACCTCACCTTTTCATTTGGTTTTGGTTTTGTCTTACAGCATCTTGTTCTTTTTTGTGATTCTTTCCTTTTCAATATCATAAATATAGTTATTTTAAAGTCATTTTCAAAATGTTCTGTTATTTTCATTTCATTCAGAATGAATTCAACTCGCAATTACTTTGTTTTGTTTTTTGGTCTTACCACATACTGTAGAACTTTGGCATGTACATTCTTCTCAAGTGGGTACTTTTAATTTCTTCTCTTCTCACTGCCTTGGCCCCTTCTCCCCACATACAATTTTACTGCTTCCCCAACTGACCCCTGAGGCAACCAGGACTTAACATGATGGTCTAAAGCTTCTGTCCTGGGTGCTATTCTGGACATCACAGAGCCAGTCCCAAGCTCACCAGCAGTTGGCTGCAGGTGCCGGGGGGTGGGGGTGGGGGGGTGCGGGGAGACTACTTCTGCTCTCTCTTGCTTCTCCAGGAATGCAGATTCTGATAACCCACTGTTCCAGGGAGTGGTTGGTCATACCTGGTTTGTAGACTTCTTGCTTGGGCAGAGAAGCCTTGGTTCTACGCAGTGAATGTGGCTCTGATCTCCTACTTTGCACAGGGTAGTTAGTCACTAATACAGCATTGAATCCAAACCACCTCTCTCCTGACCTGTAGCCCAGAACACCAGCAGTTTCATTCCTGCTAACATTGTGATTCTGTTTATTTCTGGTTTATGCATATACTCATCTCTCTCTCTTTTTTTCCAGAAAGTGGCTATTTCTTTTTAACTCTTCTATTTTGTGTGTGGTGGTACTGAGAGGAGCCTCAAAATGTGAACTTACAATGTCAAACTGTGCCAATATTCTATTTTTAAAACACTCATTTTTATCAGTGTAACAATTGAAAAATTCTACAATGTTCAGCAGTGATAATATTTATCTTTCCCTTTGTTTTCACCAGCAAGCAAAGAAAAAGCTGATTATGTTTTACTGACAGATTCTCTTATTTACCTACGCCTGGCTATTAAAAGTAAATGGCCCCAAATGGTTAGTTCCAATTTGCTTTTTTTTTTTTTTTTAAACAGGGAAAAATGGGTTGAGAAGCAGCAGCAATCAGTGGTGCCACCTATTATCTGTATTTGAACTTAAAACTTCTGCAGGCTTTAAATCTAATCTTAATCAAAAAGAAATCCAGCTGTTTGTTTATACATGCATTTCAGCCAAGAAGTATGAGATGTCTAAAAGAAGGGAGTCATATTTTGGAATTATTTTCTTAATCATCATTGAAGAAAAGCTTTACGACCTACTTCTAAGTCTTTTATTTCCCAAAGAAGATTTATACATATTTTATTCTTGAAGGCTGCCTTACCCAGGACTCCTCCTTAATTACCCATGCTGGTTGCTGGCTTGTAAGTGTTTATTATGCAAGAGTTGAAGAACAAGTATTTGTAATGAATAAGAGCTGAATATAAATGTGCCACGCTTTATATAACATACGTATTCCTGAACATTTATGTAAAACTTAAGTCTCAATAAATCATATCGCAGTGTTTCCTTTTGAAGTATAATAGAATCTCAAAGATATATTCCTAGAGGAAAAGAAAATACGACCTGGAACACTATAAGAAAGGGCAACACTGGGAGAGTGAACTTAACAGTGAAACACCTAACTGGAAAATAACTTAATGGTGATAAAGCAACAAATACTTAATTAAAATATTATACTGAAAATACAATATCTCCCAATGTCAAAAATTATAGTAATTGCTAAAAAGTGAAAACAGAACTTAATTTTGTTGGAGGAACACTTGGAACTTTTAGACAAAAACATGCATCAGTGATAGCTACTTTGAAGAGATTTCCTACTTTTCTCTCTCTAATGGGAATGATTTGAAAGCTAGCCCCCAGGTTCAAATCTTGACTTCCCTTCATTAGGTATGGGGCTTTGGGCAAGCTTCCTCACCTCTCTGTAACCTCTCTGACATCCAGTTTCTTCATCTGTAAGATGAGGATAACAATAATTACGCTTTAGGGGTAATGTGAATGAAAAAAATTGCCTGGAATATAGTAGAAACCCAGTATGGAGATTATCAATGTTATCATCACTGTTACTAGCTGTCTTCTCCCCCCACCCCTAAGATAAGAAAAAGCACAACAGAGGACTGTACCTCTACAACACCTGATGTAAGGGATACTCTGTATTTTCACTCTCTCCTCTGGGTCTGACCGAAATGCAGATCCCATAAGAATTTCCCTTAACAGGATGGAAGGCAGGACAACAGGAAGGGGGAGCTTAGAAGAAAATATTAATTATATTAATACAATTGCTAATTATAACAGCCAGTACTACCTGTGCTCCATATTAGATATTTTGTGTGATTTTATTTAATCTTTACAACAACCCTATGGAGTAAGCATTAGTCTGTGATTCTGTTTAAGAAGAGGAAGTCAAGCTTACAGTTTAAGTACCTTGTCCACAAACCAGAAATTCAAACTCAGATCTGTGCAAAGTCATTTTCTGTTTAGTGTGTATCATACCACACCAGGACAATAAGGCTGAAGAAATACCACAGCAGAAACAGAAGTACATACCCTATGCAACACAGGAAAGTATTGAAATCAACATGGTAGTTATATTTCAGGAGCTCATGTTGAATTACTCCTAAATGTCTGCTGAATTAAAGAAAGAAATCCAGCCAGCTAATTTGAACTTGCCTGTAATGAGTACATGTACCTGATCTTGACATTTTACATCAAAGCTGAAAAGGAACTGTGGTCTCTTACGAGGATGACCACAAAGTTATTTACACATAGGGCATTAGAATCATTTTTTCCTGAGGAGATAGGAAGGAAAATATCAAGGAAAAGGAAGATTTTAAACAAAATCAAATAACCTACAATATCTTCATCAGCAAAAACTTTAAATAGCAAGACTTCCTAGAAACTTGTAAAGAACCCACGAAACTAATAAGGATAAATTCCTGAAGTAAAGCGAAAGGGCCAAGGTATAAATATCCTAGCTGGTGAAGTGAGGAACTTCTTGGTCCTATAGCACCTGACAAGCCCTTATAGCTACTTATGGCCTGGGGCTTCATAAAATGTTCAGGTGTTCTAAATTTTACATTGTAAGACATTTAATGTCTTACATTAAATAGGTTAGTACACTATAGTTGACAGAAAGTATTGAAAAGTATCTCACAAAAGGAAAAAAAAAAGAAAGGTAGAACAGTATTATACAAGAGCGTACATCACAGTTTTTAGAATTGTTTAGGAAAAGGATGTGGCAGGTAGAACAATGGCTTCTTGAAGATGACAACATCTGAACTCCTGGAATTGTGACTGTGTCACCTTACATGGTGAAAGGGACTTTGCAGATAGGATTAAGTTAAGGATATTTAGATGCTGTGATTATCCTAGATTATCTGGGTGGACCCAATAAAACAATCAGGATTCTTATAAGCCTGAGGTGAGAATGTAAGAGCTAGAGAGTGGCCTGAAGCTATGCTGGGGATTTTGAAGATCAAAGAAGGGCTACACACCATGGCATCGAAGCAGCCTCTAGAAGGGGGAGAAGGCAAGAAAATTCTTCCCCAGGGCCTCCAGAGGGAACACAGCCCTACTGACCCATTCTAGGCTTCTGACCTCCAGAATTAGAAGATAATAAATTTGTGTTGTTTTAAACCACTAAGTTTGTGGTCTTTTGCAACAGCATCAGTGGGAAATGAATACAAATGACCAAGAGGGTAAACTCCCTGTGGTTTAATTAAAATTTTTCACTGTGGAAAAATTAAAATACACATGAACTCTGAGATGAACATTTGCTTTAAATGATGTAGGCCTTTAAAAAAATTATGATACATTCTATCTCATTCAAGTTTAAAAGTCAAAGTCTTAAAGAAGATACACAAGGTAGTATGTTGGCACAGAAAATAATTGTAAAAGTAGTTTTCCTCCCCCTTCACCTACTGTCTAAAACAACATAACATCTGTAGAAACCAACTAGCAGGATAAGCCCTTGGCTTTTATCACACATGTGTGATCTACTCTGACCTTGTGAAAAACATTTCCTCCCCCCCGCCCCCGCACCCACAAGTCTCAACCTCTTATAATGGGAACTGGGAAGATAATCAATAAAATCAACCAACTGTGAAAATAAGGTCCATAGGACAGAGCAAAACACTGATGGAGAGAATAATATATAATATATAAATAACCACAAGGAGATCAGATCTTGTGCAGTATTTATATGTGACTCACAGAATGCCCCTGACTTTCATCCATCAAATTCTGTCCAGTTTAATTCTCCTTGTTACAAGGGGGCATAAAGATGGTCCTGACCTGAATGTTCTCAGTCAGGTTCAATGAGGAAGATATTGATTCCATCTGAAAGTTCTTTTCTGTGGGGCAGAGTACTATGAGTAATTATGATAATTACATTTAGATTTTCTCAAAGTATTAAAAAAATCAGTTTCTTCCCAGACATCTAAACTCAAAAATAGTCTGAGTCTTTCTTACTATAGCCTTTTTGGCATGGGCCACTAATTTAAATAAAAGAAAAACAAACAATTGCTTTCCCACTGATAGCATCCACCAAGTCTGAAAAGCATGTGTGCATGTGTGTGCGTGCATGTGTGTGTATGCGCATGCACACACACACGCCCTGTGTTATCTCACACTTTAACCCCTCCAATTTATTATTTGTCAGAGGAAATAACCCTAAGCCAATAAAGACTTGCCCTCATTTTTCTTTTTCCTAAAACATGTATCTCTGTGCCAACGTCATGATATACTTATTTTCTTGCTTTACTGTCACTCATATGTTGCAATTGAAATGTTTATGCTTCATGTGCTTTCAGAGTTAGAAAATGTTGCAACATAGTCATCTACGTTCACAGGTATCACCCACTGAATGGGTCACGGAACCTACGGCACCATCACCCGTGGAGGCAATACTCCTAAAGAGCTAGAACAAAAACCAAACCAACCAACCAACACCTAAGCCAAGTCACTTCGCATGTTTGTTTACTCGACAATGAGAGAGGCCTACAGACAGTCAGCATGATGGAGAGATGTGAGCCAGAGCTCGTGGGCAAGCCACAGGGTTTGTCAAGGGATCTCAGACCAGTCACGTCCATTACTAAGAAACCACTGGACCACTTAGAGAAGAAGCCAAATTTCTCAAGTGGCAGCTTCCTGTTATATGTCCTTTTTAAAAATTTTTAAAAAAAGATTTATTTGTTTATTTGAGAGAGCGAGAATGAGAGAGAAGGAACACACATGAGTGACTGGCAGGGCGGGGGGACAGGGAGAGAGAATCCAAGAATCCCAAGCAGACTCCGAGCTGAGCACAGGCTCTATCTCACGACCCTGAGATCATGACGGGAGCTGAAACCTAGGGTCGGATGCTTAACCGACTGTGCCACCCAGGCGCCCTGTTACACTTCTCTATTCTACTTCTAACTGTTGAGACAGTAGAGTTTCTTACTCTTCCTTCCATAAGTGGGAGGCTTTGTTCTTTTGGATGCCTCCAAGAGTCTGTGGCAGGCTGCTTTTATTCTTGACAGTAAACTAACTCCTAAAACCAAGCCAAAGACATTCAGACTGATGACTGAGCTTTCTTCCCTAGGCAAAATAAACCAGGAATCTCATGTTCTGTGATAAGAGTGCTTTAGTGGAATTTCTGTGCTTACCATTAATTATAATTTGCATTGCTACAGCGTTATTCCATGAGGAATAGCCACAGTAAATCATAGATCCTCTGAGTTCTTCTAACAGTCCTTTAGCAGTCTGCTCAGATTTTTCTGTTTGTATCTTTGGATGGCTAATCTAACATAATGCCTTTGAGAGAGATCTCTGGTTCAAACTCTTGAAATTGTAAATAACTGGCCATCACTGAGTTTATGTGTCTCACAGAAATAAACATATTCTGTTTTCCATTTTCTGTTATGGTGGCCAGAAACTGGGAGGGTATATACCCACAAAGGTTGCCAGATAAAATATAGGACACTCATGCAATATTTGGGACATATTTCTACTAAGAAATTATCCATTGTTTATCTAAAATTCAAACTTGACCGAGCATCTTCTATTTTTGTTTCCTAATCAGGCAACTCTAATGCTCTTGCTTCCTGCAGAACATCTAATGACTCCAATCCTGGGTAGGCGTACTCCAAGTGGAAGAGTGAGGAATGCATGGTCTTAAATCTCTGACTTGAGCTCTGCATCAGTGTCCACAACTTCAAATAACTACCTTTGCTAAAGCTAGTGATTTAGTTTTACCTTAAGGATCAGAAACAAGGCAGAAATTTTTAGCAGCTTAGGATATAGCGTGGGGGAAAAGAAAGCCATTTCACTGACCTCTCACTGAAGGTTTGAGAAGAGTCACACTCCTGTGTTGTTTTTTCTCAGGTACTTTGCACAAGTTCCTTATGTCAATTCCAGGAAAGGAATAGGACTCTGGCCTTCAACCCTGAAGATGACGTTCTGAGGTCCTGTCCACAAGGTGTGTGCTCTGAGTGGTTTCCCCAGAAGGAGGGGTGAATTTGACAAAGCATGAAACAATCATTCTTAGGGCCAGTCACGGCTCTTCAACTTCTCTTTGCTAAAATTCCATGTTAGTTTTAGTTCTTGGTGTTTCTATGTTCCAGCAGGGGAACAACTTCTGAATGCCAGCTGATGGAGTTTTTGCTGGTCTACGTGAACTAAGATAAATAAGAACAATGTGCTAACTTTTTCATCAAGGCAGATGTTTCCAATGTAAGGAACAGCCCTTTAGTTCTGGAGATTATGCCCCTTTAATTCTTTAAACTTTCTTTAAATGAAATTATGGTGATACTGGATATGAAAACATAGAAAATTGACTGGCAAACTTATGTCTCCCAAATTCCTTTAAAACCTGTATTTATGTGTAAATCTGAAATATGGCCATCACGCAGCACACTTTTTAGGTCTGCATCAGAAATACCACTTCATGTCTTATACTACTAAACACTTTTACTTCTGATTCATGGATCCCCATTTTTGACCAGGGAAAGAGAATTGGACTCAAAGAAATATTTCAGGCTGAAGATCTATTGGTGGGAACAGAATATTTCTATTCTCTTATAAAGTTCAGAAAACACGTTTCAGGTTTTTTCTTTCCCACAAGAAGATATGAATTACTTGCCCTGATCTCTGGCACAGCCTCACTTGCTATTTTAAACATGGTTGTTTTGGTAAGTCAGCAGTAACATACACACTCTATAAATGTCAAACAAGAAATGCAGCACGTTCAGCATTCAATAAGCCATAGCAAACAACTCAGCATTCCAGTCATTTGAAATGTCTAGAAGAGAGCTCAGCTCATTCCCACTTGAAACAAAGAAATTTCTATTTTTTGGCAATTCTTAGAGCCAACATGGATTAGGAAAGCTCAAGAAAATTTTCTTGCTTCTTTTACAAGAAAGTGCTTTGCTTTTTAAAGAAAAGATTTGAGAGAGAAAGAGAGCGAGAGGGTGTGCACACTTGTGCACAGAGAAGGGGGAGAAGGGTGGAGGGAGAGGATCTCAAGCAGACCTAATGTGAAGCTTGATCCCATGACCCTGAGATCATAACCTGGGCCAAAATCAAGAGTCAGGTGCTTAACTGACTGAGCCACCCAGGCACCCAGAAAGTTCTTTTGATAAATATCATGAAAGAAATCATGTAATATTATGAACACACAAATTATAATTTCCAAGTTTTTTTTTTATAGAATATTCAGATATGTACCAGTTCTTTGCAAAAATACCACTTGATTGAACATTTTATTCATTTATTTATTTTTGAGAAAGAGCATGCATAAGCAGCAGGTGGAGGGACACAGGGACAGAGACAATTGGTGTGGAGCCCAAGGCGGGGCTGGATCGCTCACCCTGAGCTCATGACCCGAGCCGACATCAAGAGTCAGATGCAACCCAGGTACCCCTGACTGGTTATTTTAAAATTCACTTTAATCATCACACCATTCCTTTAAGGTCTGTGTTACTCTCCATGATACAGGAAAGCAGAGAGAGGTTGAATGTAAGCTAAGTAGTTTAGAGGGAGTTACAGAACTGAGTGATGCCACCAAAGCCAGGGATAAGGGAATGGAGCCTGCTCTCTACTGCTTGATGCAGTAGTTACCATATCCCTGGGTCAACTTGCACAGTTACGACCTCGGTTGATTCCAAAAGTAGGAATGGTTCTCATCCGTTGCAGTTTATTTAACCACGGGATAGACAAAATACGTTCATGATCCTTGTCAAGCTAATAAGTGATACCTTGGAAGTGCCCATATGCATCCTTGGTCTGGTTCAAGGTTTTGGTGGAGATCCGTGATTCAAAAGCCTTTACTATATGAATCACTCCTGGCTCAGGACAGCGGACCCCAGCCCACCATCTGGTTCACCGCGTGCATCAGTGTAGCTCACAGCCAAAGAGCAATGAAGAAGAGAAAATCACATGTGTGACCCAGTTTTTCTTTAGTTACTAGTCATTTGTATCATGCACAGAACTGAATGGCACCTAAGGCAGTAGTCCTTGGTTACTCCAATGTTCTCACTTACAGTAAAACCATCTGCTTTTGATTTACCTCCTGGGAGCAAGATGAAGTTGAATGACCTGCTCAGAAAATACGAGAAAGCACACAGACCACCCAACATAACAACCGGTAATGTTGTCCTAAATTGAAGCAGTAGCTACATAAGAGATTCAGATCCAGAAGCATCTCGGAGCTTCTAGAATGTCCTGCTCTTGACAGTGCTCGGCCATGTCGGATGGTTGTGTCGGTAATTCCCGCAGCACCATAAACATCAGACCTGCTTGATGCAGTAGTTACAGTGGTAGGATCCTCAAAATGACACAAACATAAAACCCTAGCTGGGCTTCCCCAAATGTGTAAGTTAAATATTTGTGCTGTTGTTTTTATTGAAGCACTTTTTTTTTTTTTTTTTTAGTTTCTATTCTTAGTTTCTTACCCTCTCCAAAAGAATTTCTATAAGCCCAGTGTTCAATGAACTCTCACGCTGTCTAGGAAAATGAAGAGGCTCCAGTAATGGGAGACTGGAAGACAAAACATGTCTGTGTACAGGACTGACATATGATTAACATTCATTTATAGAGAAGTCTCAAACAGCATTTAAAATTTTAACCTTATGAATAGCTTGTTAAATCATCTCCTCTTCTACTTAGTGGAATCAGTATAAGGAAAAGAAGAGGTGCTTTTTAAGTGAACTTGGAAGTCCTGGCCATCATTGAATGGACGCAGAGCAAGGGCCAGGCCTCGACTGAGGGGTTGTTCTATCCCTTATTAGCTGTGGGATTTTGGGCACGCTTCTCACAAAGCATTTTCCTTGTTCGTGCCATGGGAGAGGATAACGGAAGTTTGTTCTTTTGTATTTCTACAAGAGGGAGAAGAAGAGCCACTGGAGGGCCAACGACATGAATTCCATCTGATTTAAAGACCTATAAAGAACACTTCACAGCTCTCCCATCACAGTGGGTCAGCTAAGCGGCCTGGCCGTCCCCTCTGCTCTGCACCCAGGTGCTGGCATCAAGCAGCAGCCACATGGTGGTTTTAACACAACTTAACGTGGTCCATGGAGTATAATCCCTAAGATGTGTGTGTGTGTCTGTGTGTGTGTGTCTGTGTGTCCATCCCCAAAATTACACAGGGATCTATTCTTGAGAAATAAATAGTTCCTTGTAATGAGCCCCTGGCTGGAGCATGGGTTGGGCTGTGAGGTTTGCATCCCACAAAGCCATTATTCATGGACAGAAAACATGACAACACAGAGAAGAAATATAAAAATTATGGCAAATGTTGCAGATTCCCTTAAAGTAGTATATTAATGTGTTGGGATTAGGAACGGCCATATTGATCACCTCCCTCCCTCCCCCCAACTGGAACTCTGTTAGACCCTCCACACACATGTCCTCTTTTCAGAGGCTGCTACCTCACCTTACGTATGCTCATGCCTGGAGCACTCATAAGGTAAAATATTTGCATACTTCATGTAGGGATGACCCTGCATTGTTTGGAAGAAAAGTCCAAAGCAAGGTCATGCTTCAAACCCTGAGGTTCTATTCTTTCCCAGGGGAATCCAGTGTAAAGCCATTAGGTTTCTCCTTTAACACACCAATCAGGTGGGGGCAAACTGCTCTGAAGGAGACATCAGAGGCATCCATGTCCCTGCCATTCTAACAGAGCGCAGAAGTCTGAGCCTGATACCATCATTTGAAGGGTTGTGCATAGAATGACAATGCTTAAGAAATATCCTTTGGTAGTGATGAAAATATATGGCACTCCAAAATAGCCTGTTGTGTGGAAAAACAATCTGCCACATTCCAAATTCTGAATATAGCCAGCACTGGAATGAAACTGTGTGGATTAACTACAGCAGTAAGAGAGAGCTCACTCACTTTGCCCTGCCCCTGTCTGGCCAGTGCCGACCACCCTTTACAACACAGCTCAGAAATCACGCTGGTGTTACTGAATTGTTTTATGTCTGTTTACACCTGTCATCTCCCCAGAAAATTAAGCCAAGCCAGCAACGATATCTCCTCTGCTGTTGGCTCTCCCCAGCTAGCTCAGCGCCTGATGGAAGACGGTGGCGAGTCGATGCTTGTGCAGACAGTGAGGACACGTACACAGGCGCGCTGCAAGCAACACAGGTGGGTCCACGCAAGGAGAACGTAGATGAAACAGGTGAAAGAGCAAGAGGTCATTCAATGGGTTAGCCAAGGGTGTTTGGGCCGAGTTAAAAAAAATGCTAGGGGGGCACCTGGGTGGCTCAGTTGGTTGAGCGACTGCCTTCAGCTCAGGTCATGATCCCAGAGACCCGGGATCGAGTCCCACATCGGGCTCCCTGCTCGGCGGGAAGCCTGCTTCTCCCTCTCTCGCTCCCGCTCCTTGTGTTCCCTCTCTGGCTGTGTTTCTCTCTGTCAAATAAATAAAATCTTTAAAAAAAAATGCTAGGACACACTTCAGTTCATAAAGAAGCTTGCCTTGAGGAAGAACTCATTTGTTTTCCTGCAAAATAATCTATGACACTTAGTGAAGAAGAAAACGGGTTTGCAAAGAATCTACGCTGTGGTTTTAGCACAGAAGTCGCCAATACTACTGAAAATTCCCACTGTCCACGACATTGGGCCTAAGAATAATGGGCCAACAGTAATCACTACGAAAGGTCAGTGTAAATAAGCTAGCCATGGAGAGCCACGTGGGATTTGTTCACATTTTACGAAGAAAAATGATGAAAGCAATACCAAAAAGTTCCCCTTGGGACTGTGACATAATATGACATGACTGTCGGCTAAACCGATGGTGGTTTGGGAGCAGGACCACGGTTCTCTGACGTGAACTGGTCGAAATCAAGTCTCTCTTCTGGAGTCTAGAGTTCTACACACGATTAACTCCTTGGAGGCATCCCTGAAGTACAAATGTGTCATCACACCTACAAGAGGATATCATCACCTCTGCTCACAATAAACAAACATCTACCCTCTCAGAAATGAACCTGAGACTTTGTTTTCAGGGCCCCTGTCATTCATGATGCCACGTCACTTTTCAGGGTCAGTCTGGTTACTTGGTAGCTTGTTGGGACCCAGCAACTAAATGGATGGCCTCATATTTTTGCAAAGTGACTGACCTTTAATGAATTAAATGAGAGGGAGAGTAGAAGTCAGGAAAGACCAAGGCTGAAGGACTTGGTTCTAGCTTCCTGGTTTCCCTACCATCCAAGGGAAGAGAAGATGGCTGCCAAGATACTGACAGGTGCCAGAGAGGAACCCCATGCCTCCTCTCTTCACACCTGCTCAGAGCTCCCTGCCCTCTTTCCAGTTATGAGGGCCTTCCCTTGGCCCTACCAACTGTACATGTGTCTCCCGGATTCTGTAACCAGCATCAGAAGGGCAAAGCTTCCCAGTCTGTTCACTGGACACAGAATATCATGTCTGCAGGAGGGAACTCAAGCACCGGAGAATCCATTTCTGTGTAACTGACCCCCGCCTGCCCCTGGGATAAAGAAAAACATGGTTATAGGGGTTATATACAATCAATGAATACAAGGGGAGAAGTGCCTGGGATTGTAGGTATTTAAATGATGATCCCATCTGAACTAGTATGAAAGAAGGTATGGTCTGGTGGAAGTCAGGCACACTTGCTTCCAGGACTCCGATTTTGGTAAAGTTATTCAAAGTCACTGGGCCTTAGTTTTCCTGAAGACAGGGCTGGGCCAGATGCAGAGTACCTGAGAGGGCTTGCCAGGGCTCCCTAATCTTCCCCAGCCACCAAAGTAGTTCAGCTCTTTAATATGTTGAAATTCAGATGAACATAAAAAAAAACAACAACAAAGAGCAAGATAATTTTAAAGTTCCCTGATCACTCCATCATTCTTAGGACACTCCCCCTACACCCCCTGCCCCATTGCTTAAGACTTACTATCTTAATAACATACCTACAACAAGACTAGGGAAGAAATTACAAGTCCCTATAATCTCTGGCCCCCTCCCCTTATTTCCCTTTTTCGAAACCTAGGGACATGCTCGCTAATTAAGTCCCTCAAATTTCTGCACAACCTCAGGGGGCACCGTTTATGGCCAAGACGATGTCAGTATGCTCCCCGGAGTGTGGCACTCAGCGGCCCTGACGAAGATGCTTTCAGAGTGGAGAAGGCCTGTGTCTGAAATCTCACTTCTGCCACTTACTAGCTATGCAACCCCTGCAAGCTATTTAATGATGTCTCCATCCTTTTTCCTTCTCTGTAAAATGGAGATAATAAATTATATTTTCAAAGCCTGCAGTAAAGGCTAAATGAAACAACACATGTAAAGAATCTGGTGTTGGGGAAATGTACCAAAATGAATATTAGTTCTTTAAAACTCCCAAATCTATGACATTTCACAGTTCAGAGAATATCTGTGTCCGGGATGTATGGCCCATACTCTGAGGGCAGACCAAAAGATACTATGAAATATGAAAGAGCTTTCATCTGCGGAAGCTGGGGTAGGGGCCCCCGGGGCTGAAGGGGTCAGAATGTCGTGACCCAGCACTACCCAATTTTAAGACTGAACTGTGGTAAGCGGCAGAGAGGAAGACTGATCGGCGCGCGAAGGACCTAGGGTGTGCTGGTACAACTGTTACTGGGGATGAGAAACTGCAAGACAGGCGGCGCTCATTACGGACATATGCTGCCAACAAATCACAATGTGCTTAGTTCAAACTTTGCCTTTCCTAGGAATCCAAGGCCAGCCTATACTTAATTGTGTTAAGCCTTTCAGTTGACTCTTAAACTAAGAAGTGATTCATCTACTCAACTTAGGCATTAGAGATTCCCAAAATATTAAAACCGAAGTGGATTTCAGATCTCTGAGCCAACCTCCACATGTCACACCCCTGAAAAGTGAGGTCTAGGGAGGAGGAGAGACACATGTGTTGTTACAACAGGTAGGGCCAGTTCTGGGACTTGGTCTCACTAATTTATTCTTTTTCTTACTATAGGGAATCAGTCTTCAGCTTTGTCTTAATACACATACCAACAATTTAACACTGGATATATGGATTCCTGTCTCCATTCTGCGTATTTACGTAGGGCGCTGGGAAACCTCTGAAGGACTGGGTCAATGACTGAAAGAAGCCGCTGGGTGGGATTGCAGGGGAAGGTCTGAGGACATTCAAGAAGGTGAAAAAGAGCACGGAGTGAGGCTGTTAGGGACTTACCAGTCTGCAATATGGGTAGTGACACTGGAGTCTATTAAGGAACCGAATACAGAATGATTCCCCATATCCAGGACATAGGACAGTGACCAGTACATGGGAGCTACTTAGTGCTTCTTTGTTGCATAATCGGACGATGAAGCAGGACTGAACGAATGAATGCATGAAAGGAAGTGAGCTTGAGAGGCCAGAGAGAAGAGGGACTACCCAGTGACAAGGGGGAAGAGTTACCAAAGCTCTCCTTAACCTTAGCAGGGAGGACAAGACTTGCTTCTTCAAGGACAGTGCAGGGAGTGAGGCTGCAGCCCTCCTGCTTCCGCCTCACATTCCCCATTTGAGGAAATGTGCCAATTCCCATGAGATTGCTCCCGTTTCTGGCCACTCTGCTCTCAGGAAGGCACATGCAGAACTGGGATGTGTGAGGGGTGTCCCTCTCCAAGGGCAACAGAAATTTCAAACCCATAAAGTCACCTTATATTCAGATGAGACTCTGCTTACGGACCCTCCGTGTAGACTATGGACCATACAGACCAATGGATAAACGTTTCCTGGGAGGACCCTGAGATCAAGAAGCAAATCTGATTCTAGGACAGCAGAGACAAGCCTAAGCTAATGAAGAATGAGGGAAAGCTGGGATTTCCTGGCCCATTTTACAGTCACTGAAAGCCTCTGTCCTCTGCCATCCTGAGCCTGGTGCACCCTGACTGCCAAGGCTGCTACAGCGGGGCCCCATGCGTGGGATCCGTGTGTGGGGTCCGTGTGGGGGGTCCGTTTGAGGGGTCCGCGTGGGGGATCCGCGGGAGGGGTCCGCGTGGGGGATCTGCGTGGGGGATCCGCGTGGGGCGTCCACGTGGGGGATCTGCCTGGGGGGGTCCGTGTGGAGGGTCCATGTGGGAGATCATGTGAGGGGTCCCATGTGAGGGATCCGTTGAGGGGTCCGTGTGAGGGGTCCGTGTGAGGAGCGCCGCAGGCACAGACAGGAGAGCGAGCAGGAGCTCACTCTACTTTCTCAACAGCAGGAGGTCAGTGTTAGATGATCTCTTTTCCTTCAACATCTATGTCTCATAGTTTTTACTTCTGTACACAGGATGGGGCCGCTGGAAGACGTGCACTATTCATCAACATTTTTTGAGGACTAAACGGAGAAGCTGTAATAAAATACTGCATCAACGCCTGAGTAAGGCCTTTCTGGGATGTTAGGATGCAAGCAACTTACTGTTCAAGAGGAACACCAGCGGTGGGGGGTAACAGCACTGGCCAGCATCTTCTCTAATGACATCTAGCGTAGTCACCACAAGGCGACAGCGTGCACGTCGGGGGCTAGCATGGAATAATGGGTTCCACGCCATGTTCATATGAAAGATACATACAGCCCAAGGAGAAGACGCCATGTCTATAATGTGACCTTCATTTGACATTTGATTAAAACCAAGTTGGTGCACGATTTTTTTCCCCCCAAACCAGGAGAATAGGTTATTGAAAAGAGCAATGACAGAAATGCTGTTCCTCAACTCACAGAGTGACTGGCAAGGCTTCTTAAAAACGTTTTTAGCTCAGTTTTGATTCCCTAAAAAGAAATGCCACCTCAAAGAAATGTTAAGCACCCTCTAAATGTTTCTCATTAAGTTGCCAACACCAGTACTCAGCCCTCGAGGCTGGCTTAGAGCGCTCAGCCTCACTCGGTCCGCTCTACACGTCATCCAGGGGATAAATGTAAAGCAAGCTGCTATTGGAAAGAAAGGGGACTACCGTCTGCAAGAATTCTATGTTAATATTTGTAAAATATTTTGACAAATCTTAGGGAAAAAGAGCCTAGAAAACAAGTGTTCTGCAATGAAATTACAAAAAATGGTAGTAAAGAAACAAACCGAAAGGTTTTCCTAACAAAGGGGCAGGTTAGTTCTCACAATATAAATCATCTTAGCTAAGTGGCTCATTCTTCTAAAAAGACTGGCTTTTGGTGAAGAGTGAAAACACACCGCTGTCTCTGTCTGGATTTAGCATGCAAAGAACTCCCGAGAATGATTCTTATGCCATCAAGCTCTGAGCATCCTGATTCTTTTTTTGGTCTTTAATTATGCTGCAGAACACCTAACTTTTTGTGTAAAAGTGAGTCCAGGGAGACAGGACGAGCAAAGCCCCACAGGCACCCACTCACCTCCCATGATTTTGGATTGGCAGTTAATAAACTCCGGCTTCCTGTCCGCGAGGTACCTCTGGCAGGTGTGGTGGAGGATCTGGAAGAAGGTGCATTTTTCTGAGGCTGTGCTGGCTACCCACTGGTCAAATGCATTTTCAAACAACAAATCAAACTCTGCAGAATCCTGGAAAAGACAGTGAGATAACTACTGATCTCAATCTATCAAAACTGCTGCCTTCAGCTCACTCCTGACGAAAGACTCGAAAAGGCAAAAACACCTTTCCAAACTTTGCTCTTATTCACAAGGCTCACCTTTATTAACACCTGGATGTGTGGAAAGAAAGTCCACCTTCCTCTGTTTATCAAGCAAACCCACAAACCCCCAAATATGAAGAGTATTTAGAGATGTCCCGAGGAGGCTAGTCCCACAGAAGCCCCCGCAGCATACCACACAGCAGAATTCAGACTACCTGCTGCCTTCCCAATGACCTGGAAAAGGATTCCTTCAGGTTCTTAGCTCTAGTAATCCATCTTGCTCCTGCCCTTTGGCAAGGAGAAGATTTTCCCTTATTATTTTAGCACAGCTACAACTTACATTTTATTTTTCCTCATTATTGAGGTTTTGTATAGCGAGTTGTGTGCGCTAAAGGAAAAGTACTTAAATAAATAATTCTACCTTAAAATGTTTCTTATGTTAAATCCAAATACGTAATTTGTAAGGTGCCATCTATTGGTTTGTTTTGGTGAATAAACCTCATCACGGGTGGTATTAGGAGATAAGTGGAGCTTTGATGAACATGGTTTTTCATATTAATAACCATGGACATGATATCTGAAACTCTGCCCTTTGCACTTGGCTGAAAACCACATGGGAGCCAGCACTCATTTTTTCAACATGCATTGCCTTGCGCTTCTGCATCAAACATGATGAAAATACTGTAGTTCCCCATAAGGACATGGAAATCAGAAAGCCTTAGCCACATCACTGAAACAGAGAAATAGCTTTGTGAGAGAGGACTCAGATAACCACCACTGCCGCCAGGGTCAGCCGGAGAGTCATTGTGTGAGGAGAGCACCTTCGCTCAACACTTTTACTCACCCGATTAGGATCGATGCCATTGACCTGGCGAAGCTGCTCGAGCATCCACTGGGACCTCCGCACGAACGACGTGGAGCCTTCAAACTGCTTGACCTTCGTGATGGATGCTTGTGTGGGTTTCTTGTTTGTCACTGCCAAGAAAAGACCACTCAGATTAGTGGTTTTCTCATTACATATACGTGTGTACACACACACACACAATGAATATGTGTGTCTCTGATGACGGGTGAACTCAAAAGAAAGTCATACTTTCCACTCTCAAGTAATTACAATATAATTATAATTGTAAATGCTGCTTCATTTATGTCTTCATTCATTCAAAGTAAACACAACTCAATCGAGGAACACCAAGCACTTTTAACAGAGACTACCAGTGCGTGATGACCAACTGCAGGGAAAGCAACAAACGGGGTTGGCGGGCATTGGGTAGAGGTGCTTGGAAAAGCTGAGTTTTAAAGGAAGCAGAGGTTACTGGCTCCCCTAGGGAGTGGCAATGCATATTTCTAAGGTGATACTCTGGTGTAAATATATCACGCTTCACTGGTAAGAGAGAATAATGCCTCACTTACACAAAAGAGATGATCTGGCTTTAAATTATTGTCCAGTTTGAATCTAGTGTGCATCTATTTCTGGCTGTATTTGGCATTCATGCACCGCCCCCCTCCCAAATTCTTGAGGTCACCACACCTGCAGGACCAAAACAGTTCCTTCTCCCAGTCTTCGTCAGTTCTTCCTTTGCCCCTTCCATGCTGAGGATGGACAGTGTCGCCTCTCAGGCAGAGGCCAAGCACCAACCACTAGGAGAGAGTCACTCTGGATGTTTCTATGTCTGCTTATTTCATGACTTAGAGCCTCCAGGCTGGGATGGTAATTAAGGGTTTTAAAAGGGATTTCCTAAAAGCTCCTCCTGAGGCCTGGCTGTACGAGTTGTAATAGTTAATAGAAATGATGCTACTAAGGAACTAGAAAAAGTGGGAAGAACTACCTGCAGTGAATGTAACCCTAATAAGGCTGTGCATCAGCGGCACATCCCATCTTCGTTTCCAATAACCCTGCAGGTCCTACACTTCCAGATAACTACACAGATGTTCAACAGATGGCAAAAAGCATCCTTGAGGGATGAAGGATAGAAAGCACCCGCTCTGGCCATGGTTGCTGGTAAGAAGCCTCTCCTTCATCCACAGGAGAGTTTAGGCAGTTTCTGTATCTGGGGTCATGAAAGCAGGAACGCAGGGACTGAGAGGGATGAGATGTGGGCACCTGGCCTTTACCACTGGTGAGAGCCCAATGTTTCCAAGACTAAAGACCTCTTTTTTATGACATTCTTTTCCCTTTGCTCCAAACCAGAATTTAGCAAACATTTAAAACAAATTCAGATAATGCTGGGGTTTATTACTCATTATGTCAGTTATATTTGGCCAAAAGCTTCTGAACATTTCATGCCAATTACGTTCACTTACATGGTTAAAAAGTCATCATCCCCTTAACACCCGCAGTCAGTGGAAATTTTAGTCTTCTATTCACACAGAGCCTGCCTGGCTTACAGCTCTGTGTGTAAGTTTGTTAGCGCTCTTAGGAATAACTATTTCCCGAACTAAATCCAGGCAACAGTATCACTCTGCCCAGGGCTCTGTCTAGCCACTTAATGCATTTATTTCATGTGTCTCCTATGAGATCTAGTAGGTTTCTCTGACACCCATGCCCTGCTCTTCTGTCTTCGCGGTAGAGGAAGCAACATACCTGGAATACAGGCAGGTCCTAAAATGTGCTGAAAAGATTAAAGAATTCTTTTCAATAACAGGAAAACATGGGTTCCTGTATTAGACACACGCCCCTAAACGCACAAAAAGGATTTCCTCCTTTCCTTATGTAAATTACACAACATTTAGGCATCCTGGGAAACATGAAGGTTTTCCTTCTAGCTTTAAAGTCGTTATGACTCCTATTTTTACTTCTGGTCCACTTATTTTCAAGTGGTTCACAGCATTATAAAAGCTCAAACATGATGCAGGATGGCTGCAATTACTGGCATGTTTAGGACTGACATTTTAGCAAAGCAGTTCCACTGGAAGTCTGTCACTGAAACGAGAAGGGCAAGAACCCCACCCACCCGACAAATGCCCCGCAGAACTGCGAGCGGAGACCACGCTGCAGAGCAGTCATTTTCCACGAGGCATTTCCAGCTCCAGCCATTCCTGCCTTGTTCTCCCTACTCCCTATTCTTTGCCCAGTTCTTGGAATCTCAGTAGTTTTCCTGGGCACTGAGCCCGGTTTGGTTTAATTTTTGTTTATTGTTATTATCTCCAACATCCCAGTTTCTATTTTGAAGCAGGTGTCTTAAAATTATATTATTATATACACATTATAGAGAGTTAAATAAAGATTTTCCCCTTCTTGAAATCAAAACAACTGCAGAAACACACCATTGCTGGACTTTCTGAGTTCCGTGCCTGAAGGAGCCACGCTTTATCCCCTTTGTTGTTTTGGTGCTTTCGGAGGCCAAAGCTGATAAAAAATATGTCAGTCCAATTCTGGATGTCCAGTGAAAACCAGGAACCTTTCCTCTCCTTCCAAAGGCCGGCTGATTGCTAACACTCCCTGGATCAGTGATATCCGAGTGTCCAACTCCCTCAGTACAAAAGACGGTGTGGGCACTATTTTGAATACCTTTAAAGGCTAGAAAACCAGGGCATGCCCGTTGTGCCTTTAATGTTCATGAGGCCAAGGGAAATATACAGGCATCTAAAGGGGCAGGGTAAGCATGATACTCCCAGCTAAGACCACCCAGAACCAGCCTGGTTCCCTGGCTCTCCACTCTAACTGCGCACCAGAATCATTTGGGAGTCCCTACAACAAATGTACCTAACCACATGAGTCAGGATCTCTGGAGGTGTGGCCTGGCACCCACACTTTCGTTTTCCCTAGGTGATTAGAGAACACAGTGACTGCTGAAAACACTGCTAGTGTATTAACTTATTTCACAAATATCTATGGGACATTTATTCGATGGGAAACACAAAAGTCAGTTTTGTAGGCAATTCAAAGACTGAATAAGATACGGTTCTAAGCAAGAACTTGGGCGGTGGGGGGTGGGGCTATTCAGAATGATGTAGAACAGTGCTCATGTATAACAGGAGGCATCCAAGTGAGGTGTTGGGGAGGGAGGGGGCTTTGAAGACCAAGACAGAGTTGGGGAAAGTCAGGCCGGCTTCATGGAGCGGCCACATTCCAGCTAACAGACCGTGAGCCCTCGCCCAGACTTCTGTGATTTCTCCCACACTGGTTTCTCTGAGGAGCCCAGCCATTTATACAAATATGGAATACTAAACCATCTTTTAAAAACTCCTTATGGCTTCCCAAAATGCTTAGAATAAAACCCAAGGCCCTTACCATGACCCACAAAGCCCTCGATGATCTGGCCCCCGAGTACCTACCTCCCTGTTCTCATCTCATTCCATTCTCCCTTCTGTCCACCAGGCACCTGCCATCTTTTGCTCCAGGAAATAGCAACCCCTTCTATCCTTCGCAAATGCTGTTCCCTTTACAGAAATACTCCTCCCTTTGTTTTTTTTTATGGTTGTCTCTTGTTCACCATTCAGATTTCAGTTTACATGTTAAACTCCACAAAAAAAGACTTGGGTCATCGTTTTTCTGCAGAGACTTCCCTTACCATGTTATTTCTTTCACTGAACTCTGTACCTTGCAAAACAAGTTCATTTCAAACCTGGATAAAATACTCGAAATTTGCTTCTCTGGACTATTCGTGAAGGATAAAACCCAGATTACTATCATGACCATCAAGTCCTAAAAACATGTAAAAGATAGAAAAATCCCCGCATGGATCTTGTAAGCTATCTCCTACCAGTTTGTGAGGTAGGATCCTAGAAACTGACATAATAACACATGACATTTTCCCTAGCAATTATATTTAAAAAAATATTTTATTTATCTTAGAGAATGCGTGCAAGTCTGCGAGTTGTGGGGGGGGGGGCGGGGAGCAGAGGTAGAGAGAGATACCAAGCAGAGCCCGAGGTCATGGGGCTGGATCTCATGACGGGTAGACCTGAGCTGAAATCAGGGGTCTGATGCTTGATCAATCAAGCCTCTCTGGTGCCCCCCAGTGATTAAAGTTCTTAAAAACCTTTTAAAAATACAGTTTCTGGTTTTTCCTCTTGTACTTGACCACAGGTCTGTGACAGAGGCAGTGTTCCTGCCAGCATCACTGTATTTACAGGTAAGGAAACAAGTATGGAAAGCACTGACTTGCCAAAGTAATATTGTTCATAACTGAGAAAACTGCAACTTGCACAATGAGCTTAGGGCCCACTGCTCTTTGTACTGCAGTTTTGCCGCAATGTCAAATGCCACATTTTATTGCATGTGGGAAGCTCATTAAATAAGGGCTAACTGAATTTTTTTGTTCTAATAATGATACTGCTGTTGTGACTTTCCAATACCCTGAACTGTTACTCCCTTAGTATTTCCCTTTTAATAAACTTGGTTTTTCACTGAAGTTAATGAGGCACAATGCATATTAAAACCGTAGATACATGGCTCTGCCAAAATTAAATAGAAAATAACCCCAAAAATACAATTAAGACACAAATGCTACGAATTTCAAATTAGAGAGTTGTCAGTGGAAAGTTTGGCATGTGAGGTCCACTCGAAGGTAAAGTGGTGATTAGCACGTGTAGACACATGTTAAAGCCAATCACAACACGGATGTTCCCCTAGATATAATCATGAAACTTACCTGGAAATGGCTTCTCTGAGAGACTGCGTCATGTGCACTGGGACTCACATGGTAGGTCATGATTTGGTTATCCAGGCCTAATGCTGCTTTTTCACTTATCCTGTTACCCACTATTTCCTCTTGGTCTCAGAGAAGAACAGGAGCATGGGGCCAACCAAACCCGGTCGTTTTGCTACCAGCTCTGATAAAAAGAACGTGATTCTCAGGGGACATGCCTCCTCCTCAGCCTTCATGTAGACTTCATTTACCTCTCAGCTGTAGTTAAGAAGCAGTGATGGGAGCTATAATGCCTAGAGAATCATTATCATCCTTACTCAGGTGGTAAAATACCTTTCCCTCATGAGCGAATGACATAAAGAAAGATCTTAAAAAAAAAGCCCTCCACCAGAGACTGTTCAAATACAAAATAAAACACTTAGCTACAAAGGGTGGAACCCACTAGCCTTGCTTTTGCCCAATCAGAAAATTCTATTTTACTGGAAACCAACAAGCCAGCCAATAGCAAAGCACTTTCTTAGATTCAACCTGGTCTTAGGGTTAAGTCCGGAATTGGTGGAGGAAGAGCAGAGACTGATGGATAGAAAGACAGAAATGGAAGTTACTTGAATATTATGCAAATCAGCAGAAGGTGCCTGGTCTGCCAGTGACTGTTAACAGACTGATCTTCCATTTCCAGGTCCGATGGTTAAAAGACTCTTTAAGGAGTTACAGCTTTCCCTTACGATCTCGTTACTCACACAGCATCACTTGTCAATCATTCCAAACAAGAAAACCAATTTTGCTTATGATACAAAAGATCTAGCTTCAGTCTTAAAATATTATTTTAAAAGAAACAAATAATCATCATATAAACAAAATTATTCCTCATCACCTCAATATCCTCTACCATTTACTTTTTATAGGTATTTTCTTATATTTGCTAACATTTGCATGTGTTTTTTTTTCTTTTCTTTTTTTTTTTGAAGATTTTATTTATTTATTTAACAGACAGAAATACAGCTAGAGAGGGAACACAAGCAGGGGGACTGAGAGAGGGAGAAGCAGGCTTCCTGCTGAACAGGGAGTCCAATGTGGGGCTTGATCCTGGGTCTCCAGGATCATGACCTGAGCCGAAGGCAGTCGTTTAACCAACTAAGCCACCCAGGTATCCCTTTTTTTCTTTTTAAAAAGATTTTGTTTATTTATTTACGGAGAGAAACACAGTGAGAGAGGGAACACAAGCAGGGGGAGTGAGAGAGGGAGAAGCAGGCTTTCCGTTGAGCAGGGAGCCCATTGCGGGGCTCCATCCCCAGACCCCGGGACCATGACCTGAGCTGAAGGCAGATGCTTAAAAACTGAGCCACCCAGGTGTCCCTGCACACACTTTCTTATACACATAAAATTCCAACTGAATCACCACACATTTTTATGTTATCATTTCTCTTTTTTAAAAAAGGATGCTGAAGAACACATCCTATCTATAATATAGTTTGATATTGTGGCTGGGGAGCTAAAATGCTGCGCTTACTATAACTTGGCACCTAAAATACCTTAAAACTTCATCATGCTTGCCCCTACCGTTGAGTCAAATTTGTGTTTCGTGGTAATGCTTTAGCCCTCTGCTGGGGTCCGATGGCCAGACATTTTTATTTCAACAAAACTGCTGATGAGAAACAATTTGGAGCAAGGAACAAAAGCGATGTGCACACAGAATTTTATCAGGGTGACTCTTTGTCAGAGGTGGCTGACATGAAGGGAAAAAAAAGAGAGTGAGAGAGAGCGAGAGAGAAACCTCTGAAATGTGGTTCTGGACGTAAAAACAAAATGGAGCACTCCTCCTGGATGCTGACATGGTAAAGAGCTGGGCTCACAGACCAATGTGAGAAATGATTATTTGGAGCTAGTTTCCTTGATGACCTTCCAAAACTCGAATACACGATAGTTCCAGGTGGATTTCATAGCACCTGCTGTGACACAGCACATAGACACAGGTCCCAGGCCACACATGCGGTCTTATCCGGTGACGCAGCTGAACATTGACAAAGCTGAGAAGCAAAACTATATTGTTCCCTCAAATAGTTTCAGAACAGGGTAACATCATCACTGCTATAGTTACTGGGAAATGGAGCACGGGGTGCCCTATGCAGGGTTGATCGTTGACTTGCCAGAGTGTGTTCCCACTTAGGACATAGTAAATGACTCCATAGACTCCAACCAGACCTGTTCATGAATTGGCCAAGTTGGTCTTTGGGGCCCAATCCCTCTTCTCTCTATTTGGGAGCTCTCCGGCCAGGACCCAAACAGGCCTGAAAGGGTATTCTTGAATCTGCCTGTTTTTAAGAAGGCATTTTTCATCCAAATAAACAACAACCACAGCAAAAACAGTGGCATTTGGTCTTGAGCACCAAGCCCTGGGGAAGAATGTAGGATGGCCTTCAACAGTCCCTGCTCCACTAATCCTAAAGGGGAAGACACAGGAGACTCAGAGTACAAGGGCTTTGAGGTTTGTTCTTAAAGGCAGACTTCGAGGCATCTGAGTGGCTCAATGGGTTAAAGCCTCTGCCTTCAGCTCAGGTCATGATCTCAGGGTCCTGGGATCGAGGCCCACATCGGGCTCTCTGCTCAGTAGGGAGCCTGCTTCCTCCTCTCTCTCTGCCTGCCTCTCTGCCTGCTTATGATCTCTCTCTCTGTCAAAGAAATAAATAAAATCTTAAAAAAAAAAAAAGGCAGACTTCCTTTGTCTGCAGCAAGGATAATCACAAAGAAGTTTTCTACACAGAAGATTCCTTATTTGGTATCATCAATCCAGGGCCTGTACCTTACATCACATTTTCCTGCTCCAAATTGGAGAAGGAAGGGGAGGATGAAAAGATCAAAAGCCTAGGAAATTTTTCCAAAGGGATACCAAAAAAGGGACTATTTGTATGGGAAACTTCTTGCACAGAAATTTGGAGAAATCCTTCAGAAGGAGGGGCATAAGAAACATCTTGCATAATGCATTCCTTAGAAAGGATGCTTAAAAGCCCAAGTATGAAGGTAGAGCACCATATGGACAGCATCTAATGGCTTACACATTAACAGCCAGCAAGCCCCCTACACCAACTTTGCAGGAAGTATTACCGGGTTTCCAGTAGTTGCAAATTACCAACAAGGACATGGCATTACTTCTTGAACATGCAACTTCACTGTCGCATGTCAATATGACATCTAATTGGTATTTCTAAAACCAAATACTTTCTAATTGTAAGCTTCTTTACCCCATTCTTTCTTTTTAAATTGTAAAATATGTAGGTTGTTTTTTTTTTTTTTCCCATTCTACTCTTCAAATCAATGACTATGAGGGGTTCAGGTGCACCACTGGTGGTCTTGGGCTGTTACATCTTTAGCTGGGAATCAGAAAGCTTACTCTCCAGAAAGTCTGAGTTCCCCAGTGCAAGACCAATAGTGTCTGCATCATGCCCCCTGCTGTCTTCTGTATTATACATCGACATACAAAGCGCTAGTTTACGCTCGCATGCACACACAAAGGAGGGAACAAATGAACAGCTCAACAAAAGGAAGAACAGTTCCTAAACCCGCCGGAAACCACAGATCAACCAAAATTTATTTCAGGTTCAAGTGTTCAGTTTCACGGTCAAACGACTGTTTTAAGGGATTTGAACTATTTTCTTACTAGAAAAGAAGAGTATCCTGAGAACTGGGGAGAGTGGAGAAAATGGCAAAAACCAAGAACTTACAGAAATATCAGGACACTAGAAGGAGATAAATTTTGGGTTAGAACTTCTTAGGAAATCTCTTCTCCTGCAATCCTTATTCTGCAGCATCTCTTGTAAGCAATTCTATTTGCTTCAGCCTCCCTGAAAACACAATTTCGGGCTTGAGATTCAGCAATCCGAGATTTCCCATTGTGCATGAGTTTTCAGCTTCCTGAGACTTTCTCCATGGACTTGAGGAGAAAATCAATTTGCATGCATGTTGGGTAAAGGGTAAACATACAATGAATTATAAAACCCAGCTAGTATTAACCACTGCAACTTCACACTTTATACAGGGAGGGTTTAACACGTTGGACTGATGTGGTATAACTGAAAAAGGAACAAACAGGTCCGAGCCACGGACACAGATGCGTAGAGCGGTGAGAATCATGGTGACTACTGAGGAGGTGAAATCCAGTCCCAGACCCTGTAACATGCAGTGTAATAAAAGAAGGGGTTAACTACAGTCATTGAGTCTTATTCTGTTCTTACTTCCTCAATTCTGGAAACAGATGTAAACATCATTTTTGATCTATTCTTAGAGGAGATTTACAAACAGGAGATCTAAAGACAAAGGCATCAAAGTAGCAGTACCTGACACAAGAATGAATTAAATTACTCTGCAAGAAGCTCAAGGGCTGGGAATATAAACTTGACAAAGAGATTCCTTTAATGTTACGCTTTCCTTGCTGTTTTCCATTCTGTCCAGGCCAAGAAGCAACTCTCTCAAGTATAGAAATTCACTACCTATTTTATCTGGAAGAGTGGCTAAGAAGCCTGCTAGAGCTCAAACACCCTTAACAGTGAGAAGAGAGTGAGTCATTTCTGCAGCCTCTACTTCCTTGTCCCTCGTGTGGGGGAGGAAGGCCTGGTGTGATGCTCCCTGACACTATGCACCCATTGGGGAGCATATAATGTTCTAAGCTGTCAGTCTAAAAGAACCATGGGAGGATGTTAAGTGGACAGGGATCGCCTTCGATGTGAGACGACTACTCCCTCCAAAACGAGAATTTTTTTGTCTTCAAGGAAACAGAGCAGCAGAGAATTTTCCAATGGCTTAGGTACTAAACATATAATATCACTAGGTTTCTGGAAAAATTGAAGTTGTTATTACTTTGCAAACACAGGCTGTCAAATATATTTATGACTATCAGTCAAGAAAAGACAGACTTACCTGTTCTCTCTGCTTTCCTCTTTCTTCTCCTCCTCCACCACTTATTTAATACTTTCAATAATACATGTTAGAAGATGGTGTATACCCCTGACTGAACATCTAAAAAAAGTGAACAATGTCACTAAGAACCTGCCACCTTCACTCTTACTGTGCTAAATGGAGAAATAAAATCTAGCGCCACGTTTTGGGTAAAATGAATATCATGTCATGAGTGAAAAGGATCTAGAATTAAAATTAACTGAATTTATTTTGGTAAACTCTAGGCAATATCTACCAAGGCTAAACATGTGATATTCTGTGGCCCAGGAATTCTACTCCTGTGTCTACCCAACAGAAATGAGTGGTGCTGTGTCCCCCCTTCTGCCTCAAGCAACCCAAAATGGACAAAATATGTGCAAAAATGAAGGACAGTGATCCTTGAGAGATAGGCAATGACTAAGAGGAGCCCCATGATCACCTGAATATATTCGTTGCTTGAGAGTTTCTTCCAGGCTGAGGTGCAAGGAGGAGGAGCCTAGGCAGAGACTGCATGTGAGTGGAAAAGACAGAGCAGAGAGCCTGGGGAGACGCAGGGGTCAATACTCTCACATCAGAGTAATGAAGAAGAGAAAACTACACACAGAAAGAGCACTGGATATCTGTAGATTTCAGCCTTGAATAACTAGCTGAGTATTTCTCACCACATGTATATGAAGAAATTACTTGAGGCCAAAGAAAGCACCATTCAAAACGCCTAGAAGAACGAGTACCCCAACTTCAAATTAGGCTTTGGGAAGAGTTTCCACCAGGCAGACTAGAAAATTTATCTTAAGGAGCAAAAATAACTCTGAGAGGAAAAGAGAACAAAGTTGTGGAAAACTTACATCACCTACTTACAAGACTTGTTATTTGACTAAATAAGACACTGTAGCCATGGGTCAGACCAGCACTCCAGTCGGTGCGACAGAGTCTCAGACATCTGGGAAACTGGTATTCAAAAAAAGTGCAAAGACAAGGCAATGGAGACAGGATAGTTTTTTCAACAGATGTTACTGGATCAACAGGACATCCGCGTGCTAAAAAACAGAACTTCAGCTCATACTTTGTACCATATAAAAAAACTGCTTCCAAATGGATCAGAGACCTACATATGAAAGCCTAAAACTTTTAGAAGGAAACACAGAAGAAAATCTTTGTGACCTTGGGCGAGGCGAGGCTTCTTAGATTTGGCACTAAAAGCATGATCCATGAAAGAAGAAATTAGGCAGGACCAAAATTTAAAACTTCTGCCCTTCAGGAGGCTTAAAAGACAATGCACAAACTGGGAGAAAATATTTGCAAATCTCTGATAAAGGACTTCTATTTTTATAACTTTATACTTTTAAAACTCTTGAAACTCAATAAAAAGAAAACGTACTTTTAAAAAAATGTGTAGAAGATTTGAACAAATACTTCATAAAGAAGATGTGGATGGGAAAAGCAGCACAGAAAAAGATGCTCAACATTACTGGTCATCTGGGAAATGAGACACTGAAACCATTAGGAGGTTCTATGACACGCCTCTTAGAATGGCTAAAATGAAAAAGACTGATCCCACCACGTATCTGCTTGTGCACAGAGATTCCCAGCAGCTTCATCTGTAATGGGCAAAAACTGGAAACAACCTAAAAGTCCATTTCAACATAATTATGCCGAGGAAAATGCAGACCAGAAGAAAGTATACATACTATCTATGCTTCTATTTGTGTAAAATTCTAGGAGATGCAAACTCATGTGTAGGACAGAAAGCAAATGCATGATTGCACGCAGACATGGAGTACGGGAGTGCTGGGGCCAGAGATTACAAAGGGATATAGGCGAGCTTTTGGAGATGATAGGTTCATCATTTTGATCGTGGTGATTTCACGTGTGTGTGTGTGTGTGTGTGTGTACACACATAAATGTAAAAACTCACCAACTGTGACACTCAGATATGTAGTTTCCTGAATGTTAATTATACCTCAATAAAATAAAACTGTTAAAAAAATTCAACTGATCTATCGCGGTTCTGGTCAAAATAGAGATTGCCTTTGATGGAGGTAGACAGGAGCCTCCTGGAATGCTGGAAAAGTTCTAGATGTCGATACGGGTGATGAGGACATGGGCTTTTATGCATATAAAAAACCACTGAATCGTACACTTAAGATTTCTATAACTTACAATATATAAGCTATACCTTAACAAAATGTAAACCAATAACAACAATGATGATGATGACGATGACAGGGTTTAAGAACTGGTGCCCATTTGAAACCACCAACCCGGAGAGGCATTTCTCAGTACTTGTCCCAATCACGGGGGGGGGGGGGGTATCTACCGTAGGAGTCCAGGAGAGGTGATAGTGGTCATGGACACACAGAAAAGGGGCAGCCTGTCCCACTCTCCATAGCTGTTGACCTCCCTCCCAGAGGGCAACCTCAAGGTCAGTCCCCAAGTCCCCATCAGCTTCACACCCTATGGCCCGGTGCACTGTAGGCCACTGTCCATCACACATCATGCTTTGTATGTGTGTTGGAATAAAAATGTTTGTATTTATCGTATGTGTGATCACTACTCTGAGAATAAGAGATTATGTTTACCTCAGGGCATCTGGCAGGGTGCCCTACCCAGAGTCCTGCCTCAGGTGTGCATCACATGGACTATCTCCATCCTCAAGGGTTTGCTCTAGGCCTGATGAGTATAGTGAGCAATATCTCACCCCCCCACTCGCTTTTTGGTCATGTCTGTTTTTCTTTCTGTCCAGGGTCATTTAAGGCAATATCGGGGAAGAAAAAAAAACCAGAATAACCCGGCACACCTGACTGCAGATTCTGACATGTGGTGAAGAGCTGCTGCTCGCCGTGCAGACAGCCAGTGCCTCCATGCCTCCCGCTGCAGAGGCCAAGGCGGAATGATTCGGTATACACCTCATTAGTATTTATGGACAGCCGAAGAATCGTTTCTGAACTAAATGATTGCACTTGTGTTAAATGATTCCTTCTGAAGAAAAATGCCTGGGGATCTTTCACCAGCATGGCCTCGATGAAGATTCAGAACCAAAAGACTGAAACACCCGACCCTCCGATGCTGAATGAGTAGGGACAGGCTCGGCTTTCTTTACCAATTCCTCACTGGCAATTTCCCCATAAATTGGAGCATAATTGGAGGACAAACTGTCTTAAGGAGATGAGGCACAAATACGTTAGCTCTTCTCAAAACTCAGCTACTTGTCCCATGGAGTCTTACCTCTCCTTCAGACTTGGAGCCTAGACCAGAGGCTCTTCTGATCAGACCAGTGGGAATCAGAGAGTGGTCACTACAGTCTGTTCCGTGCAGCTCAGGGGCAGAGCTGGGCACTTCCCCCACCTTCTATTTTTTTTAATTTTTAAAAAAGATTTTATTTATTTATTTGATACAGAGAAACACAGCTAGAGAGGGAACACGAACTGGGGGAGGTGAGAGAGGGAGAAGCAGACTTCCTGCTGAACAGGGAACCTGATGCAGGGCTTGATCTTGGGACTCCGGGATCATAACCTGAGCTGAAAGTAGATGCTTAACGACTGAGCCACCCAGGCACCCCTCCAGGCATGGAGTGCACTTTCTCAGTTTTACCAAATGCCATCGTGTGCCCTCCACTATGGGAGTAAAGAAGGTATGATACTTTCTTTAATAGCAAGAGCAAGCATTACAGATAGACACGGTTTATGTTAGGCAGAGAATACGTTATCAAAAAATCATGCATGCCAGTAAGTGGACCTACTTACTGAATTCTCAAATCCTTTGTGTGAAATTAAGCTGGCACCCAAACTTTGGAACTTCACTCTAATCTGAACTGCAATTTGGGGCAGAAATCACCAATTTTGCATTGCAAGGTAACTTAAATTAGCTTTGAAACTAAATTTAGCACTTATAACCATGGACAAAATATGTAAATTCCTTAGACCAACAGAATACTAAAAATTCTAACCTTGGGGTACCTGGGTGGTTCAGTCGTTAAGCATGTGCCTTCAGCTCAGGTCATGATCCTGGAGTCTGGGGATTGAGCCCCGCATCAGGCTCCCTGCTTGGCGGGAAGCCTGCTTCTCCCTCTCTCACTCCCCCTGCTTGTGTTCCCTCTCTAGCTATGTTTCTTTTTGACGACAAAAAAAAAAAAAAAAAAAATCCTAACTTCATTGGCACATTCAAAAGCAACGTTTTGCCGTCTTCCAATGCACAAGTTAAAGTTCCATTAACTCTGTTACACCAATTTGACATAACGAAAGCTCCCTTAACTTATTCTACATGTGTGGTTTGCACTTCTGCCCCTGTAGTCAAACAGAATTACAGAGTTGGAAGCTGTCTTCTTCTTCTTGGCTCCTTCTCAGCTACTTTATACAGATTCTTTTTCTAACTTCTTTTTATCGCCACGATAATAATTTACAACTCACCCTAATAAAGAGCTTCATGATGAGAAACTCTCCGTTGAGGTTATGATTAAAGCCATTTGCATTTCATATTCTTGCAAATCGTTTAATTGGTCTTCAGTTTTCTTCTAGTTAAAAAAAAACCTTGCCAGTTCCTTCAGCCTACCCCGATGGGCCTTCTTTTTCAATAACCACCTTCACGGACCCCAGCTGAGTTCTTCATGTTCCCTTTAGGACAAAGAGCTAGATCTAAAGAGGAGAACGCATTGGAGAAGTTCCCATTCAGCACTGGACTGATCTGGATTCCTATCTGGGTATGCCAATACTTTCAAAAACCATGATGTGCTCACTTATGGTCCTCTTCTACTGTGAGTACTTAGAGAGCCACTGTTTGGCCACGTTCTCAAAGAGATTAAAGTTTTAATTGACATTCTAAAGGTATATTTTTTTCTACAAGCTACACCAATATTTTGCCTACTTTTTATGTTCTTTTTTGCCACTATTTCCATATGGCAGGTATATAAGCCCATTTGGAGTACCTTGACCGAAAGAAGCTATTTCCTGTTCTCACTCAAGAATTGTATACTGTTAATCATGACTTTTGCACCCATCCCTTCTCCAGCCCCCACTCCTAATCAAAGTTCAGTGAAGTATCTAGCAGCATTCCCTGCATGCAGTAAGCATCGATATTATCTGCTGCATGAATGTTGTGAATATCAGGGGTGGTGGAAAGTGGGAGGATGGCACTGGAAATGAAAAGATACAAAATGAAAGGCTTTGCACGAAGTCTACTGAACAGTGTAGGTGTAGCTGGCAGTCTGCCATGGTTTGAAGAACTGCCACGGAGAGGATGCGTATGTGCTGGAGGTCTTGCTCTGTCAGACTGGGTGGCAGGAATGTGCCCGATGATGTGAGGGTTCAAAGGTCACCCTAGGTCTCACAGTGTGGCAACCAGCTGAATATTTACTACCAGCAGAAGCAAATGATAGACCTCACCTTCAGTGCGCGGGCCACTGTACTGTGCAGCTCTTTTCCAGCCATGGCTCGCTGCTCAGCGGGGCCTGGGCGGTGTGTGATGAGGATGGGCCACACTGCCTAAATGTTAATATCCCTACCTCAGAGACTCGGGTAGCTTCCCATAAGGCAAGTTCTAGTCCACTCAAGTCTCACTGCCAAGGACTATGGACTCAAAAGAAGCATCTTGCTCACAGGAGGCTGTAATTCCTAAGAACATGCCTGTCTGGAACAGAGAGGTAATACAGGCATTGCACCTGTTACCTCTTTCTTGTCCCCTTAATAGCTAAAGGAAACCAATTTCCTGATCATCCTCAGAGAGGACTTCTTAGATCAGGTACAAATTTGTACCAGTTTTTTTTCCACCGGACTCCACAGGCCAAGATCCCCATGGCCAACAGATCCATTCCTTACTGAGATTTTGTGGAGCCTTCAGCAGACCTTAGCATCAAGGGATGCCGGCCCTGTGTGAAGGACGAAATCTCTCTGGGAACCAGGAATATTAAATAAACAGAGAAACTAAACTGTGCCAAGATTCCCATAAAGATTCACTTCTTCAAACTCAGATTTTAGTCTATCACCAAAACCATAGATTCCTGGACCCCTCAGCTGTTTTGAAGTTTTATGTGCAGTCACTGATCATATATTCTACGGAGCACGCACATTTTGGAGTTCCGAGATACTTGTATCGCACACATCACACAAGCCCTCACAAAACTATACTGGCAAAACGGTGCCAATGCTAAGCCGACTCTGAGGAAGTGACTAACACACATCACAAAGGCCACTTTAGGGTCTGATATTATTACAAGGACAGAATTAATGTTTCTTTCCTATGTGTTTCCTTTGTTAAGAAGGTCAATGACATCACCGAGAGTGCTACGGTGAGAAGCCAGTGTTCACCCCAGATATAGTGCAAAGGCTGCCCTCCCGACGCCAGGCCATCATCCGCAGATCCTCAGTTCAAAAAAGATCTGCACAAATGACTGGGTGTAAGTCCTTCCCATTGCTGTCAATCATCTTGTCACATGTAGAGGATGTTAACCTGATGGGTAGAAGTACTCGGAAGCCCTGACAATTCAAGTCTAAATTATAAACTTATAAGTTATAAGTTTATAAACATATAAGTTTATAAATATATATATGTATAAATATAAAAAAACTTATTTTTAGGAAAATAAATGTTTGATTCCTTAAGTAATTTATAATGCAATGGATCCTAAGTGTCCCTGGGTACTGGATGTCTGGCTGGTCCCCACCCAGCCAACCTCACTTTCTACCCCGTCCTTCCCAGACTGAGTCCACCAGAGACTTGGCATCCGAAGGTGCCAGGGCCCTGCACATGTCCCGGCCGGCCTGGCTGCGTGCCTCCGCTCCCTGACGCTGTTCCGCCTGGGACGCCTTCACAGCTACCTCCTGCAAATCTAAATTGTGCCCACACTTCACGGGGCAATTCCAGATCCTTCCTCTGCCACAAGAATTTCCTTGGCTGTCTAGCCCATGTTCCCACCCCTTCCTCAAAAGGTCTATGGTATTTCTCTCTAACACTCATTTTAGGACTCTGCTGTACTGAATCTAATTCAGGAACACAAAGGAAATATGCTGTTTACAAGCCAATGATCAGTCCTAAACTGCAGGGGATTTTTGTGTTTGTTGAGTTTAATAGGTCAAACCATTTTTTTGTACCTATTTTTGCATTCTCTTCATTTGCTTGGGAAGCATTTTTCCCCCACAGGAAGTGCAAAGGGAGCTCCAGCCAAACTTGTGAGGAATTATCAAATATTCTAAACTCAGAACCCAGGAGGTTCCCTCAAATGAAAATGTATTCCCTGATAATGTTGTAGCAGGCTCTTGTTGTTTATTAATTCATTTTTTGGCACTCCAGGAAAAATAGGATATAATTCCTGCTTCTCAAGGGTTTTCAGGTTACACTTAGATGAAAAAAAAAATCAAGTGAGAAATGGTAATTATATTTCAGTGCAAATGGAGGGTTCAACAGGCCCAAAGAGGCAGGCCAGTTTTCAAAGGAGGCAAGTTCTAAAGGGAGACTTGAAGAAAGAGAAGAAACAGCATCCCTCAGGGAGGAGGAGGACTGCATCCCCAGAAGAGTCACTGTCTCAAGCACAAGAATGAAATGTGAGACAGCCACGTTTCCAGAGAGGAGAGAGCACAGGGTGACTGGTTTGAGGTTCTAATGACATGAACAAATGAGACCGGTGACTTCCATGCCTGGCCTCGAGCCACTGTGGTGCCCCCAGAAGGAAGGACAGGAAAACTCACTGCCTATTGCATGCCACGTGTGTCTTTCCTCCTTCGTGCTGAACCACAACCATGACCTTTCTCCCTCCTCCTCCTGTAGATGAAATTCTATCTCCTTCCCTGAAACAAACACGAGAGTGTGGGAGAAGAAGTCATCAGGACAGTGTCCATATCCACAGCCATACCCACTTGGACCCCTGTGTATACTCTGTCCCTAACACACCGTATCCAACAATCTACAGGCCACCACACCCTCCTCGAGAGCTGGGGGGCCAAAGATCTCCTCTGTCAATTCTACTGCTTTATAAATGTGACCAGGGAAGCCATCAGGGGATCCCAAACTAAAATTAGCATACACTGAGCACTGCAAATGGGAATTTTACATCTTAAGTAAGAGCAGTTTGTAAGACAGAGGGGAAACCCACACCCCACTTTGTCCTTGGTAAAATGCTCACTCCTTCTCTCCTCCTTTTGAGGGTGCAAGGAAAACTAGCTGGCCAGTGGCCTGAACTGAGCAGGTGTGTGTGTGTGTGTGTGTGTGTGTGTGTGTGTGTGTGTGTGTGTGTGTCTGGCAGGCTCCAGGCTCCATACCAATGCCAGATGGGATGACAGGATTAGTTATTTGGCTTCTGGGGTCCTACGTTTATGCCCTCATATCAGATTTGTGTTATAATGGAATTCATTAATACTACTGGCCTCCATTTCTGGTTCAAAGAAGGCCTTCAAAAGAGGATCATCAAAAGCCCCTGCTCCAGCTGCGCCCACACCACACCCCAGATTAGCCCATCCATGCCATCTTGGCCACCATGCTTGAAACGCTTTGGAGAAAAACAACCGGAACCCAAATTACTTCCTAATGTAAACAAGCTTTGTTCATCCAAACGTAAACCAAGCAGAAAGTGAGTATGGTCCATGCATTGTCATGGGTGGAAGGTCATCTTAATTGAAAAAGTAAAGCTAATTAAATGGCTATTTTTCCGATATGAGAAAAAAAGCTGTTTGCTGAGACAACAATGTAGAAGGAAACTTATGTGAGAATACACAACATGTTTCTTGCTGGAGCCTTAGAAAGGTCCCTTTCAAAGAACCATAACTCAAAGCTGCCATGTCCTACAAGGGAGGAAATGCTCCTTCCTGACACCTGTCAGAAGGACATGCGCATTAACACGGTTCTCCAGCAAAGGCCAATGCTCCTGGTATCGAATCACCCGATAGTTCCTTACTTGCTCCATCGTGGAACACAATAGCATCACAGACTCCAGACACGGCTGAGAAACTAAGCCATCTCCTCTGTGGAGGAAGCTGCTCTGTGTGGGGAAGGAATCTGTGTCCATCAACACTGGGAAGGGGCTTGGTGAACCGCAGCACTGACTCTGCAAGGAGGAAGCTTCGGGGAGAGAGGCGGCAAGCCCGGGGCTGGAGTCAGGAAACTCTGGCTCTTGCGCCCACTCTGCCTCCCCATCTGTGGGTGTTCTCAACACAGGCCTTTTGCTGTTTTGAAGTCTCAATTTCATCATTTCTAGGATGAAGCTAGGCCAGAAGAAAGAGACCCTTCCAATTTTCACATTCTATGGCTATGTGTGTGACAAATGCATGCCATGCATTATGGTACCTAGATGTCTCTAATGACAGACCCAGAGAACCTTATGTTGATAAAAATAGTGAGGTCTGGGGGCACCTGGGTGGCTCAGTTGGTTAAGCGGCTGCCTTTGGCTCACGTCATGATCCCGGAGACCTGGGATCGAGTCCCACATGGGGCTCCCTGCTCAGCGGGAAGCCTGCTTCTCCCTCTCTCACTCCCCTTGCTTGTGTTCCCTCTCTGGCTATTTCTCTCTGTCAAATAAATAAAATCTTAAAAAAAAAAAATAGTGAGGTCTTTCCAAATAAAAGCAGAAATGTAAAATACCTATTCATTTAAAAATGTTGAACCCACAAAGGCTATGCCCAATTTCTTTTTCCCAGTCATTGTCCTCGACTTGGAGTGGCAAAATGTTATGATCATAACTTTCCTAAATTCCCCTGGAGGGAATCATAGCTGAATATGAGGCATTTATGTAAATTTTGTTTTGCCTAAGAATTTAAACTGCCAACACTTGGATCATAAATCAGTGTGACTATTCTTTCTTCTGGAAAAATCTGAAGGCACAGATAACATCCATTCAATGAATATTTATTGTGTGCACAGTGAAGGAAAAGTGATGCCCAAGAGGTGAGGGTGGAGGGAAGGGAGGTGAGCTGAGGGTGGAAATGAGGACACGTGGAGTCAAGGAGAGCTCTACTCTTGAGGAAGTTTGCATTTTAGTACAGAAATGATGAGTCCAGAAGTGCTAAAATGCAAGGTACGACATGATACACACCACGATGTTTATTTCTTACCACCAGGAGGCGTCTCATTAGACGTCTGGAGGAGGCAAAAAACATACACTCAATGGAGTAGGGAAGTGAGGTGAGAGGTGGGTTTTCGGGGGCCGCTGGACAGTTTCTTTATGAAAGAAGTGCCAGCTGAGCTCTAGCTGGAAGGATGGGTAGGGTTTATGAAGATCAAAGCAAGAAGCTGATCTGACTGATGCCTCAAACCATCCACCATGCTTCCGAAGAAACTAAAAAGACAAGCCCTTACTGACTGGGATGGGCCACTTTACAAGCTCAGCAATAAGACCACCCAGAGAGCAGCTGATTTCTTTTAGATTACCTTGACCTGGGATGAATCTTAAGACAACTCATTTCCTGGCCAAGAATCCTGGATACTCCTCTATGCTTAAACTTAATGTTTAGGAAGTAATTTTGTTAAATACATATTTATATTCAAAAGCATAACTCCCAGCTTCCTGGTCTTGTTTCCTGGCCTCAACACAAGGCAACTATTATTTTCTTGAAGAGGAAATTATTCCAGTGCCCCTGCCCAGGCTCTGCTGACTCCGGTTTGCCCTCAATTTTCTTCCTCTTCTTGAAAGGACACCCGCAGTTATAACTCACACTGGTTCAGGACAGCACGTAGGGCTTGATGTAGAAGCAGTTAAGGATGCGGGAACTGTGGGAACCGTGGGAACACAGATTCTGAGTGAGAACACTTAAAATCTTACTTTCCTTGAGATCTGTCATCCATTAACAATTCAGCTGCAAGGCGAGGTTCATCTCATTTTAAAATGTAAGTCAAGAGCCTAAAATTGGTAATTGGACATTTAATTGGGTATGTGACGGCGCTTACTGGATTTTGAACAACTTCAACAGGTAATGTTTTAGAACATTAAAAATTACAGCAATGAGGAACCAGATGCAAACGGAAAGTGAGTGAATTTTGGCACTGTAATTTAACACATTGCTAACTAGTGTTTTGAGCTGAACATGTTGAGCTTGGTCGGTTTTCTTCAATTTTCTTATATGCCAGGGATTATAAAAATATTTTGCTTTTTAAGCTTGGCTTCCCCTCTCACAAAACTCCACCTTTACAGTGTTTGATTCAATCCATTAGACATATATTTGGCATGATACGTAATCCCACATTGCTGGAGCCTACAGGGAATGCCAAGAAGTCTGAGCAATATGAACATGACATAGTTAAGCAGCAGAGAGCACATGAGAACCAGGCCACTCACTGGGGCGCCGGGACAATTAGCCGGACGTCTGTCGATGGAACAGCATGGCCTTTTTACGATGATCTATAACCAAAGACCTTAAAGTCATTTATAATGACTGCCCGTGCCTGCTGACGCCTCATTTTCCCCCTCCATCTCATTTTACTTTTTATTTTCAATAGGTAATGACATTCAGATGATTCCAAAGTAATACAGTGAGACATCTCACTCCCACCTGTCACCTTCCTTCCCATCTCCTCTGTCCTCTGGTCTGAATCAAATTTGGCATTTGCTTTCTCCTCAGGGGGCGGCCTGAGATCTGCCTGAATAGATTGACTGGAGCACTATAAAATCCCTATAAACTGGGAAGGGAGGGTCCTGCCTCCGTCCATTGTTCCTGAAAAGAAAGCGAGAGCCAGAAGGAAGGATGACAGAAGTGCCCTGTTCCTAAAGTGCTCACTACGCCCAGTTTGGGTAGAACCACCACACGCCTCAGTGTTTCAACAAGTAAACACTGAGAAGACTCCTAAGAGTCTGTAAAGGGGTAAAAGTATGTGAACTCTAAAAAAGAAAAAACGAACAATAAAAAACTAGTGGCCAAGTAAATTACACCCCAGGAGCCATGCCACTGAAGTCAGCTAGAAAATAACCTCTGTGGGAAAAAAAGGAGGGGAATTTCCATACATTCAGTTCATCAGGCCTAAGAAATAATGAGTGATTAAATATTACATGGAAAATAATCCGTAAGATTGGTTTCCATAGGGCTGCTGTTATCTCCCGTACTGCCGTTATGTGTTATGTGAATAGAAGGGGGAGAGGAGGAGAGGGAGCAGGAGGACAACGGAGTAAGAGTGAGGAGTTCTGCATTCTAACACTTTTCCTATAATCCATTTTTTTTAAAGATTTTATTTACTGTCAGAGAGAGAGAGAGAGAGAGAGAGAGAGAGAGAGAGGGGAAGCGTGCGCACAAGCACAAGCAGGGGAAGCTGCAGACAGGCAGAGAGAAGCAGGCTCTCTGCTCAGCAAGGGGCCCAATGTGGGACTCGATCCCAGGTCCCTGGGATCATGACCTGAGCCTAAGGCAGACGCTTAATCAACTGAGCCACCCAGCCGCCCCTTGTAATCCATTTTGACACTAGAATAAATACTTAGCATCAAGATATTATTGATCAATGGCAACAAAATCTCTCACCCTGTTCCTGTTCCCAACTGGCTCTCAGCTCCGGATCAATATTGCTTTTCATTTGCACACTACAGGCTCATTTGGCTCAATTTTACTTACTTGTCTCCGTCCAAGATAACCGACTCTCAGGGTTGCTTTGATGGCAATTCTATTATAGTCCTAAAGCAATTACTTTAAGATGAGAAGAAAAGGAGAGGAATTGTACAAACAACTTGACAGAATCCCTTTCCTTTCCCCTCCTTTTAATGTTTCTTGCCTCTCCACACAGCCTTTCTTCCCCCAGCCTCAGGCACTCTTTTTTACAAAACAGCAACAGGATCTTGGCCAGCAGGAGCTGTGACAATGAACCCTGAAAAGCCCAGCAGAGACAGCGATTCCCCAAGCAAGGCAGGGCAGCTCCTGAGGGGTCAGGGAGCCAGCAAGCTCCCCCTGGGGGGGGGGGTGGGGTGGGGGGCGGTCCAGCCCCCAGCCCACTACCAACCCGGGAGCAACACCTGCATGGCTTGTTTCTTCTTCTTTTTTATCCTGTGGGCATACGCTCTCTCTCTCCACCATCCAGTTAGATGAGTCACGTTTCATAAGTTTTTCCACATGCATCCCTTGAAAGGGTGTTTTTGCACTGTTTTGCAAATCCCCAAGCCAAGGCTACCATGCAGATATTGCCTTATGACTCTGATATCATTGTTCTCATACTCCTTCCCCTCCCCTATCACCACTTGCACCCCCCTACACTTTGCAGGTAAGGCTACCACCAGGGAGAAGTCCAGAGATTTGATCTTCTGGATTTTCCTGCAAATCTGAACAGAATGGTAGAGTGGGCCTTCTGTGGGGAAGGCTCAGGCTGTATTCAGGTTTGTGAGTCATTCATTCAAGGGTAAAACTCAAAGGCAGCCCTCTCTACATCTCCCTTAGGGATCTCTGCCTTCTAGAATCTCCTCATTTTCTGCAGGCTCTCGTGGGTGGCCAGAGCTCTCGCCAGCAGATGCAGTTTACATTGGAATACTCCTCAAGGAAAGCAAACCCCTGTTGAGGGAGCAGACCTCAGAAAAGAACTCAAGTCAATATTTGAGCCTCCATTCAAAATACCATGAGAAAAGACACTAAACTTCGCAAGAAAATGCTCGAAATAAGAAAAAATGTGAAGAATGACAAGTCAAACAGCAGAATGACATTCACAAATTGAGCACATCTGAACACAACACCACAACTTACTACTGCTATTCACCTACAGTGACACAAGACATGAAGGCATCTGGGTTATATGGGAGTTGATCTCAGCTCCCTGAAGGCAGGGGGAGAGACCAAGAACCTACCTGGAGGCTGTTCCTGGTACTGACATGGAGAGATTTTGAAAAGCTAATAATCTGAGCTGCAGAGTTCCGACAAGGTAATTGCAATGTTAGGAGTAGGCAGAGTCTGGTCACTACCCTGGAGCTCAGCTACCAAATGAGTGAGAAAGAGGAGCCATTGTGCCTGCTGGGGATAGGTCAGCTGTAGGGATGTTGTTGCACAGTGCTGATGGATCACCAGTATCTCCGTGAACAAGAAAGGGTCATTCCAATTTGCCCCAAATTGGCTGCTAGTGGCCTCCAGATGGAAAACTACAAATCAAGTCCCTGCTATACCCTGGTGGGGTCCTCTCCTCACTGTCTGATACATCTTAACCTATCTCCAGATAGGTTCCTACCTACAGTGGTCACTGCCCACCAATGCCTATCCTTCTTCCATCTTCTGGGCGACTGATCATAAGGGAAGAGGGCTCCCATACCTATCAGACCTGGCCCCAATATAACTAGAGATGCCTGAACCTGGTGCCTTTGTCTCCCCCTCGGATCCAGAAGATGAGCACCCACAACTGTAGACCTGACCCACCTGTTTCCAGAGCTCTACTTCTTGCCAAGCCTGCACTGACCTGCATCTATTCAGCTCTTTCACATGCCTCAATAGGCTTCATTTAGTCATTCTCTTCCAGGTCCCTACTGCACTCAGAGTTGTTTGTAGTACAGTTTCAAAAGTAAATGAATGAGGGCTAGTATCCAAAATCTATAAAGAACTTAATCAAACTCAACACCCAAAGAACAAATAATCCAATCAATATATGGGCAGAAGACATGAACAGACATTTCTCCAAAGAAGACATCCAAATGGCTAATATGCACATCAAAAAGTTCTCAACATCCCTCAGCATCAGGGAAATACAAATCAAAACCACAGTGAGATACCACCTCACACCAGTCAGAATGGCTAAAATTAACAAGTCAGGAAATGATGGATGTTGGCGAGGATGCGGGGAAAGGGGAACCCTCCTACACTGTTGGTGGGAAACCAAGCTGGTGTAGCCACTCTGGAAAACAGTATGGAGATTTTTCAAAAAGTTAAAAATAGAGTTACCCTACGACCCAGCAATCGCGCTACTGGGTATTTACCCTAATGATACAAGTGTAGTGATCCGAAGGGGCACATGCACCCGAATGTTTATAGTAGCAATGTCCCCAATAGCCAAACTATGGAAAGAACCTAGATGTCCATCAACAGATGAATGGATAAAGACGAGGTGGTGTATATACACGATGGAATACTATGCAGCTATCCAAAAGAATGAAATCCTGCCATTTGCAATGATGTGGATGGAACTGGAGGCTATTATGCTGAGCAAAAGAAGTCAATCATCAATTATCCAATTATCAAATGAGCTCTCTGATATGAGGAATTTGAGAGGCAGGGTATGGGGTCATGAGGGGAAGGGAGGGCAAAAATGAACCGAGGTGGGACCTGAGCGGGAGACAAACCATAAGACTCTAAATCTTAGGAAACAAACTGAGGGTTCCTGAGAGGTGGGGCAGAGGGATTGGGTGGCTGGGTTATGGAAAAAATAAAAATTAATAAAAAAAAAAATAAATAGAACCCTTCTGCCAGATCCTCAACTTCTGACCTAACAGTTCTCGCCACCACCACCTCCACCATAAATTCAATCTGCTCATATGCTCCCTCATGTATAATCAACTCCACTTGATAATTCAAATTTATGCACAGAAACGCTATCAGCATTTTTGAAACTTGCCTTTGAGCCAGTAATGGCATTTCTAAAAACTGCTCCTGGGGAAACAATAGTGAATGTGAACACAGTTTTAATTACATGGCCAAGTCATGGTAGTGGTTATAATGACGAAACATGGCTAATAACTTCAATTTCCAATAAGAAGGGATAGGTTAAATATGATATGACATATTTTCATTTATTGACTATTATGTAACACATATAATTCTATAACATATTTCATGACATGGAAATATGTTCATTAGAAAAGGAAATTATGATATTATATGGATATATCTCATACTGCTAACAATGTAAATATTTCACTATAAATGAAAGCATATAAAAATGCAGGTTCCTCTGAGTGTTAGAACTGCAGGCCCCCAATTTTTTTCCTTCTCTGTACTTCCCTAATTTCTGTAAGCATCTATTATTTTTTATTTTTTTTTTAGGCATCTATCATTTTTTAATAAACTTTTTATTGTAGAACAGGTTTAGATTTAGCAAAAAGTTGTGAGGAGAATACAGAATTCCTCTGCGGGCGTACCCGGTTTCTCCTATTATTAACATCTTACATAAGGGAGGTCCATTTGTTGAAACTAATGAATCCTCATTGACATATTATTACTAAGCCCATTCTTAATTCAGATTTCCTTAGTGTTTACCTAGTGTCATTTTTTTCCTCCAGGATGTCTCAGGATACCACAAAAATTTATGTCATGGCCATGAGTAACGAATGAGGTCTCTACTCGTTCCACTGCCGAGGGAGCTGCTCTACGTGAACGACTTAGACATGGAATGCCCCACTCCCTAAAGTCTCCATGGTCAGTACTTTTAAGGGCTGCAATTAAATATTAGATAAAAATTCCAAAACACTGAGTTTATTAGAGAAAACTGACCCCTTGCAATTGCTGGCCTGGCATCAGTCCACGAAATCTCCATTGTGTTGTTTTGGTTTGGGGAGGTGACTCACTGACCAGTTATTTATTCTTCCATAGTGTCTAAATGCCCCTGGGATTCTTCTGTAAAAGCTAATGGAAATGTCAGACTATCCTCAAGAAGAATGCCTTTTTAAAATACTTTGAATTGGAACTTTCCCACAACGCAAGCTCTTAAGTAACTAGCAAAAAAAAAAAAAAAAAAAAAAAAAAAAAAAAAAAAAAAAAAAAAAAAAAAAAAAAAAAAAAAAAAAAAAAAAACCAAAAAAAAAAACAAGCTATGTTTTATTTTTTTAATTTTAATTTTTTTATTATGTTATGTTAGTCACCATACAGTACATCATCAGTTTTTGATGTAGTGTTCCATGATTCATTATTTGCATATAACACCCAGTGCTCCATGCGATATGTGCCCATCTTAATGCCAGCACTGGGCTAACCCTTCCCCCAACCCCCTAAAACCTTCAGTTTGTTTCCCAGAGTCCACAGTCTCTCATGGTTCATCTCCCCCTCCAATTCCCCCCCCTTCATTTCTCTCTTCCTTCTCCTGATGTCCTCCATGTTATTCCTTATGTTCCACAAATAAGTAAATCATATGACAATTGGCTTTATCTGCTTGGTTTATTTCACTCAGCATAATCCCCTCCAGTCCCATCCATGTTAATGCAAAAGTTGGGTATTCATCCTTTCTGATGGCTGAGTAATATTCCATTGTGTATAGCTATGTTTCAAAAGGGGGAAACAACAAAAACAAAACAAAACCTGTCTTATTAAAGACTGTCTTCCCTAATAAAGAAATAGTCACTTTTTGACATGTAATTGACTAGGTATCTCTGTTAAAAGGGCATGTCTTCTACAGAAGGAAAAGAAAGGGAAGGTTTTAGTAAACCTTTGAAATTCAATGGCACAGCCACTTAGATTCTGTGGAGTGAGGCTTGCTGCAGGAGAATTTACTCCTTATGAGAGGCAGAGTAGAAAAAACTCAGGACAATTGTTGCATAACAAAAGCATGTATCTTCAAACCTAATTTTGAAAATTTTTGGTTAAAATGACCTGAAGGAATGCTGCAAACATCTCATGATTCCAATTTCCATTTATAACAAATTCAGGAACAGAAATTACCAATATCTCCATACCTGAATCAACACATTTTCATTTTAAATTTCAGTGACATGCTGAAGGAATCCTAGTCTGACCTGTTTCCCAAGGGACAGGGACTCTAATAGAGCTCCCCCTTCTAAAAGCAATTAAAAAAAACCCAACGCTTGGTGGAGTGATGTCACCAAGATGGTGACATAGGTTGTTCCTGACTTGGCTCCTCCTTACAGGCACAACTAACAACTATTCAAGAACAAGAAACCACCGACAGACCACAGAGCAAGAACAAGCACCCCTTCCAGAGATCAAGACAGAATGCATTAGAACGGTAAGAGGCTACCTACTGACCACATTGCCCACCCTCAGGCCAGTGCAGCACCACACAAAGAGGTCTCTCTGACTCTCTGATCCTCTGATTCCTCCAGTGGGAAAAGAGAACACACAGGGCCGAAAACCATCTCCCTTGGCACTGTGGGTTGCTTTGTGGGAGTCCCTACTCTGATCTCGTAGGGCAATCCGTGGGGTGCAACCACTGAGAATCTGGCAGTGATGTTAACTGGGGAGGAGCTTCTGTCAACCAGGGCACGGATTTCAGCAGACTTGGTTCTGACCCACAGTGCCCAAGTAATAATCCCAACCCTGGTTTTGCTCATCTGCAGAACCAACTCTGACCAAGGAACTTGGGAGGATTATAAGTCTGCCTGATTTGGATCTGCCAAAGAGGAGTTTTGCTGGCCCCGAAGCCTGGTTTGCTCGTGTCCAGGCAAGGAGCAGAATCACATCCCTGCCCCCTGTAAAGCGAGTCTTCCAGCCCCATAGGACCAGAAGAGCTGGTGACAGCTCCCAGAAGCGGTGTGTCCTAGCGGCATGGAAGCCAAGAGGTGGGTAGCAAAGCCATTACCGGGCATAGAGTGTTTCTGGGTTAGGCACAATCAAGGGGATTAATTGATAGCCAAGGCTGGGGGTAGCTCCTGGTCCCTCAATCTGAGAGCCTGTTTGGGAAATTGAGAGGAGCTTAGAGAGCTCCTCTCGTCCAAGCAAGGGAGCTGATAAAGCCCCAAATGCTGTCCGCCAGCCCCACCTGACCAGCGGGGTTGGAGATGACTCCCGCAAGCGCAGCTCAGTGGCACTCAAGTTGACATGTGGGCAAAGCCAACAGTTTGCAGAGCAAAGCCAGCAGCCATGATGGTGCAGGTCAGCCAAGTTGAGAAAACAAAGACCTTTACCAGATTTAGAGATGTTCTCCTGCTACATCCAGACAGGGAATCTAATTCGTAGCCCTGCTCATTGCTGAATACAGCCCTCAGCCTCTCTTACCACAGCACACAGGGAGATGCAGAGCTTATTCAATGGCCCTATGCATGATGACACTGAACAGAGAGCACAGCCTGGGACTTCCCCAGTTCTGCACAGTGCCCTCACCTGACCAGGGAATCCGGTGCACGCTCTGGGCTGATTAAAGTCCCCAGACAGAGCTGTACTGGCCCAGGGTCCCATCCTGCTGCCTGCTGAGACAGGGAAGCTAATTCATAGCCCCACTGACTACTGAATACAATACATAATCCCAACCATCTAGTAAGCTTGACGAGAGAATCCAGGCAACGGGGGAGCATATCCTACAGACTCACTGGGGTAGGGAACCAAGCCAGCAGTCCTATTCCACTGTTCTCAGTCTCTGGCATAACCCTCACCCCCATTCTCAGAGCTTGGACAGGTGTCAGGCCCTCCAGTAGACCATAATATCAGGCCCCAATTGCCCACGGACAGTACCAGCAGACACATCCAGAAACCCAAATGGCAGTGACTCATAAGGAGCTATCTCTGCCAGAGCAAACCTGCAAAGTCTGGAAGAGGCATCTCACATGTGCAAGCACCAAATGTGCAAGGCATTGAGAATCATGAAAAAACAGGTATATATGGCACCATTAGGGGAAACTAATAAAGCTCTAAAAAATGACCTTTGAGGATGATGTCAGAACTCAGAATAATCCTCTTAAGTTTAGTGAATTACTAGAAAATGCAGACAGACAACTAAACAAAATTAAAAAAAATGCATGAAAAAAAGAAGTTCAACAAAGAAACATCCACCATCAAAACCAACCAACTAATCAACACACAGGAATCCTAGAGTTCAAAATATAATAAAAAATGTAATTCCAATAGAGAGTTTCAAAAGTAGACTCAGCCATGCAGAAGGATTAGGAACCTGGAGGATAAGACACTGGAAATGACCCAATCAAAGGAACAAAAAGAAAAAAACAATGAAGATGGGTGAAGAAAGTCTATGGGATTATGGGATAATATTTGGATTATGGGAATCTAGAAAGAGAGGGAAAGAGACAAGGACAGACAGTACATTTAAAGCACTCATGGCTGAAAACTTCTTGAACCGAGGGTCAGAGGACAGACCTGTTGCCTAAGAGCTGGAATTCTAGTACAGCTCTGGTTCTCCTGGTTTTTCTACTCATTAGAGTAGTTTGACCTGTTAACCTACAAATGAATGACATTTGTCCTGTCAGATATTATCTTGAGGCTTGCCTTCTCCCTAAAAATCCTCCCTATTCAGTTTAGTCAAAACTGAGTTTTTTCTAAACATCTTTGACCTTTGGGGTGCCTGGCCAGCTCAGTCAGTAGAGCATGTGAATGACTCTCGATCTCTGGGTTGTGAGTTTGAGTCCTATGTTGTGCATAGAGATTACTTAAAATCAAATGGTTAAAGCAGGAAAAAAAAAAAAAAATATATATATATATATATATATATACTTTGATCTTTAAGTATCTTCAGGGTGAAAAGGACCCTAAGGAGCACTGGATTCCATCTATGACATCGATGTCACTTGTGAAAGAAAATTTACTATCTCTTGTGGACAGAGGCCTATTCATTCATTCCATGGACAGAAATATATGAACACAGTGCTCAAGTCCCAGAAAGTAGATCTGGTTTTGTTTTACTTACTATCCTCAGGTATTTGAACTTAGTCTTCATGAATTTGCTCTTATTCAGGGTAAACATACCTAGCTTCTTGAACTGGGATAACACATTGCCTTGTCTCCTAACTTAATTGCTCTAATCTCTGACCTCTTCGGCTAAACCAGAATCTCCTATAGCTTAGGATAGTCTAACACTTTTTGTGTATCACTTGCTTCATCTTCTACTTCTTCCAGTGTAGAAGCTTAAAATTCTTTAAGTAGCTTAAAATTCATCAAAAGGAGAAGGAAAGTTTATTTTTGTTATTTTACTCTAAAAAATTCTTCAATTGGTGCCATGCAGCATCGTGGTTAAAAACACTTCGCTCTGGAGACAGATTCAGCTCCAAGTCCCTGATCTGCCACTACTTGTCCATATGACTTTGGTTGAGACACTTTATCTACAAAATAAAAATGATAATAGTAACTATAAATCCAAACTGTTGTAAGATCAGAAATAAGATAATACATTTAATGACCTTTAGTACAGGAGCTGACATATATTAAGGACTTAGTAAAGGCTGGTGACCACGATAATCATCTCTGGGAAAACTCTGATATCTAGAATTCATCAACAATTTAGATTAGATATCCTTGCTATTTTATTTTGGAATCTTGGTGCTATTGTCCTGGGGGATGCCAACAACTCAGTTCACCTTTATGATTTTTCATTTAACTTTAACCTTGAATTATTTAGGCTTTGTCTAGCACTTCAAGCAGACCGAACTTATGTCTGACTGTCAAAGTAACTCTACCATGATTATATCATTTTATTCTTTGCCACATGCATCCTAGCTAACTCCAGGTTAAAAAAAATTACCAATGAACAATTTGGAAGGACTTTCTTCAGGTCATGCAATTAGTTAGTAGATAAATATGGATTAAAATCTAGGTTCCCCAAGTCCTCGTCAAAAATGTCATGCTGTTTCTTGAATCCAAACAGGTGCTGAGCTATTATTCCCCTCTGCTCCCTGAACCCTTCCCAAAAAGGCAGCCGCAGATGTACAGTGAAAACACGAAATCCCTTATGCTGGAGCTACAGAATTTCATCTAGTTTCTGCCCCACCCCAGCTGATGTGACGTCACGGCTCAAAGTGTGAAATGGGATTTTACATCCACAAATTTATAAGCTCTCGACAGTCAAGGCCTCAGTGAAAAGCCTGCTAAACTATTAGGTTTCATATGCCCCTTTCTCTACCCTCTGGTGTGTTGTTTCCTTACAGTTACTTTTTTTTTAAGTGTACCTTTTGTTAAAGGTTAAGTTATGTATCCACCTGGATTTTTTCTTCCAAATCAGCAAAATATTAGACCTGTTCATTTATTATCACTGGAAATTAAGAAACTCCAAACCCACCATCGTATTTGGGAACACCTCGCCACTATTAATTTTTGCCTTCCACGGTTCAATTTTGATCTCTCTCTTCATACCTTAAATGAAAAAGATAATGCTTTAAAAGGAATTCACTCTTCTCTTCTGAATTTAGCCCTTCTTCCTAGAACCTATATTTGGATTCAACAGTCAGTGGTCTGAAACATTAATGGGCTTTCCATTGAGCCGTTACCCCTTTTCTCTTTCTGTTTTGCAAACAGGGCTTATTAAATCTTTGCTGGAGGCACCGGGGCTGAAGAACAGTGAGCCTGTACTGATGTGAAAGGTTTCGCTGAACTCAAGCAAATCATTTCTGATTTGCCACAACTCTTCAGCAGTAAATGCCAAAAGAGCATGCTCTTTGGATGGCAAATATAAATTCCCATCACATAAAACATAATAAAAGAAAACGAAACCCACTCCTCTCCCTACACTCAGGGTTTACGGCAGAGATACTGACAGCAGCTTCTTTCCATTAAGTACATTCAAATCCTGGTGAAGAACAAGGGTTGCTGCTAGTGTGGCTTGAAGCAAGTCCTACCAGCAACGAAGGAAAGAAACTGGCGTATGTTTTAGGACACACAGTGTTTCTTTCTTTTAGCTATTTTCTATTCTATCTGAAGCTAGATTCACACACACACTTCTTCTTCTCTCTCTCTCTTTTTTTTTAAAGATTTTATTTATTTGACAGAGAGAAACACAGCCAGAGAGGGAACACAAGCAGGGGGAGTGAGAGAGGGAGAAGCAGGCTTCCCGCCGAGCAGGGAGCCCGATGTGGAACTCGATCCCCCGGATCTCCGGGATCATGACCTGAGCCAAAGGCAGTTGCTTAACCAACTGAGCCACCCAGGCGCCCCCCCCACACACACTTCTTAAGTTTATTAACACACTGTTTAAAGACACACTACACAGCTTAATAACCAAGCAAGCGAAGATATGGAAAACAAAATCAGCATCTTTTTATTCCTCATGAGTCACAGAAAGGTTAAACCAACTTCCAGATAAAAACCATGGGTCTTCATGCACACTTTTATGTACGGTTTCTCTTCAGCCTGACTAAAACGACAGCAGGGGGATCGTGTTGTAAAGGCATAAACCTGTAGGCTAAGGGGAGTGGGAGTGAATACACACCAACAAAACTGCAAGCTAGAGAGCAAATGGAGAGGTGGTTAGTGACCCAAGCAGGCCCAAGAAAGCTGAAACCTAAGGCAGCAGTGGGGAAAAGTAGCCCAATTTGCAGTATAGATTCATCTCAAAGCTAAGGATTTTAAGACATCAGATACCTTTGAAATTAGGGGTGAGGACAGAGTTAAAATAGAAGGGATGGTGAAAGACTAAGCAGCATTTAGAGTCCCCATCCCTTTCTCTTCTCTTATGCCTGACTTTTCCCAACCCTCTCTGTATCAGGCAGTTTAGGATGAGGGAAATGCATAAAAACAGTTGCTACTGCTTTTTTCTTCAAAGAGAACATTCACAGGGCACCTGGGTGGTGCAGCTGGTTAAATGTCTGACTCTTGGTTTCAGCTCAAGTCATGATCTCAGGGTCCAGAGACTGAGCCTGGTGTCTGGCTCCTCACCCAGGATACAGTCTTGAGATTTTCTCTCCCTCGCACTCTGCCCCTCCAGCTTGGCTCTCTCTCTCTCAGATAAATAAATAACTCTTTAAAAGAAAAAAAAGGAGAACATTCACAACTTATGCTTAGACCCTCATTCCTCTTTTCATACTTAGCATCTAGGACCCTGGCAGTCAGTCCATACTTTATAGGCAGAAGACTAGAAAATCCTTCTTTAGGGCATTGCACCTAGCTAAGAAAGCGGTAAAGAGGCTGACATCAGGGGGTTCCCCCAGCGAAACAGCACAGTCGGACAACCCTACAGGGAGACCCAACTACATGGTCAGGGCTTCTCAGAGGCTTTTAAGACCTGACTCTTAAATATGAGTAGACAACCAAGAATCATTGAGTCAAATCTTTAGTATGAAAGAGACCCAAATGGACAATCAAAAGCAATTTGAAGAAAACAGAGACTCTGCAGGAAGAAGAAAACTTAAACCAAAACCAAAACCAAAACCAAAACTATCATTAATATTCTCAGAAAGGCAAAAGATGATCTTTTGATAAAACGACAACAGGATACTGTAAGATCAAACATTCATAGAAGAAAAAAGTGTGCTTGGAGAGAGAGAGAGTATGTGTGTGTGTGCGTGTGTGTGTGAATTAAAAAAAAACTCAATTATTTAATCAGAGAGTTAAAAGCTAAAGTTAAGGAAATCCATTCCCTTCCCTGCAAGTAAAACTGGAAGACAGGAAAGAAGTAAAAAGAAATTAGAGAAATAAATCCAGGAGTGTCATACTGATCAGGGTCCTTTGCAGAGAAGAGAATCCATGCTAGTGAAAAAAGAAATTATTTCATACCATACACTGAATGACATCATCACTAGAAGTGCTAAAGACACAGATCTGGGGTTGAGCTTTGAGTACAACTCCTAAACCAAACCAGAGACGTAAGCCCCAGAGAGAGCTGCTACCACTTGGAAGATAAGGAGACTGCTGCCCAAAGTGGCAAACTGAACCCTAAGGCAGCAGTGGGGAAAAGCAGCCCAATTTGCAGTACAGATTCATCTCAAAGCTAAAGGTTTTAAGACATCAGATACCTTTGAAGCTGCCAAATCCAGAGGCATGCTTATTGCTGCCCAGATCAGGGAGTCATAGCTATTGCCGTTGATTCCCAAGCCAGGCTGTGCCTGTCATAATCCATATGGGAAAACATGGATGGCGAATATCCTGGTTCTTGACCCTCACAGAGTTAGGGACTGAACACTAGCATGACTATTAATGCTGTCGCAGCGTAAAAAGCCTCCATGCCCATGCTAGCCAACAGGATGGGAAGAGTACGCTTGAATCTAAATCCCATTTGGAACACTACCTGCAAGAGTCGGGAGAATATAGCATCTAGCCTTCCGGCTCTGCAGTACCCAAAGGTGAATGGGAAGGAAATTAGAATGGATGTGAGATATTGCACCGTATCTATCACAATGTTCTCAACATCTGAATAACAAAGTCTCATAAAGATAGAGAGACAGACAGAGACAGAGAGAAGTGGTGTTGAGTAAAAGGGGGTCATGTAAGAAATAATTCAAGAAAACTGGAAGAAATAAATTCCAACCCCAAAGGGGTCAACTGAGTCCAAGTACAATAGATGAAAAGAGGCCACACACACATAAATTACTGCAAAACTTCAAAACACTGAAGGTTAAAAGAAGACCTTACAAGCTTCTAGAAAGGCAGAAAATAACATTATTATACAGAAAAGATCAGAAATTTGATTCCTTTTGGACTTTTTAACAGAAATAACGGAAGCTAGAATGCAATGAAGCTCTACCTTCAGAATTTCAAAGGAAAATCATCCCAAATTAGAATTTTACACCTGTCAACCTATCAGTCAAGTCTCAGGGTAGAATTACAACACTTGTGGGAAGGCAAGTCACTTATGCCTAGTGTACTGTTGATATACTAGGCTCTAATCTGAGCCTCATCTTGGGACTGCTCTATACTTCTCTCCTGTGTTGAAAGCCTCTTTTTTTTTTTTTTTTAAAGATTTTATTTATTTATTTGACAGAAAAACACAGCTAGAGAGGGAACACAAGCAGGGGGAGTGAGAGAGGGAGAAGTAGGCTTCCCGCCGAGCAGGGAGCCTGATGCGGAGCTCGATGCGGGGCTCCATCCCGGGACTCCGGAATCATGACCTGAGCCGAAGGCAGACGCTTAACAACTGAGCCACCCAGGCGTCCCAAAACCCTCTTTCTCATATCTCATATTTTCATCTTGCTCAACAAGTTCCCCTTTTCTCAAGGAGTTTCCTTAGGGCACTCATAATAGAGCACATAATACCTTCTGTACACAGACACCATTGGGCAGTGTGTTATTTAGGGGTCCACAAAAGGCGGAAAAACAAGTCCAGAGAAGAGACTGCTTCTATGAGTCATGGAGTCCTTCTAACAGGCTTACAGACATTTCATTTTCAGGCAAAAATATGCCCAATTTTTAAAAAGGATAGGACAATCAATTGGGAGTTTGTTTCTATCTCTCACAGTGCTATTGTCTTTGAAGGATAAATGGGGTCTAATTACACCTCAAACACCCTGTTTGCATCCTGTTATGTTTAGTCTGTGTGTCAGAAGACAAAGAAAATGTTGAGGTTTGCAGAAGATCACAACCTCATTTTACACTAAAACGTCACCATTCATTCATCCCCCCTCCCCGCCACACACATACCAGGCAATAAAGGACAGTGTCAGGAGTGATCCCTTTGGAAATTTACTTAGAATATTTTTAAATACTGTAATATATATCATTTACCTAAATAGAGGAAAACTGATATTCTTTTCACCCACCACTGGTATTATTACCTTTCAGGGCACCCATATCTCCTTGATAATTAAGGAAAAGTTGTCTGAAAAGATATTTAGGTACAACTTTGATTTGTTCAATATATATAGACATAAAATCTCCACCACATTGAAAGATAACTTTCATGGAACACTGTTCCTTCTCTTCTGACATTTCCATCATCAAACTTCTAATGTCTCAAATATGCAATGCTACTTCCATCTCATGATCTTTGAGCATGAATTTTCTTCCTACTAGAATGGTCTTCCTGTCCCTTCACTTCTTTATTAACTGAGTGTTCCTTCTGAGGCAGCTCTGGACTGCCTTTGCATGACTGCCTAGCCAGATCAGGATCCCTTTATAAACACTCATGACTCTCAGTACTTTTCTTTCTTGGCATGGACATTAGTGTGTAATTGTGTATTTCTGAAACTATTTGACTGTATGCTCCCCCTTTCTGCACATAGGTCTTTATGCTCACCCCTGAATTTGCCATGTCTAACACAATGCAGTCAGCCAATGAATACTTTTATACATAAATGAGTTAATAAAAAGAAGGAAAGAAAGGGAAGGAAAGCAAGAAGTGATGGAGGGAGGGAAGATGGGAAAATGGAAGGGAGGGAAAAGAAAGGAAAGTTCTAGGTACATATCTTGAGTTTAGGTAGTAGTATTTGTTTTTAAATTTAATTTTCATTATTTATTTGTCTGTCTGTCCATGTATCCATCCATCCATCCATCCAACCATCCATCTGTCTCTTTTGCTTTGAAAACATCAGAGGTTGCTGGAGGACTTGGAAAATGAGCCAGATGTATCTATAGTCCTCTAACAGGAAAATAACTCTGGAAGGGAAGAAAACAGGGAGTTGTATCCACAGAAGGCAATCTTGATTCTGGGCCAACCACACCCTTTGGACTGAGAGTGTCTCCTTCCAGAAGAGTTAGGCTAAGGGCAGGGCCCCTACCCCTCCAGGTTGTTTTCTGTGAGCGTGTGAAGCAGACTGCCTGAGCGGGTGTCTGCCCCTGGTACTTGTGCCTGGGTGTCACACTCACAGCATTTGTGTCACAATCCTCTGGGTGATGCGGCTCCCACACCGGCTCCATCTGGCCCACGAGCTGCAGGGCTGCTGAGCCACGACAAGCCACCGGGGAGAATATCAAATGTGAGGCGCGCTGCTGCCAAGATGTCAGGAAACTGGGGCTTGGAGAGAACCAGAGAGAGCCAAGTGGACGCTGTACATTCTTAGCTATCAATTACTATAAATGGAAGTCCCACATTCCCTGACAGGGAGCAGAATGAGCCTCATTTTCCACACTCTGCTGCTCTGAAGGGCTCTTTGGGGAGACGTTCACCAAGGAGAGCCCAAGGATGGCCCTGTCAGCGGCCAGGCTGTGAGGCGGCATTGTGTGCTAGCCCTTGGGGTCATGGCGCCGAGGAGCCTGCCCACTCAGATGTCCAGACTTTGTCCCCAAATTATTAACAGAGGACAAAAAAACCCTGGCCTTTCACGTGATTTAATACAGCTCTAACAACAGCCAAAACTCAGAGAGCTTATTATGTGCCAGGTCTTGTTGTCAGCATTCTGTATATATTAATATCTCATCTCGTTGCCAATCTAAAGTTTACAGTTCTTAAATCCACTTTACAGATTGAGAAACAAAGGTATATGGAGGTTAAGGAATGTGCTCAGGGTGACACAGCTAGTAGGTGGCTGAAGTTGAGGGTAGAACCTAGCCGTCAGGTGTTCAGAGTCTGCATTCTGACCTGCCAGCTGCCGGGCTAGGTTGGGAGCCCTAGCACTTACGGTGTCAGGTAATACTATATATACACACATATGAGTAACAACAACAACAACAACAACAATAAAACCCTGACTATGCAAAATGTAGAGTATTAAAGAGGGATCTGTGTTTTCCAATTATGACCAAAATCTTGTGGGGATTTTCACAACAATGAGGGCTACGAGAGGTACTGTGTTCAAATGGGAATAAATACATGCTCTCCCATTAACATTTTCCAGAAATTACAGAGCGAGAAAATACACTTCCTTAGTAACATTCAAGTTTAAGATCGCATATCTCAGAATATTCTGGAAACAGCTAGCTTTCGGTAAAATCTGAGTTTGAATTTTAGTCCACTCATTTCTTTTTGGGCAAGTGACATTCTGCGAAGAGACCACAAAAGATATAATAATGATAAGATATAAATAGGAATAAAATGTCACAACCAAGGGTCATTAAAACAAAGAAAAGGAAAAAGCACACGAGATGTTAGACTCTGGCAAAGGAGCATGGGACCAGATGAAATCCCATTGGAGAATTTGGTCTCTGTTTTAGAAACCAAGCAGGCATATTATAATTAGGTTTGCATTTGAAAAAGAAAAACATCCTGGTGGAATTGAGTATTTCCCCAATGGAAAAGGACAAAAAAGACAGATCGATTTGGAAAAGTATCTATGCGTTCTGTAAGAGAAGATGCAGCTCTAAAACAAACCAATGTGCTTCGGTAACTGACTTAAATTTCAAAGGCGAAGAAACTGGAAGGCCAAGTCCAATTCTACGGCTTCTGGCTCACGGAAAGGGAGAGAAGGTGAGGTAGCTAGTCATTCAACACAAGAAGGCCTGGATTCAGGTCAGGTGGTGATATGTAACAGGTCGCTGGGCAGGGTAGAGTGGGCGAAGCCCAGGGGCAGTCTAGCTCCCTGGAGGAGAACCAGGACAGGCACATCTCCCAGGAACAGGGAAGTTAATGCTTCTTAGAAGGGCTCCATAAAGGGGCGCCTGGGTGGCTCAGTTGGTTGAGCGACTGCCTTCGGCTCAGGTCATGATCCCGAAGACCTGGGATCGAGTCCCACATCAGGCTCCCTGCTCGGCGGGAAGCCTGCTTCTCCCTCTCTCACTCCCCCTGCTTGTGTTCCCTCTCTGGCTGTGTTTCTCTCTGTCAAATAAATAAAATCTTTAAAAAAAAAAAAAAAAAAAGAAGGGCTCCATACAGATCCCAGGACCCCAAGCTGCAGAAGGCACTGAGCTCTCTTTTGACGGTATTCATAATTTGAGAGTTGGCTTTGCTCACATGTGTAGGCTTTAAGGGGAACTTCCAGGGCACAACTCTGCTCCTGCCAGTGACTCTTCCCCACAGGCAAGTGGGGCGGGACACATGCCGCTCTCCACCAGGACTCAGGACTCTTGCATTGCACCCACAAGGTGGCGGTTACCGACCATTTGAAAGGCCAAGAGGCTTCCCAGTTGTCTAATTCCTTGAAACTTTAAAGTTTTTATTTTATTTGTTTTATTTATTTTTATATTATATTTTATTTTATTTAATTTTATTTATTTATTTTATTTAATTTATTTATTTTATTTTATGATAGGAAAAATTCTCCAGCTCCTTCTATCTCATTCATGTCCCAGTGGCTTTACACTATTTGCCTTCAGCCTATCTGGCTGTTTTTCTCTGCCCCTCTTGAATTAGTTCTGACCTCTAAAATAAGATTCTAAGTAAACAACACTGGGTCAACATCTATTCACATGACAATCACCAACCATGGTCAACATGTTAAGCATTTAAATGTTTCCAGGAGATGTTTCCTCACTGAAACCAGTCTAAGTGACAATTGGGCACAATGATGAGTTATTCCAGAATCAACAGGGAAGGAACAAAGTACAGACTATGAAAGTGTCCAGGTTCTTTCATTTTGAAAGGATCGCTTGACTGACTGTAGTCAGGAAAGGAATTCAAAGTCCCAGGAATTCCCACCTCAGGCTATTTATCCCTTTCTATTTGTTCCATTACCAAAGAGCGCTTTGACCCAGGATTGAGGGGGGGACGCGGGCGGGGGAAGAAGTGATTTAAATGTAATGTGCTTGCATCCTGTCTCGAGTGTCATCGGTCTGATTACACTTGAAAGCACAGGCTTTAGCTTACTGGAATGCGTGCCCAGCAAAAGGAAGAAGGTTCTAGGAGCTGTACTTAATTTCTACAGTGCTGTGGTAGCTCCAGCCACTCCTACAGCTGTGTCCTTGTGTTGGACAAGTTGCCCATATGCCAAGTGATGCCTTGGAGAGGTCCCAATATACATAGAATTATACTCAACATCATCAAAGATTCAATTAAAAAAAATTCTCTTACATGTGTAAAAGATAAAAACAGTTTCAATTTTTTTTTTTTAAGATTATTTGAGATAGAACAAGCAAGAGAGACAAGGAGCAGCGGGGACGGGCTGGAAAGGAGCCCTACATGGGACTCCACTCAAGGCCGCTGGGATCACACCTGAGCCCAGCGCTAAGCTAAATCGACTGAGCCACCCAGGTGTCCCAAAGCAGTTTCAATTGTAATGTTAAGTGAGGATACTAAGAACTTCAAAAGCAGCAGCAATTACACAGCATGGGCACTGGAGGCGGTAAACAGTGCCTAACCTCTCTGGGCATCCCAGTCCTCAGTTGCAAAGGAAGCAATAAGCACACTGTCTGCTATTTGGGAGGCCTTAAGGATGAAATGAAATAACTTAAGTGAGTAATGCCATCACCAGCACACGGAGCTCTCCAAACATCAGCTACATTAACTATTACGTCCATCAACATCACCCTTATTAGAAACTAAAAGAGGGCGCCTGGGTGGCTCAGTTGGTTGGGCGACTGCCTTTGGCTCAGGTCATTATCCCGGAGACCCGAGTTCGAGTCCCACATCGGGCTCCCTGCTCAGCGAGAAGCCTGCTTCTCCCTCTCTCACTCCCCCTGCTTGTGTTCTCCCTCTGGCTGTGTTTCTCTCTGTCAAATAAATAAAAAATCTTTAAAAAAAAAAAAAAGAAACTAAAAGAGAAGAGTGTGGGATATTTTTGGTGGGGCTGAGGTATGGGCAACAGCTAGGCTCTCTCCACCCTCAGAAATCTCAATGCAGGAGGGGCAGCACCACTTGTGAAATGATGGTCTTGGGCAGAGATCTCACACAAGGATTCTTTAGTCCATGAAGTACACCGTTCAGCATTCTCAAGATGTTCGCAACTCGGCAGGCTGCTGCTAATTCTGCACCGACCATAGCTGCTCCCCACATGTCAACAGTACTAGGGGCATAATGGACTCAAGTTTAGCTCTACCTAGAAACCTCCTACGTACATGGTACTGGAGACAATCCCAGAATCACCATCATCTTTTATGGATTTCATTTTGAACAGAATCATGGGAACGAGAAGAAATAAGACAAGAAAAACAAAAGTGGCGCATGAATGTGTGGATTGCTGTTGAAGCCATAATTCAATTTTAGGTTCAAATTCTGGAGCCCTGGGGTGGCTTCCCCCTCCACCCCCCAAGATGAGAATCTGCTGTCCAGGAAATCAAACAGAAGAGTTTAAGTACTTAGAAGCTTCTTGATATGCAGTTATCTGGGTTCCACTCAGACCCACTAAAAAAGAATCTCCTGGGAGGGAGGAAAGATCCAGGAAACTATTCTAATGAGCAGTATCATTTCATGCATACCAAAGTTCGAGAACCACTACTCTTGGGGTTCCTAATTTAGTAGAGGATATGTACATACAAGCTATTCTAAGATGAGGCAGTCTCTGACAAGTGCCATCATAAAGATATGGAATACAAGAGCTGAAAAAGGAGAGGCAATCCACACAGGTAAAGCTAGGAGAACCTCCAGATTGGGAATCTGGAAGGAAGCTGGGGTTAACAGCACAAAAAAAGTTGAGCTAGTAACCAAGAACAGCACGACACTGGAGTGTCACTGATAGAGGGCACGAGGTAAACAAAACACCAGGAGTGTGTTGGGCTGGCTGAGAGACAGGGGAACCCAAGATGGCTGATCTTCCCGCCAAAGCAGCCGTGACCACCACGTCATCTCCAGTAAATTGAAACCTAGCCCGGGGGACTGAAATTTCCCATACCTGACTTTCCAGCCAGGGACCACCCACCATCGTCTGGACCTTCCCCACCCCCAACCAATCACCTGGGGACATGATGTTACCTTGCCTAATATGGGGAAAAAACTCACCTGAATCCAGGCCCAGAAGATAAAGCTTAAAAACCCTTATACTCCCCAACCCAGGTGCGACTTCCCTGACTCTCCTCTCTGGAGTCATGGAACCTCTCCCGAGGGTGCTTGCAATAAAGCTCACTCTTTGGACCCTGTTTACCTTTGCGGTCTCCTTTCTATTTTGTGACGAAAAACCTTACAGAGAGTAAGCAAGACTGAAATATGTTGGAGTAGATAAATATGGCTGACGCTCAAGTGAGTGGGCTTGTAGGGAGGGGGTTAGGATTTTATGTAAAGGGAGACAAGGCTGTATAGCTAGGTGAGATACAGGACAGAAGGCCTTTAATGCCAGCTGGAGTCTGGGTGCTAGTGTTTCTTTGCCATGGATTATTGTGGATGGGTGTTGCAAAAGGGGTTCAGAGTTATATCTGGGCTTTTACGGAATAAGTCTCTGGAAAGGGTTACTCAGGTCCACAATTCTGTATATGCTTTCCCAAATCCAAAAAGCTACAGAAACAACCCCCCTCTTTCTTTTGTATTTCATCTGGTGGTAAAATCTGCCATGAAATGAAGTGGGATTACTTACAGTCATGATTTATCCAATTCATCATGAATATGCATTCTGTCGCAAGAATATTAATGTGTTTGATAGGGGTGCTGCCTTGAGTCCCACTTGGGGATGTTACAGAACTCAGTTCATGTACTAAATAACATTTGTGAACTCAGAAAAATTCTGAATTCCAAAACACGTCTAGGACTAAGGTTTGGAGCAGGAACTGTGGACCTTAACAAACAATGAGAGATGCTTTGTAGCCTCAATGCTTTAAGAGACCACGGAAATCTTTTAAGAGATGACACAGAAGGATGGGTAATCAGAGCCATCTTGCCTAGAGGCCAATTTTCTCGGACCACTTCGTTGCTGTAGAGATTTGTCCAAAAGGGAAGGTGCCTTTGGACCATGTAAGTGGTTTGGCTCTTATAATTCCTCTTCATTGTTATTATCGGTCCTGCCTCCCTACATCCCCAGGTGTGAATAAGCAAAACCTATGGTGTTGCTAATTGAAAAACATATGGTGGACTGGTAGACAAAGGCTGACCATCTTTGCACGGCTGTCTGTGTGTGCACGTGTCTCTGTATGCCAGGTCCAGCAACTGTAGAACTCCTCAGAAATCATGAGTTCAACTCATTCATTCTGCAGATGAGGAAACTGAGGGCAGAGGAGGGCAGGCTTTCTTACAGAGCTCACTCAGAGGCTTGCACAGTCAACATTTACTGAGCACCACCAAGTTCCCATTTTGGACTATACAGTCTCTTATAGAACAAGGAGTCCACCTGCGGTGACCAGAGATTGACTTGTACAGGGGGCATTAACAAACACTCCTGGAGAGTGGCCTTCATATGTCTAACTGCACTGCTGGGAATTACGCTGAAGCCCATTGGAACTGCATGCTTTTCTAACCAAGTACTGACATGGCAAGAGATTTAGGTTTGCCTTCAGGCTATACCAATGATTCATATGAAGAAAAACTAAGGAAATAATAAAAAAAATAATAAAAATAATAAAAAGAAAAATATACAAAACAAAATAATAAAAATAAAAAATGTTTTTCCTTTAAAGGCATGGAAGTTTATTAAAAAAAGTAAAAAATAAAGGCATGGCAGTTTATACAAAGGCCTTAAGTTATGTAGATATAAGCCTATGCATATGTGACCCTTAGGAAAACCTGAGGAGCACAGAACTGCTTACCATCCTCTTCACATTGAAGAACTTTAAGCTTAGAAACTATAGAAGAAATGACAGTGGGAAATATCTACAGATTTAACCGTACACTCTCATTTATTTTTGCATGATTTAAAAGATCACAACCAAAATAAGAGGCAAAGACATAAGGGAAAATATTCTTAGCAAATACTTCACATACAGGCCATGTTCTGTTCTCCAGAAAGAACTCACACAAAGTAGTGAGAAAAACAGCCAAACTCTTAAATAATCAGGTTAAGGACATGAAACGACACTTGCCAAAAGAAGAAATACTCTTAGTAAGCAAATCCATGGCAAAATGTTTAGGCAACACTAACAAATACATGACTAGCACCAGAGGTTGCCTACAAAGTGACACAGATTAGAAAATGACAACAGTCAAGGCTGGTGGACTAGGCTGAAATGGACCCCCTGATATGTTACTACCAGCAACGATTTTGGAAAGTTACTTGGCAAATTCAAGTTCTTCAAAATATTCATATCCTTTGACCTAGTATTTCTGCTTTTGGAAACGTACCCTAAAGAAATAAAGAGCCCTATAACCTTAAGTTTGAATGTGGTTATTTCCTGCATCAGTATTTATAGCACTAAAAATCATAAACAACCATGCTATTCAACAACCTGGCAAAAGGGAAATAAATCAAAAAGTATCTATTCAAAAGAATATTATGCAACCAGTGAGGTGATGTTTAACTAATCCTAGGTAATAACAGGAAAATGTTTATGACCGAACTGTAATGAACAGATAAGGAATCAAAATGGTTCATATAGAATCATTATAACTTGATAAATAAATTAATATATGAAGAGGGAAAAAAAAAAACCCCAAAGCCTGATTGGAAACAAAGCAAAATGATTATGTCTGGGTGATGAGCATTTAAGTCATTTAAATAATTTCTTCTTCACACTAGTTTATATTTTCCAAAATATCTTTAGATATTGTATATTATTTGATTTGGAATTTATTTCAGTGAAATTGGTCTTCCTCTTTATCTCAGTAAGAGTGTCAAAAGATACCTCTTAGGAAATGATAAGAAAGTTTAAATCAGCACAGATGTTTCAGGGTATCTTACTTAATAAATTGTTTAGAGAAACCACTCTGTGCTAGGAGGAATTTGAAGTGCTCTTCTACCTCATGGAGTCATGTTAACAATCCTGTGAGGTGGGTACTATAATTACCACCATTTTATACAGGACACCAGGAGAGTGAATAACTTGTTCAGCTATCCTGTGTGCATCCACTAAGAATTCAAACCTCAGCTGTTTGGTCCTAAGTGGTGCTCTCAAACACCGGGCTATGCATCTGCCTGCTGACCTCTGAAGTCACAGGATCTTCGGATAGCATTAGCATCAACTCTTGTCAAAAAAGACAGACAGACAGAGAGAGAGAGAGAGAGAGAGAGAGAGAGAGAGAAACAGAGAGGTTAAGTAACCTGCTAAATGCCACACAGCAAATTACCCAGCAGGTAAATAGACTATTATGTTTTACAGGTTATAATTTATAAACACTAAGATTAACATGAGCGCATACAATCTTATGTCATCTGCTCAACTTTGTGGTTAATACAGTTTTTGTTTTCATCTTCTTAGAACCCATATTAAAGGGAAAGGCACATTTCTGTGGTCTGAAAGATAACTCATAGGATGAGGACATCTCAAATTCCTTCCTCTCAGTTCTGTCGGGAGAGCTACATTGCAACCCAGGCAGGATAACATGATCACGGAAATACTTTGTTATCAAGGTACCTGCTGGGTGTGCCACTATCCCAGGCTTTGTAGAGCGTCAGACTCCAACAGAACTCTGAACTACGGGAGGGCAGGATAAGAGTCAAAACAAAACATAACCATTTGCCAACAGCAAGAAAGAAGCTTGGTGTATGCTTATTTTCTAATCGATCACAAAATCCAAAATAAACTCCAGACTTCCTCGCTGCATCTGATACAGATTAAGAGTTAGACCTCTGCTGGGAGAGTGATGTTGGGAGGGCTCTCCGCCGAATAACTGGGCTAAATGACAAGGGAAAGTTTTACAAAATCATTCCCTTGAGCTACTGTGGCTTAGTCATGCCTAATTTTTTTTCAGCATGCTATTTTGAGGTTTCTCGACTTGTCTTCATGTGATCAAAAGAGAAGGCAATGGGGTCTATATCAGATTATAAAAATGGTAGGACCCAATGTGGTCATAAAAATCACGAGGCTGAATTATCATCTCCCATGCAGTACTGAAGCATCAGCCTGTCCTGTAAGGCAAGTACATTTGTCTGTCTTCTCGAAAGGAACCAAGATTCCCAATGGCCAGGCTCTGACTAAACATCAGAAAGAAATGATGACCAGCAAAAAAAAATCTAAAATAAAGCACAGGTGAAGGCAATAAAAGCTGGGACATCTGCATAATGGGGAGGAGGGGCAGCAATTCTGCTTAGAGTAGCGCGAACTGTATCCCAGAACAGACGGAGTCTTGAAATTTATAACCGAAAGCAAGAAACTTCTATTTAAAAGTCAAATATTCAAAACTAAGAATCTGATTACTAGTTTTTGCTAAATAAAGGAAACATTATTAATTTGGACTATATAGGTAGGTTTTCGGGGTATGCGTTTTGGCTTTTTTACCTATTTTAAGAAGCTGGACTAAAACATAGAGTATATTAACATTTTCGCTCATTATATAAAGTCAAAATGTCCAAATCCAGCTATGTAGGGTCATTTTAGACATATGCTGTTTTGGGATCTTTTTTTAAATGAATGAATTACAAAGACAAACTCACCAGGAAGGCTGGATTTTAAAAAATTAAATAAATAAATACACTTGCAGTATCAAATGAAGTTTGGGATTTGAACGACCAGAACACTTGCACATTGCCAAGTGCAGTGTAAAACGTTACAATCACTTGGAAATGTGTTGGCAGTTTCTGATAAAATTAAGCATAACATTCTTATGAGCCAGTAATTCCATTTTAATCTGTGTACCCAAGAGAAATGAGTACATATGTCCACAAAGAGACTAGAATGTATGAAGCAACCTTATTCATAATAACCCCAAACTGGAAGAAACTCAAACGTGTATCAACAGGAGAAAGCTTAAACAAATTGTAGCCCATCTATACAACAGAATACTTCTCAGCAATAAAAAGATATTACACGTACACAAGCAACAACATGGAGGAATGTGCAAAGCACATTGTATGACAGAAATCAGACCCAAAAGAGTTACTGCACCTTGTATGATTCCAGTTATGTGAAGTTCAAGAGCAGGAAAAACAAAAACCATGGGGACAAGAGTCAGAATACTGGTTCCCTCTGGGGATGTGGGCCGTTAACAAGAAGGGAAACACAAGGGAGCTTTCTGAGTTTCCAAAGATATTCTACATCTTAATCTGGGTGATATTCAGCTAGATGTTCATATATGTAGGTCATCAAATAGTACAGTTAAGATGTATGCATCTCACTCTACATATATTATACTTCAATTAAATAATGAACAACAGTGAAGATATTACTTTTCTTCTTACATATTTTAATATTTGGTATCTGTGCATCTAAAAGACAGCTGGAAGTCTGTTTGTAAGTAAGAATGATAAGAAATACCTCTGTTTTTGCTAATGAGAGGATGAGCACAACGTTTCAGCTGCAAGAATGTTCACTGTAAAATTGTTTCCTACAAATAAAAATCAGAAAATCATATTTAAATGTCTGACGACATGGGACTCGTTGTGGGTCTATTTGTGTTAGAGCATCATACCTGAACTAAATAAAAATACAAAGGCAGAAAAATACACTATTGAATGTACATTTTTAAAACACAACAGATTTTTTTTTATTAGAAGACATCTTTTTTCTTTTTAAATCAGAATATCAAGATAGAGTTTGCATGAGTAACTATAAAAGTGTTTTTAAAAGAAACAGATGTCTAATTTTACAGTTAGATGCATAAAGAACCAAGTATAAACAGTTGTGAGGACAGCAAGTTAGAAGGAGGAGCCGTGAACAGGGAAGGAGCCATCACTGGGGTTGCCCCACTTACTGTTCATTTCTTCACTTAAAGTAGGAGACTCCTTTTCTGAACAAAATCTTAAACAGATCTCCTATGCACAAACCAGGTAAGAAGAGATGTGCTGTGGCAGGAGGGGAAGGATGTATGAGTATGCAGAATTCTGCTTCACTACGCCCTGATGGACACCCCCAAGGACACGGTTTGAAAACCAGCATCCTATGAGACAAATTTCAAACTTCAAGTGTTGAAGCTTTCACATCCTACATCTAATCTGAAGGTATCTTTCCTTCCTTACCTTTGAATACTATCTTATATAATTTTTTTTTTTTTTGGCCAGACTGGCCTTGTTACCGTTCCCAAAGATGCCTTGTACATCCTGAGTCCCTCTTTATCCTAAAAGGCTCCGGTATTCCTCCTTTACTGCATTATTGCTTATTCTTGAAGCCTCGGCTCAATTTCCACAGCCCATCATATATCTTCCCGAGTAACACCAATGTGGTGAAAACTTTCCAGAAATACCTCTACCCTGTACTATTTACTTAGTTAATTCACTTTTAAAGATTCTCAATTGGTTATCTACTGCTGCTATAATAAATCACCAGTAATTTAATGTCTGAAAACAACACCAATTTATTAGCTCATGGTTGTCTGTTAAAAATCTGACACGGGTCTCACTAGGCCAAGATCAAGGTGTTCGCACTCCTTCTGGAGCATCTGTTGCCTTGCCTTCTCCAGCTTCAAGAGGTAACCCACATTCCTTGGCTCCTGGGTCCCTTTTGTTCCAGTTTCAAAGCCAGAAAAAGGGCCTTCCCTTTTAGGGAATGTAATTAGGTTGGGCCCACCTGGATAATCCAGAACAATCCCCTCATCTCCAAGTCCTTAGTCTTCATCACATCTGCCAAGTCCTGTTTGCTATGTGAGGTAACATTGAGGTTCTGGGGGCTAGAACCTTCTAGCCATTTTTGATGTGGGCACTGTTCTTGCTACCATGAGTGCTTCTCTAAGCATCTCAAGAGTGAGGCCTGCTTGCTTCTCCTTTGGGTCACCCTCCAGTGCTATACACAAGTAGCTGACAACGGATTATCAAATATTCACTGACATAGTGTGTTTACGGACCGAGTTACACGCCCTACTTATCACCTCTCCCACTAGTTTTGTAGGAAGTCTGGTTGAGTTTTCTTAGGCTTTTTCCAAACAAGAGAGAAAAATGTGAGAAAGTTAATCAAGAAATGGATCTCATAATATCTCCTAAGGTGAGGGAGGCTATGAGATGCAATATAGCAGAGTTTCCAGAGATTAGTGCTTCATTTACTTTTTTTCTGTTTGTAGGTAGTTTCATGGGCTCTCAGAACCCAAGGTTCTGATGGGTCTGAATTCAACCTGGTGATCTATCCTAGAATTTCACCAAGGATCACACCTAATTACACAAAATATTTTGCAATGTATTTATCTTGGAGTAAGATTTTGCATTTACTTTGAGCTTTGGTGTATCTATGAAAGATAGTCAACAACCACATTGAAAAACAGCTATGTGGGGATATATGAGTGTTCTCTTTACGACTCTGTCTCCCTCTCATCATGACCATATCTTTGTTATTTCTGCTGCTTTTGCTGACAAGACATAGACAAGTTTTGATACGGTCTCTATGGAGCAAGAACGATGACATTCAGCTGTACAACTCAAGAGCTGGCTTCAGGGCATAGGCAAAGGGTGCTAGAGGCTTAGTACCAGGCTCAGCACTCTTAGAACCAACCCTTAACCATGCTTAGAAATAAAGTATGTTCCTCAATCCCCCACCTCCAATCCAAACACAGCCCCAAAGCCATTGTCCTGTTTTAACGTGAATAATCTAGGTGATTAAATTCTACTACTACATGGTTAGATCAAACATGCTAAGTTGACAGGGCCCTATCCTCTAATATGTGATTTATTTGAATCTGCCACATTTTGTGTAAATTTTTATGGTAGATTAGCAAAGGGGCAGATGAGAAACCATCTCAAATAGGATTCAGACTTACCATCTAATCTTCTGGGCTATTTGTTTGGAAGTCCCATGGTGGCTTCAATATTAGGAAGCTTGAATTCAAGTTTCACACTTGCCTTTACACAAGGCAGCCTTAGCTCAAGTTGTGTTTTTTAAGCTTCACCTTGCTCACCAGTAAAATAGGCTAGTGATGTCTGTTTATAGGAGTGTCACCTTACATTATTAGAAACATGAGAAAGTGATCAAAAGCTCCTGAAATGGAGCTGTCAATACATGGTTCTTTTTTTTTTTTTTTTTTTTAAAGATTTTATTTATTTGACAGAGAGAAACACAGCCAGAGAGGGAACACAAGCAGGGGGAGTGAGAGAGGGAGAAGCAGGCTACCTGCCGAGCAGGGAGCCTGATGTGGGGCTCAATCCCGGGTCTCCGGGACCATGACCTGAGCTGAAGGCAGTCGCCCAACCAACTGAGCTACCCAGGCGCCCCAATACATGGTTCTTGAATCTGAATCTTGCTGTGGACTCTCCACCCCAAGATTCTGGTCCTTTGCTTTCCTATCCCAGTCTCATGCAGAAAACCTTGAGAGCCCCTCCACAAGTATGCTGCTCTGATCTATAAACAAGATGGAGCCTATGGCTCTGAGACCTACGGAACAAGACTGCCAAAGAAGGCAGGCAACCCATAAGGCTAGCTGTCTAGATCCAGTTCCACGTATGAACGAACAATCCTCTCCAAGCTGGAATCACTTTTGTTTCTAGAACATTGTTTTTCATTTACACCAACATATGAATACTTCAGATGGTCTATGTGCCAGTTCCTAAACAAACCCTCAGAGCATACACGTGTAGAAATGACGTAGGGTCTGCTTGTAGTTAAAGCTCACCTGGCTTTCTGCACCTACCCCCACTTTGTAGAATACGATGCCAAGGTGCAATGGGAGATAAACCGTGGGCCACAGAAATTCATTTATCCACTGTAATAAGCAGTAGTAATAAAAACCTGATAGTAAAAACCTTAGGTAGAAAAGAAGTATCCACACGTACACACGGAGTCCTCATCAACTACTCCTAATGTCCATTTCTTATTCACAGAATTTCCCTAGAAGGTGAATGAATCTTTATTACAGATGTATTTTCATTATCCCAAGCAATCAGATTTTCTTGAAAAAGCTTACAAATGACAATTCTATCCCTTTATTTAGAGGGTCTGAAAATGGTTTCCATTCTTCTCAGTCCAAACCTTACTACTCTAAAATGAATGATATAATGTCACCTTTCCATTTGCATATAAATTATCCCTTTTGAGTAAAAACATTCAGGGTTAGAGACATTAATGATATTCCACAAAGCATAAAAAATTTCAAAGTCAGGCAGGCATATGGTATATATTATACTTAGTTTTTTTTTTTTTTTAATGAGGCCATTTTAATGATTTCTGCAATCCAATCAACAGGTCAAAAAAACAGCCATTGTCTTAACTCACATTGATTATGATCTTCTGTGTACACAAAGTATATTTAGCTTTTTAGCTTGAAGAATTCCAAATTCAGGAGGCTGTATATTTCAGCAATATTTCCTTTTTTTTAATCTGCCAACTTAGTTTTTAAGTCACTATATTTAGATATTTTATAGGACTGTTCTGTTATGAAATCTAACCCGAGAATAGAGCAATCATGACAAATTTTAGTTTAAGGGCTACAGGAAAATAAAGAATAATGCTGAATCACAACGTTTCCGTATCAATGGCTCCCTCACTAGAGGGAATCTTGCTAAGTCAAACTTCTAAGTAGACAGTTTGACTTTTAACTTTTCCTGTGCAGTGAAATTGATATAGTAGGGAAATCTTAGGTCAAGGAGATGAGTTGTTTACTTCACTATATTCCCCAAGAGGAAAAATGAAGACAGCACGAACTGCTCAAGAATAGCAGAGATACAGATTCCTGAACATCAGAATACGGGGCATCTATACAACCAATAGTACCATATGCTGGTTACACAGGCTTGGCCTCAAATTTATAAACTTCATTTTAAAAAATAAAATAAAAAATACACATATAGGCATTAAGGTTTTATTTAAAAAATATAACATGAAGTATTGCTTCCATTACAACGTTGAATAGAAAGGATGATTCACAGTTATCTATACCAATGCAGTATCACCTCAATTATATAAAAGTATCTTCAAAGCATTAGGGATGATTAGAGAAATACACCAAAATATGAGCATTTTGAAATTGGAATTTTTGAGTCTTTGAATTAACTGATTTCTCTTCCTTTTTTATTAGCATATAATATTTTCTTTGTTTCAGGTCTGTGATTCATCAGTCTCACACAATTCACAGTGCTCACACTAGCACATACCCTCCCAGTGTCCATCCAGCCACCCCATCCCTCCCACCCCCCTCAGCTCCAGCAACCCTCAGTTTGTTTCCTGAGACTAAGAGTCTCTTACAGTTTGTCTCCTTCTCTGGTTTCATCTTCATTTTTCCCTCCCTTCCCCTATGATCCTCTGTTTTGTTTCTCAAATTCCCCATACAATTGATTTCTCTTCTTCTCTATACTTATATTTTTTAATTTTTTAAGAATGAAAATGTATTGCTTTTTAATTATTAAACTAAAACAAGGGAGTATTCCTGAATTGTTCTTGTCCTGAAGAAATTATACTGATAACATTCTTTCTATAAAAAAGAAACTGGTCTCCCCTCTTTTAAAATAATTTGCCAAATCATTCCCCCCCCCTTTCTTTAGAGTATGATTTTTTTCTCCTCCCTCTTCTGATACTCACTCCTCCTCTGTTAAATCTCTAAAATGTTGGAGCATCTCACATCTCTCTCTAGGTTTTATTCTCCAACTACGTGATCTCAACCATCCAAGGTATGAATTTAAACATCACCTCAATGCTAAGCCATACCATGTCTGGATCCCCAGTCCTGGTCTCCTCCCTGAGCTCCAGACTGCAACACCCTCCCAACAATCCCACTTAGGTGTGGATGACTGGTCTTTCAAATGTAACATGGCCAGACTGCATCCCTGATTTGCTACTTTCTCCTTCGCTCAGACTTAATTCAGATCTCTCCTTTTTCCTCTTTCCAGTAAATAGTATGTTTAATTTACTTAGTTGCTTACACCAGAAAACTAGGAGTTATCCTTGATTCCATTCTTTTCCTGACCACCTTACCCAGCTCAGTCTGGACGAACATCCGGATTCCAACACTTCCTGCCACGGCTGTGCCTTCCACTTGGCCACAGTCAATTGTATCTCAGCTGGACTTCCGCATCCACCACCTAAGTGGTGTAAACTCTGACCCCATTTGTCTTCGTGGTAGCAAGCATGTCAAGCATGTCATGTCTTTGCTTAAAAACTGTCCCCATGTCCCAAGATTCACATGATAAAATCTAAACTCCATATTAGGTGGACAATATCTTACGGGATCTGGACCCACCTGCCAACTCGGTCTCATTTCTTCCCTCCCACTGTGTTCCAGCCACACTGACCTTTCTTTGGTCCCTGAAGCGCATCACACTTTGTGTCCCTTCTGCCTGGAAAGAAAGCTCTTTCCCAGATCTGCTTCCATAAATGGTCCTTCCCCTACTGCTCAGACCAAAGCTGACTTGAAATCTGCCAACTCTTGAGTTCATCCTATGTCTTAAATGGCACCAACACCGCCAGGCCAGCAGTTGCTTTCGGAGATCCAACAGCCCTGAAGAAGCAGGGGCCCTGCATCAGATTTCGCTTCAGGCAAGCCCCATCACCCACAGTAGCTAAACTCTAGATTACACAGCTCAAAGACAAGGTAATGGAATTTGGCAGAATATAAAAGGAGACAAGAAATTACAAAGGAAAATGCAATTAAAATAGAAATAGGTGAAATACACAGTAGTAGAATTTGTGCCAGCTAAATACATCAAACTATATTTACATTTCTGTGTTATCTTTAGGGATGAGCAGGAAAGGAGGCGCAGAGTCACTGAAGTATTTCTAAATTTGTTAGATTCTGCCTTTTACTTTACTTCTACGATTCCTGAAAAATCGGAATATGGGGCATCTATACAACCAACAGCGCTCTATGCTGGTTACACAGGCTTGGCCTTGAGTGAGGCAAATTTACACACTTCAGGCTGGTGCACGAGAAGCCCCAGCCTGGGAGCTGGCCAGCTCTAGCAGCCCATCCTGCCGAGGGCCTGGCAGCTCCCAGGGCCGGATCTACGCTGTCCTGGTTGGATCTCACAACAGCCCTTAATATTACTTCCATCATTTTACAGACGTGGGAATTTTACAGAGGTTTTATGCAATTCGATCAAAAATTTGTTGTAAACATAAGACTGGACCGTGTCTTACCGACGTAGGACTAGCCCTGCCAATTAGCAAGCGCAGACCCGAGTCACCCGATTTAGTCCTCAGCTTTCTCATGTGTAAAAATGGGTGTAACAACTGCTTTAGTTCTCCCACAGGTCTGTTTAATGAGCAACTGCGGTCTCTGGTCACATCTCCTATTGCTGGTTCCCACTTCACGGAACTCGTCTGCCTGTCTCGTAACCGGCTCCATACAGAGCGCACACTCACTTAAAGATCTCTCCACTTGCGGGTCCCTAGAATGTGCTTCTCCTGATGCCCACAGCTTGTCCTCATTTCCTTGAGGCTACTGCTCACACGTCCCCAAAAGAGAGGCTGTCATGCATTACCCAAAATAAAATAGTGACTCCCACCCCTGACCCACACTCCTTTTTCACCTGTCCTGTTTTCTAGTTCTCCACAGAACATATTTTTTCTGCATCTGACATATTTGTTTGTCTGCCTTCTCATAACTAGATTATCAACTTTGTGAAAGGAGGGGTTTTTGGCCATAGTGTTCAGTGTCTCTATTCCCGGAGCCTGGTACAGCGACTGGTACACAACATGTCCTTTAAACACTGACCTAAGAAATGAGCGAAAGCATTATAAACTTACTGTATGAATGAACGTATGACTATCATCTGTATGAATGAACGTATGACTATCATCTTCTGGTCCTTTCTGGGTCTGTCTACCCTAAGACAGGCTGTACTTAGCATTTTTGGTATTGCAATCTGTGTCTTTAATCAGGGTATGCTTTGCAACTCACAATTTTGCATTAGCTAGTAGATCACAGGACTAGAAAACACGTATATAGGATAACTAGTTACTAGAGCCCAAGTTCAACAACATAAGTCCTAGCAAAGCCCTCAAATGTTTCACTTCTATCTCTATTGTGAACACTAGAGATGTTAAGAAACCATCAGCACTCAGAACATTCAAGGCTGTAACAAGTCAGAAAGCAAAAACTAACAACAAAGGAATCTCACAACCGCTTCTGCATAATTTAGTGGCCACCTCCTGGGAGGTAAAGAAGGGAAAAGAAGGGGATGGTAGTGATAAGGTATCAGCTGTATCCAGAATATTAAAAAAGAGAGTCCAGATGGGAGGGGGGTGGCAGTATGGGGGAAACGGAAATGGGTGATGGGCATTAAGGAGAGTGCTTGTCATGAAGAATACCAGGTGTCCTTTGGAAGTGCTAAATCACCTAAATTGTACACCTGATACTAATATTACACTGTATGTTAACTGGAATTTAAATAAAAACTTAAAATTAAAAAAAGAAAGAGATGAAACAAATATGGCAAAATATAAAATCCAATACTTTCCTATGGCTAGTTCATAATTAGAAAGAAAGAAAGAAAGAAAGAAAGAAAGAAAGAAACCAACCAACCAACCAACCAACCAACCAAGGCACAGGATGTCTACCTTATAGCCAGCAGAGCCCGCTGGCTCAGTTTCTCAAAGATGGAAAGCACTTTTGCAGTCATGTGGACCTATCTGTACCCAGAGCATGAAAACCCTTCTCCACTCACCCAATAGTCAGCCAAGTACCTGGCCGTGCTCCTTGGCACTCTCTTTCTCCCACTGCTGAGGCCTTTCCCTCTTCTATCCTATCACCACCCTCAGTCCAGCAGCCTCTTCTGCAAGAGTGGACCCATACATGGCTGAGAAAGACCAGATGTGTGTGTGCATGCTTGGAAATTCTTCGGTGAACTGAAATCAGCCTCTCTGCTCACTTCCATCCATTGGTCTGTGTGCTCTCCAGTCACGAAGAGCTCCTCGACCTCCTTGTCCACATGGCAGCCTCCCAAATATTGTAAGACAGCAAGTGCAGTACCTTGGGTTCTGTCCATATTAAACACTACCACCTTGTTCCACTTGGGTGATGGGAAGAGAGCAGCTCCTCTACGCACCAATGGCAGGCAGAACTTGTTTGGTATGGGAGGCCCATCGGCCTGGTATTCTGCGCAAAAAATGTAAGATTTCTATGTACCCAATCTTAAGCAGGAATTAATGAAGCTCAAACATTATTTTCTAAAGGCTTGAGATAAGTGAGACTGGAATTTATTATGCTTATTTCCCCGTTGTCTTAAAGGCCATTTTAAATAAAACCTAAGCCCCAGATGAGCTTTTTTCAATTAAATAATTCAAGATTTAAAAAACGATGTTAAGATATGAAAGGTTTCTAGATGGATGTTACTGAAAATCACTAGCACTGTTTGGTAATGCAACAGGGAGAAGTGTCCAAGTGGGATTTATAATCGGGTGACGGCAAGGGAAGCCAAAGAAAGATGCAATGCAGCAACTAGCATTTGCCCAACAGTGGCTAAAACTTTCCATAACTGTTTAACCATGTGTAGGACTGCGCAATTTAGGTGGACTTCCAATCTATTTAAAAATCACACAGCCCTGTCTGAAGTGCATACTTACTCTAAAGGTTTAAACAACTGACAAAAAGAATAAGATTTGGAAGAGCAATGGGTATGAGGGCGTCAATGTGAGTACGCGGGATCAGTGCTCCCCCGAGTGTGGGCTCCAAACTGTGCCATCTGGCACTGCTCTGCAGTAAGAGCGGGGATGGCGCCACAGCGTTTAGAAACTTACACAGCTTGGACAGAGTCATTTCATGACTATTGAATCTAATAATATTTTTTTTTTAAAAATGTGAATTTTTCCCATTTTTCTAGCAATTCATTTTTACTCTACTTTATGAAAATATCGGTCCAAGTGGACTAGTAATTAAAAAATGGGTCCTACGACACACGGCTGTTTTGAGAAGCCAGTGCTAGACTGATTGGAGTCTGAGCTCTTGTTCTTATTATTTAATGACTTCTTTGCACTCCAGAGTTATGTGCCCAGTCTTAATGCTGCAGGCACCTACAACGCCAGGAGATGGGTGTAATTAGGAACGATTCACAGAATCACTCCACGGTATTAAACTCAAACTATCTTAAAATACACTGAGCAGGAGAACTTTCCATTTAGGGGATTCCAATAAAAAGAAGTAGCTCCACTGTTACAGTCATTCACACTTTAGTCATTCACACTTTACCGGCCAAAGGGGAATGATTCCCTTCTTGCTGAGGGGCCACGCTCCCAGCAACAGAAGGAGAGGACTACTGAATAAGAATGGATCATCTCTGTGTGTGTCCTGGGTTAAATGACTCAACCTCATTTATAGCCCCAGCTCATGGGTATGATGAGAGGAAGGAGAAGAAAGTCTTTAAGGCAGCTAGTCTTCATGGGAAATTTTTAGCAGTCAATATGAAAAACAAATTGTTTTGTTGTAGTCTATAATCTCCATATTTAAACCTGTGATTGATTGATTGGTTTATAAGATTTTATTCATTTATTTGATGGTGGGGGTGGGAGAGGGAGAGAGCAAGCAGGGGGAGCCACAGAGGCAGAGGGAGAGCAGGCTCCCCACTGAGCAGAGAGCCCCACCACCTTGCCTAGTTTGATCTCAGGACCCTGGGATCATGACCTGAGCGAAGGCAGATGCTTAACCGACTGAGCCCCCCAGAGCCCCCTAAACTTGTGTTTTTAAGTCATCAACTAAAAACAATCAATTAGTGATGAAATCTTTTCAGTCTTCGGAAAAACTGCTGGTCAGTTCTCATCTTGTCAGCCTCAAAAAGCACCACCAAGGCAGTGGAAACTGAAGAAAGGGGTCACCAGGATATGAGAAAAAATACATGGCCTCTTCTCCGGAGGGTTTGAGGGTGCAGGTAGGGATTCAAGACTCTGCAGTCCGCAGAAGGCATAGCCCTACCCTTTCCTCGGCTGTGTCTTGTTTCGCATGTCAACTCGTCCTTCTGTTGCTCTGAGCCTGAAACAAATCATGCTTCACCTTCCACTGTCATTTGGGAAGAGTCACTGAAGTTGGTATCGGAAAATACGCCACTCCGATGCATGAAATGAAGACGCCTAAAATTAATTTGTTGTGATTTTATCCTACAGGTTCCTTCATTTCTGGTAGCTGAGGTCAATATATTTCTTACTAATCAGCTGTCCTTCCAAGGCTACCTTCCAAGTTTTGGTCCCAAGATAGATTTTAGAAGTTGTTCTTGAGCTCTAGTATGGTAGATCAGTACCACTTCATTACAGACACACAGGGCAGCATTTTAGAGATGCTCAATCATGAGACTGAGGTCTAGAGTTTGCATCTTAACTGGAAAGTCAAATGCTCAGCTTTTTATTTTGCTTTGTTTTTTTAACTGAACTTCAAAATACCAGAGTTCTTGTACTGATTCTTAATAAGTACCCGGCTACGAACTTAGAATAATTCCACATTATTCAAAAGACAGGCTGGCTCTGCTGTCCTCCCCTTTCCCAAAGATGCTATCTATCCCTTTCTTTTCTCATTAAAAAGACCACAAGAGACCATCCTATGTGTAGGGCGGCAGCCCCTCCCAGCCCAGGCATGCAGGCCTCTGGCTCTCTGTACACATCTCTCTCCCCCACAATCTTGTATCACTTGTCAGGAAGACTCTTCCCTTTTCTTAGCTTTTGCATTTAAAATGTACATTGAAAGGATGGCTTGTGTATAATTCTCTGATGCAGATCTGCAATGACAGATCAAGATTTATGAGCTTGCTTTTGATATTTCCACATTTGCTCTTACACTTTAGTATTTCACTCACACATTTCCAAAGGCTGTAGCTCTTAACGGTTCTTGCTCATTTTCAGAAAATCATTTCCTCAACTGTTTCAAACCCAAGTGCTAGGCGGCAGAACTGCTGCAAAGTGAGCCATTAGTCTCCCTCGGCTCTCCCCAGTATGACCAGAAGCTATTTATCACAACGCTTGGGTCAACACTGTCTTTTTCAAGGAAGAGACAGAGAGGAATCACGGGTGAGGGCCATCTGTTATATTTCTCAGGCTTAACAAAAGTATACAACGGCGTTTCACCTCGCTGTCTGTCTGCAGAGTTCGGCTTGGGGCTCCTGGCATTCCTGTAAATACCTCAGCGAAGAGATGCAACAAAAATGCCTGTGTTGGGCTAAGAGCACAAATGAGATGGCTTTGTGAATTCTTTCAACTATGACTCAGATCATGCTCTGAAATAATTCCTGAGGCACCTGGGTGGCTCAGTCGTTAAGTGTCTGCCTTCGGCTCAGTCATGGTCCCAGGGTCCTGGGATCGAGTCCCGTGTGGGGTTCCCTGCTTGGCAGGAAGCCTGCTTCTCCCTCTCCCATTCCTCCTGCTTGTGTTCCCTCTCTAGCTGTGTTTCTCTCTGTCAAATAAATAAAATCTTTAAAAACAAAACAAAAAAACAATTCCTTCAGCTAGCGGCAGAAGGTAGAGGTTCTTAAGAGCCACGCAGTCAAGCAGGTGGTCCCGAGTGACCAGGTCATCACACACATGGCGTGGGGCTCCAGTTCTTTCACTACTAAAACAGGCAACGATGATTACTGTTACAACAGGCATTACTGTTCTAGTAGGATTACTGTTACTATTATAGCTGTATTTCCTCCTAAACTAGCCATCAAAAGTCATCAGTTCTTACCAAAATCACACTGGGGGAATCATTTAGGCTTTTCTTTTCTTAAAAAGATTTTATTTACTTTTTTGCGAGAGAGACAGAGAGAGCACAAGTGGGGCCGGGGCAGGAGGGGAGGAGAAGTAGATTCCCCGCTGAGCCCGGAGTCTGACTTGGGAGTGGGGATAGGGGCTGGATCCCAGGACCCCTGAGATGGTGACCTGAGCTGAGGTCAGACACTTAACTGACTGAGCCACCCAGGTCATCCCTCATTTAGACTTTTAAGTATCGCCCAGTAAAGGGAAATACAAATGTTTGTTTCATTCTTCTTCTGGTGAGGAAGCTACATTATAAAGATTTTTTTAATGATAGAAATTAGCATAAATTATGAAGTCATGGTACATTTATACAAAAAGTCTTCTTTTTTCTCTCCCATTTTCCAGTCAATTTGCACACTCACAACCCTATTCACCTAGTCCTAATCCAGCTCCAAGATAAATAATCTTTATCAGGTGAAGGCGGAAAAAATAAATCAGTGAATCAACCAATCAACCTATCTCTCCTGGGCTAAGTTTTACAGACAAAAATAGACAAAACATGAACCTAAAACTACAATGATCATAAAGAACCAAAAAATGCGGTTTGTATTTTTAGAAATTCACTGACATTTTTAAATGGTTTCTTATCTGGGTTCAGCAGACAGATACATCTTTTTAAAGCCATCTTTTTAACTATGATAGTTAATGTGATTGTAACTCTGATTCTGAAGTAACTACTGGGAAAAACAGAAAGACTCTAACAGGAAGACATAAGCCCTGACCAGAGAGTGACCGGCATTTCACTGTATAATTCAAGGTAAAAACCATTCCTAAGATGTAAAAAGTCCTCCACTCCTGGATTTGGGGTAGATAGCAGTTTTGTAATGAGGGCATCAGGTGATATCTGCTTAAATTGCACGAAAGCTTAACTAAGCTTAGAGAAAACAAAGATCGGACAGGTAAAGAAGCCCAAATCCTATCCCATTTGATTCTTAAGTCCCCTGAAAGAATCTATAACTACAACAGCCACCTGGACACAGTTCTCAAAGCCCAGACTACAGAACACCCTTCTGAGGCATAATGTACACAGCACACCACAGACCCAGACAGACCACCAGACAGATAGAAATCCCAGCTTTGCAACTGTGTAACTAGCTACAGCCAGCAAAACTCTGCAGGGTTTTTTGGAGGGCAGATTTTCATTTCTTCAAAAAGTTTAATTTCTACCTGATTGTAGCTGCCGCAGTATATCTGGAATAGGCCTGTTTGTTCTGCAGTGAGTAGAGAAAGTGTTATGTCTTATTAAAAAAAAATTTTGTGGGTGCCTGGAAGGCTCAGTCGATTAAGTGGCCCACTCTGGATCTCAGGGTTGTGAGTTCAAGCCCTGCGCTGGGTTCCATGGCCTCAGTTACATTTCCTTCCTTCTTCCAGCGTGGAAACCACGTAAAAAAAAAAAAAAAAAATTAAAATTAAAAAAAATTTACTTTGGTTTCCAGAAAATTTTAGGGAGAATACCGGGTCTGGATCAGAATGCCTCCAAAGTTTACCAACTCTTGAATTCCCCCTAGACTCCATAATCCCTAGGGAACTTATTTCTCAAAGTGCGGTCCACAGACTAACAGAATCAGCATCCCTGGGAGATGAGTAGAAATGCAGAATCTCAGGTTGCACCTAGATAATACATGATAATTTGCATTTCAATAAAATTCCTCAAGTTTGAGAAGCACTGCTTTAGGAAACTAGTCCTTCCCAGAGTATGGAGTTCTCCAGCTCAGGAATCAAAGGTAAACTGGCGGGGCGCCTGGGTGGCTCAGTTGGTTAAGCGACTGCCTTCGGCTCAGGTCATGATCCCGGAGACCCAGGACTGAGTCCCACGTCATGCTCCCTGCTCGGTGGGAGGCCTGCTTCTCCCTCTCTCACTCCCCCTGCTTGTGTTCCCTCTCTGGCTGTGTTTCTCTCTGTCAAATAAATAAAATCTTTTAAAAAAAAAAAAAGGTAAACTGGCCACAAATATGACCATTTCGAGACCACAGATACTTCCCAGCATCATCTCATCCTGGGTAAGCTAGGGACTGCACAGAGCAGTCCTATGATTTAGGAAGAACTGAGAAAAGTCTCTCGCTGTATGGTGAGCACAGTTTGAGGAAAGTTGAGCAGGACGAAAGTGCAACTGAGTCCCTGGCACATGTGACAATTTCCAGGGGGTTAAGAAGTTGAGCAACTCCAAATGAGTGAGGGAAAGTAATACTAAAATCCTTTTTCAGCGTTTCTCCTGATCATGGCAACTCAGGTGATAATTTTGTCGGAAAATCCCCACTACTATCAAGAATGAAACAAAAATGAGAGGAAAAGGTGAAAGGATGAGGCAGTGAAAAGCATGTTTGCTGTTCTCTATTTTGCACTTTTTGACAAGTGCAGGCCCTCCGGGGCAGAGGTGGCTCATTACACGTTCTTCACTGAAGAGCACAGCGAGGGAAGGCTGTCCCCTGCCCAGCAAGTTACAAACACGGTGCACGGCGTCCGCAGCAGCCTTCCCCCAGCACCAGCAGCACCAGGACACCCAAAAAAGAATCTACAGGGGGTGATGCTTTGAATTAAAAACTAAATGCCTCTAAGTCCTGACAAAACCAGATATATTACCCACAAAAGAATGACACTGGATTCCCACCCCACACTACGTACAAAAATAAACTCAGAATGGGTGACAGACCTAAAAGTAAGAGGTAAAACTTCAAAAATCTTGGTCTCAATCTTTGTGCCTTCGGATTAGGCAACTGTTTCTTATTTGACACTGAAAGCATGAAGGAAAAGGGGGAAAAATCAATAAATTGGACTGTCCATCAAAATTAAAAACTTCTTGTGCTGAAAAGGACACCACCAAAAAGTGAGAGGACAACCCATAGAATGGGAACAAATATTTACCTGTATATCTGATAGGGGATTTGTACCCAGAGTACAGAAAAAACTCAACAATAAAAAGACAATCCAATTTTTAAAATGGACAAGCAGTTTGAATAGATATTCCTACAAAGATATACAATAGGTAAAGAGCACAGGAAAAGATGCTCAATATCATTAGTCATTAGGGGAACACGCATGACACCACAATGAGACAACACTTGACATCCACTAGGACAGCTCGACTCAAAAGGACAGAGGTTACAAACAAGTGTTGGTGAAGACACGGTGACAAGGAAACGCTGCTGGTGAGAATATAAAATGGTACAGCCACTTTGGAAACCTGCCTGAAACAGTTCTCAAAATGTGAAATGTACAGTTACCATATGACCCAGCAATTCCCCTATAGGTAGACAGCCAAGAAAAATCTGTGCACACAAATACTGTAACATGAACGTTCACTGGTCAAGGAAGCATTGGTCAAGGAAGCCAAAAAGGGGAAACCATCTTGTATGTTTTTTCTATTGCTGCCATAACACACTGCCACATTGTAACGGCTTAAAACCACACAAATTCATCTTATGGTCTGTAGGTTTCACTTCTTTCTGGAAGCACAGGGGGAGAATCTGTTTCCTTGTCTTTTTCCTGCTTCTATTTAGAATCCATCACATTCCTTGGCTCATGACCTTTCCTCTAGTATGACAGCCAGAAACGTGGCATTGCTTGGATCCTTCTTCCATAGTCCCCCATTTCCTTTGGCCAAATACTTGAAAGGCTTTTCCTCTTTTAGGGCCTTGAGGGATTAGATTAGGCCCTCTAGATAATCCAGGAATATCTCATCTCAAAAAGTCCTTGACCACATCACAAAATCCCATCTGCCATGTTAAGATAACATAGTTATCAATCCAGGGATTAGGATGGGGACCTCTTTGGGCACTATTATTCTGCCTATCACCAACTCAAATGTCCATCAGGTAATAAATGGGTAAACAAGGTGTGGCATGTTTATACAATGGGATATTATTTGGCAATCAAAAGGAAAGAAGTACTGGTATGTGCTACATCATGGATGAACTTTTCAAATATCATGCTAAGTGAAATAAGCCAGTCACAAAAGACTGTATGATTTCACTGATCTGAATTCCCCCTGGGGATAAATGTACAGACAGAAAGTAGATTAGTGGTTGCTAGAGGATTAGAGAAGGGAGAGACTGAGGAATGTCTGTTTATGGGTCTGAGAATTCTGGGGCCCTATAATGGTAGTGGTGAAGTAGACAATAGTGATGTTCCCATAAGCCTGTGAATATTCTAAAAACACTGAATTGTACACTCTAAAAGGATCAACTCTATGGTATATAAATTACATATCAGTAAGGGAATCCTTTTAAAAAAAGGTGGTCTAGGGGACAGAAGAATGACCCATGACAGTTTTATTTAAATTATGTTAATATAAACCTAAAGTCATGGTCAAATGTCGGGGACGGTGTGTGATCTGCCCCTCACGCCATGCTGCAAGCAATACCAATATACTTAATAGTTTATATGTAATATACTTAATAGTTTAAATGTAGTTACTTAAAGTTTCCACGACCACCCATTCACCTTTTGTCTGTGTGACCATTCTGCCTTGCACAGCCAGAGGAGAAAACATTCCATTGAGATAAGATAAGACAGAACCAACTGTTTGCCTAAAGCTAGACTGATGTGACTGCCGGTGGACCAGGGTCTGTTTCCGCCCACAATTAGGGATGCTTTGTCCTAAGTTTCTGGCACCTGAACAGCACCGATGTCTTGGAGAATTTATGATGGGAAACCTGAAAGAAGTCTGTGTAAGCTCTTACAAATCTCTCTAATCATACACCCTTCCCTCGAGATGATCTGTAACTAAAAAGCTTTAAATAAAGAACCCTTAAGACACAGTTTTCAGGAGATCCCCACACCACTCTTCGAGTCCGGTCTCCTCATATCGCCGACTCAGTCACCACCTTCGGGGAACCCTGACTGACTGTTGCTGGGGCCGGCTCCCGGCAGTCAAAAGGCCTGAATTATGGGGTGCTCATGGTGTAAGGAAGCCACTGATATTCGTAAGAATTCTGAAAACATTTTTTTCTAAAAAGAGGTGATTAGCTCTTAAAAAAAGACGACACACACACAAAAATAAGAAATTAACTGCAGGCATAAGTGTCTAACCAGGGGAAAAAATCTTGTTTAGACGATGAAATGGAAAAAAAGGAATAAAAGTTTCAAATAAAATGAATCATAAGGATTTGTGAGAATTGTAGCTTCACTGTAAATGAATTTATATGGCTTTATTTATTCAGTACAAACACTTTATTATACATGAGACTGAAGTATAAGCATCAGTCTGATGCCACCTTCTCTCTGACAGGTCCCCAGGGGCTGGTACCTTCGTACCTGGACACACAGCTGACTGCTGACAGGAAACGTGGGCGAGCCAAGTCCCAACATCTCATGTTTGAGTATTAATTAGCAAATATTTGGTCTAAATATAAGGTTTTAATTTCTTTTTAAAGATTTTATTTATGTATTTGACAGAGAGAAACACAGCGAGAAAGAAAGCAGGGGGAGTGAGAGAGGGAGAAGCAGGCTTCCCGCCGAGCAGGGAGCCTGATGCGGGGCTCGATCCTGGGTCTCCGGGATCATGACCTGAGCCGAAGGCAGTCGCCCAACCAACTGAGCCACCCAGGTGCCCCTAAGGTTTTAATTTTCTTTTGAACTAAGAGTCTAAAAGAAAGGAACTCTTCCCCAAGTGCGCAATGAAGTAAGGAGTGGTGGTGGGGGGAGGGGGGGCCCCACGGGGATGGGGGCAGGGAGCAGGTGCTTTGACACAAAGCGTACACTCAGGATTGAAGTCCTGCTGTTGTCACAGGGGCTCTGTCACACTCCCTCCTTTCCTAGGAGTGCTGCACTCTGGGTGATGTGTGTCGGAGGTGCCCCAGCTGTCTGCCTTTGATTTATGCAAGAGGCACAATGTGGGGGCTCAGCATCCTCTCCTCAAAGGCTTTCAGGGCAATTTCTGTCTAAGATGCTTAAAAGAACCTCATTTTCAAATCTCATTCCGACAGGGGTACCTGATATAGTCACTAGGAGATCAGACTGAAGAGAAGGAAGGAAGGTTTCCAGGAAAGGAAAAATTACCCTAAAACAAATACTCTGGTAGAAAGGTGTCATGTTTCACTTCCGAATTCTTCACAAAAGCATTTTGGATGTTTTAGTAACTGCTGAATAGGTGCAAAAACACAATACAACAAAACAAAACAAAAAACCCCAAACCCAAAATTTAAGCTACCTTCAGGATTCATCAGATTCCTTTAGAGGAGAATTATTTCTCTTCGGAAAGATTCCACAGGACTTTTTCTTTTTAACCAACTTGCCCTCCAGAAGCTTAGTACATTGAATTCTGTACCCGCTTGGGAACTAGAAGTGATTTTGTTCCATCTACGATGATTTTAACAAACCTGTGAATAAGCTTCACATCCGTGACTCTGCCTCATACCCTTCATTCTCTTTGTGTAAAATAGTGATCTAGTCTAGTTAATCAAATAAACGCATACTTGTTAGCAAAAACAGTGGGAGAAGGTGAGGGGTGTGCATGTAGGTGTTTCCTGAGCACACACAAGTCCTTTCTTTTTTTTTTTTTTTTTTAATTTTTTATTTATTGGACAGAGAGAAACACAGCCAGAGAGGCAACACAAGCAGGGAGAGTGAGAGAGGGAGAAGCAGGCTTCCGGCCGAGCAGGGAGCCTGATGTGGGACTCGATCCTGGGTCTCTGGGATCATGACCTGAGCCGAAGGCAACTGAGCCACCCAGGCGCCCACACAAGTCCTTTCTTAAGGATGGGGTGGGTGGGTGATAGCGAGGTTAATGTCTTATAAATCTTCATATGCTTACAGTGCTCAGGTGAAACTTTAAAGATTTTTATTTATTTGCAGAGGAGGCAGGGCAGGGAGAGAGAGAGAGAGCACAAGCAGGGGGAGGGGCAGGCAGAGAGAGAAGCAGGCTCTCTGCTGAGCAGAGATGCCCATTTTGGGGCTCCATCTCAAGACTTTGGGATCATGACCTCAGCTGAAGGCAGTCGCTTAACTGACTGAGCCACCCAGGCGTCCCTCAAGTGAAACTTTAAAATTGCTAGTAATAAGGAGAAAAATAGCTACTCAGATGACAGGATCTAGGAGAGACAAGTTAGTTGTCAAGTGGAACATCATAGAAGCTTCACTTGTGTAAAGAAAGTAAAGTAAAAGAAAAGAAGAGAAACTTTCAAACAAGTTCAGCCTTCCAGGGACTTTGATATACAGATACTTTAAAATTTCATTGTGATTCTTCAATTTAGCTTTTGTTCTTCCCAATTTAAAGGAACAGAACGTGAAACAGTGCTCTGTCATCAAAAAGCAATGCAAACCCAGCTCGAAGTTCACCAGGGTACTTACGGTATTCAGAAAGGAAAGAAAGCAAAGAATTAGGTTCTTCGTACCCAAAACTCGCTTAGAGAGAGATGTGTGTCTTGTGTTTGTGCGCTAAATTATTTTTTTAAAGGAGGTCTGTTAAATATGCCTATTTTAAAAAATAATGAGACTATTACTTACAAATCATTTTTAGCGGTTCTGTTTTAACAGTTGAAAAACATTTGCTCATTAAAATCCCTAGCTATTTTTAATGTTTGATTAACACTACTTAACATTTTGTTTTTATTGTTTCCAAGAGATGAGGTAATTCCTCAAGAGTTGTGGTAGCATTCCTTGCTGGTAATTGTTAAACTAGCCCTTCTGAAGTTTGACGAGAAGGTAACTCAAGGCCCTTGAGTAAATGCATACTTGTAGCTATTCTCCTTTGGTTCATTTTTTTAGAAACCTTCACCATATGTGATGATTAATTTTATGTGTCAACTTGAGTGGGCTAAGGGATGCTCAGATAGCTGGTAAAACTCTTTCCAGGTGTGCCTGTGAGGGCATCTTGGGAAGAGACTTCGCGTTTGCTCCCTGCACTGAGTAAGGAAGGGCCACCATCCAATCCAATCTGTTGAGGGCCTGAAGAGGATAAATAGGTTCAGAAAGAATGAATGTCCTAATTACCCGAGCTGGGACATCCATCTTTTCCTGTCCTTGCACATCCGCGGCTCCTGATTCAAGAACCAGGCCTTTAGTCTTGGCTTGAGTCTTACCCATTGGCTGCCCTGGTTCTCAGGCCCTTGGGTTTGGACTAGAATCCCAGCAGCAGTGGTCTTGGGCCTCTGGCTCACAGATTAACAAATCGTAAGACCTCTTGTTCCAAAATTGTGTGAGCCAATCCCTTACAGTAAATCTCCTTCAATACATCATATATATCCCATGGGTTGTTTCTCTGGAGGACCCTGATGAACATACCATACCTTATTTGAATTGCAAAAATTCTGTTAACGCATAAGTTTTCTGCTCCATGCGAGTCCTGATGTTCCCTGAGGACCATGCCAAGCCTGGTCTCTTCTTCCTCACCTGCCGCTCAGTCCCCACTGCCTCGCTCAACGTCAGAACCTTTAAGTCCCCAAGCGCCTCACAATTTCTCAGCTTCACTACTGATTGTGCTAAGACATCTGACTTTTAATATAATGAAGGCTTTGCGAGCAATTCCTATTGGTAACTGGAGATGTTTTTTCCCCCGAACTGTGATCTGTTTCACTTACTTGTCGGAAATGGGAAAACAAGTGTGGTTATCAGTGGAACAGTGCATGCTGTAACCATAGAGATGAAACAAACAAACACAAGACTGAGAAATCTGGCCCGTGGGATGTGTTGCCGACTGTACAACAGGCACAAGGCACCAGAGAGTTTAGAACCTAATAAATCTGGCTTTTGAGTCAGACAAACCCAGTTTCAAACAGGCCCTACCTTTGAGTTGCTGCTACTTCTTAGGCAAGTTGCATAATCTTTTTAAGCCTCAGTTTTCTTATCTGTAAACTGGGAATGGGGTAAAGAGTCAAAGGAATATTTGTAAAGTACTGAATTGCATACTGTACATGGAAGAGCTCAAAGCATGGAAACAATCACTACTGCTCTCACTCCACTGAATAAAACAAGCCTGGCAGGAGCTACATAATCCCAGCCCCCACCAGGAATCTACATGATGGGTCCTCTAACAGTTTAATAAGGGGATGCACACTGCATGTGATCTCTATGGAAGAATTTACAGTTATGACCAAATAAATGTTATTTTGCTAAAATTTTCCAGCATTGGCAAACACATGCCAGAAAGCATTCATTTAATTTAATCTATACAATATCCTTTCTGGAGCTCAAGTGGTGTCTTGTCAAACAGTGAATTCTTCCTTTTTGTTTAAATACAATTTGATTGTAAGGGGATAGGAGGCTAAGCCAATTCAAGAGTTAAAACTGAGTGACATTAAAATAATAGGAGCCCGGTTACCCTTTTTAAAACTAGCTGAAGGCCTGTCCCTGTTACTCTAGTGGGAAGATCCATGTCGCACAGGAACATGCAGAGTCCCCAGCAGCTCAGAAACATGAGGCAGTAAATTACAGTCATTTTCTCATAGGAAGAAGATCGCCCCCATCTGCCTATTTTAACCTATTTTATTGACTACTGCCCTTCCTACTATATTTTTAAATAAGAACATGGCACAAAAATCCCCAACCCTTCCTTTTACCTCTCAGCTATTTCTTGTTTCAAAGTCAACCTGACATTGCCACTCTCTTTGGCTGGGTCCCTATACTCCTTTCTGCTGCCCCTTGTCATCACTCTGATTTGGAAAGACACCCACCCAGTGGACTCCACATTCCTCCATCCTCAGCCCGCTTTTCCACAAAAACCAAGCATCATGTTCCGGGCCCTGCTTGGACTCCTCTCATCCTCCAGCCGTTTACCTGGGTCTTCCTTTTTACAATCAATTTTCCAAGTTTCTTCTTCTCTTCTACCAGAAGCTTTCTCCCTAGAAGGAGTCAACCTCCCACCCGTCTGTAGGGTCTTTAGGCCCTGATTCATCTCCTGCCTTCTTCTCCTAATTCCTCCCTCGATGGAAAATTAGCAAAGAATTTGAGACCTGGAAAGGGGGGTGGGGTCTTAGGTCTTAGAGATCATCAAAACTAATCCCTAACTTTATAGATGAAAAAAAAATTAGTCTGAGAGGGACTGGGTGACCTCTGCAAAGCCACATGGGTTGGTACGAAGGGGACCCGAAGGCAGACATCACCACGTTTGGATTCCTAGTCAATATGCTTTTATGCGGACAGACGGACATAAAAAAAAATATGGCAAATGGAAGGATGCATTTTATCTGGGGTCCAAGCTGTCACATTCCCATGTGCTCATAGGAAATTAGAAGACTGTAGAAAACAAATGTATTCTTAGAGGAATTTTGAGAACAGGGAGACTTCCAGCCACTAAGATTTAGTAAGGGGAAGGTTAGTGTACTCAGAGAGATAAGAAGAGATAGAGATTATTTTTTCAGAGATGACAGCCTGGCTGGGGAAAGAGAAAGACGGGCCCTTGGCTCTCTATTTTATTTTTTCAAAGCTTTTATTTATTTATTTATTGAGAGAGAGAACAAACAGAAGCAGGGGGAGTGGCAGAAGGAGAGGGAGAAGCAGGCTCCCTGCTGAGCAAGGAGTCTGATGCGGGGCTCAGTTCCAGCACCCTGGGATCATAACCTGGGCTGAAGGCAGACACTTAACCAACTGAGGTACCTAGGCTCTCTGTTCTAAAGAAAAGGAAAAATAATGTCACTGATAGCTTGGATGGATGAGAAGCAGCAGCATGGTTGAGAGCACATTTGACTCATAAACATGTACCGTAGTTAAAGAAGATGACTCAGGCCCCTAATGAATTTAAATGAAAGAATGGCAAGTCCAGTTCAATGACAGACTTCTGTATACCACAGATCTGAGCCAATGTTGGAGTCAGTATTCTAATATTTAATTTAAATTTCCTAGTTAAGACGTATTCCTCCCTTTTGCTTACAATTTAATATGAAATATTTCTGACATTCAAAAAGGTAAATAACAAATTCTTAATGATCCACAAGCCCAGTATAAGAAATAACATACAGCAAGGACCACTGATGTCTTTGTATATGCATTTCTATTCACAATTCCCCTGCCTGCGCGAAGGTGGCCAAAAATTGAATTAATGCCCATGCATAACATTATATATATTATTGGCCCTATCCAATATGTAACATTTCTATATTTGTTAAACTTCATATAAGTGGCAGGAAATACTCTCTTCTACAACTAGCTATTTTTGTTCAATACAATAGTTGTGAAATTTATTCATGTTGCTTCATAGAGCTTTAGTTATTTTCATGGCTGTGTAGTATTCCATTTTATTAACATTGCACAGTTTATTCATCCATTTTCCTATTTATGGCTAGTTATGTTCAATTTCTCAGCATTACTAATGTTTTCTTAGGAACATGGCAGTTTCTCTAGGGTGTAACTAGTTAGCTAAGTCCTATAAGCTCATCTTATACCCCGGGGGTTGTTGCCAAATGGCTCTCTGAAGTGGTTATATGAATTTACATTTCCACTCACAACGTATTAGAGCTTCCATTGCTCTACATCTTCACCAATGCTTGTGTTACCAAATTTCAAAACCTTTTTCCAATCTGATGAGTGTGAAACAGCGTTTCATTTTAATTCACATTTCCTTGATTAGTACTGAGGCTGAACATCTTCCACATTTATTGGTCATTTCCTCTTCTTTGAGTTACCTGCTCCTAGCCTTTGCCCATTTTCTGCTTGGTTGTTCTTACTGACTCATAAAAATTCTTACATTCTAATCCTTTGTCAGTTACATACAGTAGTAAATATCTTCTCCTTGAATGTGGTGATCTTTTTACTTGGTTGATGACAATTTTAGGGTAGAAATGACTTTCATACTACTATAGCAAAGACCAATGTTTTTCTTAACGATTTGTCTGTACTTTCTGCTGTTGTTTAAGAAATATCTCTTTATCCTGAGAAAGAACAGACTACTACTATTTTCCATTAAAAGCTGTAAAGCTTTGCTTTTTTACATTTTCATCTTTAGCCTACCTAAAAATTATTTTTGTATTTGATGGGAACTAGAAGCCCACTTTCTTCTCATTAGGAATAATCAAATGTCATGGTTCTAATTATTGAATAGTCGGCCCATCCTTGGGGCCAGTGACCTGCAATGCCACCTCACAAATATCAAATTTCCATCTATGCATGGAACATCAATTACTGTATGTCTTAACTTTGGTACATTAACAATTTTTATTTTTATGGAAATGGCCCAGAAAAGTTCTTCTCATATTAGAATAAACAGAGACCAAAACTGTACTGACATAGAGATGCTGGTAGTAACCCAGCAAAGCAATTACTCCTTTAAAAGATTACACATTACTACACAGACCTCTAAGTCCAGTTAGAAATAAAATCTTGGGGTGCCCGGATGGTGCAGTCGGTTAAGCGTCTGACTCTTGGTTCAGCTCAGGTCATGAGATTGAGCCTTACTTTGGCTCTGTGCAGAGTCTGCTTGGGATTTTCTCTCTTTCCCTCTCTGCTCCTCCCCCACCATGCTCTAAAATAAGTGAAAAAATAAAAAAAAAAATAGGTAAAATCTTAAACTCCAAGGGAGTAATAGAAAAAGTAAATGTGGTAATGGTCATGACCCACTTTTAATTCTTATTCATTAACTCCATGCCCTATTCAGGGTTTCTACATTCTCACTAACCATCTCTTCACCTGTATGTTTCTTCAGAGAACAAAAGAAGTTAAGTCAGTCTGTGTTTATTTCCAATACATTCACTCACTCTTGTGTCAGTGCTAGGGGATACCTGGATGACAAGCCAGTCTCTAGGTCCTGGGAACACTCACATTTGGTGGGAATACAGCCAGGAACATGGCTAAGTTTAAAATGTCAGATTATGACAAGTGATGCACTAGTGGTACACACTTTTAGGAAGAAACAATTCTGCAAAGGAAAGTTCAGGGAATTGTTACAAGGAAGCTCTATCTACTGAACTCCTTTGATTTTATATATTTCCCCAGAAGAGTTATAGCTAAGCATAGCTATGATGAAAAGGGAAATAGGATATTATGCCAAGATACTCTTTGGCTCATACAGTTAGGAGGTTTCAGTCCTATATACAGGGTATTATACTCAATCTGATAAACTATTCACAGTCAGAAGTGTTCATAACAAGTGACATGTAAAGACATGGAATTACACGGGAGTGAGACTTGACCTTAAAAGTGAATTCCCAAGAGAACTTCATAAAATGGTAAATTCCCCTAAATGCATTTCATTTACTCATTCCTAAGAGGTGGTTTAGCCATCAACCCCTTCAGAGTCCTTCTGCCCATGACAAGACACACCTGGACAAAGAAGACAGCCCTTGATTCAGGGTCAGTGTCACACGGAACACAGCTGCACACAAAGATCCTAGGTACCCCAAAGATCAAGACGTTTCCTGCCATAACCAGTGACAATAAAACTGATTTTGTTCCAGGTACGAGTAATGACAGAGGCAAAACAAGAGTAACGATGGCAAGAAATCACACCGTAAGGTGATGTCACAGCTACTTGGGGATTTGTCTCCATAAACGCGAAACACAGCGAGGGAAAGGACGGCACTAGGCCAGTTATGGTCCTGTCGCAGAGGAGATGCCAGCAAGAAGCCTTGGCATTTCTCTAGTCCGACACTTCTCAACTCCACAGAATTTTTGAGTCATTTCTCTGAAAACGGCAATTTGAAAATTAACAAGCACTTACATATGGAGCAAACAAAACAGTAGTAATTGCTTAATTGACTTTAGAAATACTGAATAAGCTTGCACAACAGGTTTTTAAATTATCTTATAGTCTGCAAATACCTCCCAGAAATACGTTTTATAATCTCCATCTGTCTCCTACATTAAAAAGGGAAAGGGAGAAGAATCCAACTAAAACAAAAAAACCCCAAAATGTTTTGATTTGTTGGGAAGCTACCTCACAGCCCAAAGAAAGCAGCAGCTCTCTTCCCCCGTGCCAGAAGTCCCCTGAAATGTATCAGCCAGGAAACTGGTAAGGGGCAAGGACTTTGGAGCGGCTTGGACATAAAACAGACAGAATAGCACTGTTACAATGGAAATATTTATGCAGGGAGGGCTCTGACACGTTCTCAAATATTTCTGTCTGCTGCCTATCTAGTTTTATTTAATTTTTGGCGAGGACACTTTATGCTTGTTTCCTTCCATTTTTCTTTTTAATATACACAAACAAGCAAGCACCTATTTGCTTTCCCACCAGTCTAGCAAAGTCTTGACGAAAAGAAGGGGGAAAAATTCTTGCTAAAGGGAGCAAAACACAAAGGGAATCACAAATAGGTGGTGAAAATGAGGACAAATGTGGACTAAGGAGGGATTAAACACACTTTCTAAAATTGCTTTGCTAGGTGTCCTTGGGTTCAAAATATTTCTCTGACTAGTCACATGGATACTCTTTCCACCACGTAGGAATGCCACAGGTTAGTCTAGCTCAGGGCATCTTATTTGGGGCAAGTAACGATGTATGCTAGGCAAGTCAGAGCTGAGATTTTATGTTTTACTCACTGTGATTATGGAGAAGAACATATAGGCTAAGGAACTCCTAAAATTTTGCTGTCTTAGTAAGATTTCTTCTTCTTTTTAAAATTTATTTATTTATCTTAGAGAGCATGAGCAGGGGGAGGGGCAGGAGAGCAGAATCTCAAACAGACTCCACACTGAATGTAGAGCCTATTGTGGGGCTCACTCTCACGACCTTGAGATCATGACTTGAGCCAAAACCATGTCAGACGCTTAACCGACTGAGCCACCCAGGAGCCCCTCAGTAAGTTATTTCTACCCATAGTTAGATAACTAACTACCTACAGTAGTTATTTCTATCTATAACTGGAAAGTACATTTATAAATAAATAATGATTTAAAAAAATTATTTCCAATGCAGAGCCTCATCATTTGTCACTTAGGATGGGAGGCATCATGGTTAAGGACAGACTGGGAAGGTGGGGTGCTCAGTATATGTTCTAGCTCGGTGCTAACTAACAAGATGTGCACACGTCGCCAGGTTACTTCACCTTTCTCTGCCTGGCTCCTTGTCTGTTAAAGGCACGTAAAAATCTGAACTCTGTCACAGGGGCACGGTGGGGATCAAAAGAGGTAACACACTCACAGCACTCTGGAATATCAGTAGGAGCAGAGGGAATGAGTACTGTGTCTTAGTCCTTCTGCTATTTTTATTTGAATAAAACGTTTCCAGTTGCTTATAGCCCAGGATAGCTCCTTAGTTAAAAAATAATGGGGTAAAATTCAAAGCTTTTTAGTGGAAGTAAGTAAAAAGCTTGTGTGTAGAGCACTGTAACCGAGAGCCGGAGGTTTAAGGAACTCCTAATGGGTGGGCTTCTAGGGCTCTTTTCTTGCTAAGAGTATGATATTCAGGCATTGTATGAAGAATTAGGCAGTTGTGACTCATCATTAAAGAAGAATGTTTATGAATGCAGGACTGATGTATTGTGAGTGATGGGGTCTTCCTCATGGGCTCCTATACTTCCCCACCCGGCCCCAGTCCCCGGTCCGCCCTACAAAGGGTCCTTCTGCACCCTCCTGACTGAACCACCACCTTCCCTGCAATGTTCATCTTTGGTTCTCAGGGGCCAGGCCTGTTTCCTCCTCCGTATTTGGGCTATACTGACATCCTTCTGAAATAGAGTTGGGTGGAAAAAGCAAGAATATTTTTCATGTTATCTGTAATTGCCAAAGGCAGAGTGTATTATGCTCAAAGTCCTTTAAAAACCTCAGGAGTGATATCACTCAAATCTTGATTTGCTGAGAGTTTTTGTAACTATCATACTTTGCAATAACCTTTCCTCTAAACGTATCTGCAAGGAACAGTTTATTTCCTAAATCACTTCTGACATTGTCACTTCCCTGTTTTTGTGTTGCAACAGACCCACAGTCCCTCTTGGTCCGAGGGATGGATTGCAGTAGGCTTCCTGTGGGTGACATTAGCAGAAATGTCAACCCGATATGTTTGGGGCTTATTTTTCCTTATTATAGTTTCCCTTCCTTCAGTGGGTTGTGTTAACATTTTAAAATGAAATATTCCCAAATCTTTATACTTGCAACTTTAACAAAAAGTCTTTTTTCTCTGGTTCTGGAGAGCACACAATCATTCCGGGGTTTAATTCTCATTAATCTTAGTTTACTGCACAGGCAGCCTTTGGATTACCATTCAGTGTTGTTACACCTCTGCACACAGACACAACTGAGTGGAGGGAGGGGTGAGAGAGCAGAAAATTGAAATCAGAAGTGCCCTGAATGCCCTGCCTCTTGCAAAATGGTCCTCATGAACTTCAAATAATTGATTCCCTAACTGGATGGGTCTGTCAGAACCCTATAGACTTCTCACCTTCCTTAGGGAACCAGGCTGGATCTATACAAAACACATGCCACCAACAAGTGGAACATTTCAAACTGCATAGGGAAGAAACAAGAGAGTTCAGTCCCCAGCAGGCACTATGATGGAAAGAGCTGGAAAGTGGGGAGAGAATGCTCTGGAATATAGAGATTCCAATTCATTCTTCATTAGCTCTGTTCCCTCTCCATGTTTCTAAACAAACCAGGCATCCTTAGGTTTTATATTGTGGGTTTTTTTTCCCCCCACTTCTTGTTTTTATTCTCATCACAGCCATATGCTAAGTTGTTCATTTATAATTTTAACACTGTCTCTAGCTCATAAGCTCATTATTTCTTTTCCTACTAGCTTATTAGTGTATTAACAACCTCACACTGTGAAAACAAATTAGAATCGGGTTTCCCACCCAGCTTCTGACACCACTTTCCAGCTCTTCAGCAATCACTTCAGATACTGATAAACCTATATATAGAAATAAGAAACATATAGCTGAAATAATTTAGATCTTAGTGATTACAGCAACAACATGCAATCACCAGCTCAAAGCTTCCAAGTCAGACTTGTAGCTGTCATATCTGATCATTGTTTATTTGGATTCATTCATTCCGAAGATACCTGAGACCACACACTCCCAAATACTTAGACATTTCTAGTATTCTGGTACATGGGTATTAAGAAGAGAATACATTTGTTACTGCTTTTTGAATTTACTGAAAAATAAAAGCACCCTGAATATGAACCCAAGTACTTCCCTGGGGTTGGAAATTTCCAACACAGGCAATAGATTTAAAAAAATAGTGTGACATTCCACAAGGCCAACAGATGTGAGAAGATACTAGGTAAAAGTTCAGCAGAACAACAAAGGGAAACACACCCTGCAGGTTTTGAAGCCTTGCACTGAAACACGGCAGAAGGGTATGCTCACAAAGAGGGTGAACACAAGCCTCCCCAAAGATCCACTCTCCGCAGATTTGCTCTTCAACCAATCCCTAGTACACACTGGTTTCTGAATAAAACCTCCAACTTTGCAGAAAACGATTCTCTTTGAAAAATCCCAGGCATTTCAGGAAAAGTTGTTCCAAAATCAGAGCGCTCAGAGACCTTTGGGTCTTCCAGTTCCAGGGAGCCAGGTAACAGGGCAATGGCAAACGTCCATCCCATCTTTCCCTACGCCTGCTACACACACCCGAGGCCGTTCCCCCGTAAATCACTTCGAGATGTGAAACACTCTGGCAAAAGGCTGGATTTCTGACTGTCTCCGTATGCTTGGGATAGCATATAGGCCAAACCAGTTCCCTTTCTGGGAGAGCAAATTATTTTGTCTTTTATTTGAGACCGCAGAGATTTAACATAGTAGCTGGCGATTCTAGGAAGCATTTGTGCCCACGTCGGCGGTTTCAGGAAATTTTATTGTTAAACTTCCAAGGAAGCTAATAAACATTTGTCTGGTTTCCCATTAAGATTTTCAGGACTAGAAGAATACATAGCACAAGCGGAATTTCTTCAAATTGGCTATTTATATCAGCAACAAAATTTTAGAGACTGCACCAGCTTTAAAAGGCTTCAGAGGAGAGATAATGTTCTACAAAGGATGAGCAAATGGCTTCTACTTCATCCTGGGCAGAGTTCAAAAAACTGGAACGACAACTCTCAGGAAAGCAATATTCTACTTAGCTTTCCTCTCCCTCCCCTCAGATCCCAGACCTCTGAAAAGTGAAATTGGGCAGAAATGATAGCAGGATCATACCAAAAGCCTTCCAGAGAATCGAGAAATGACACAGCTTCCTAATCACAAAGCAGCACTTCATGACTACACAAAAGGACATGGCTGTGTCTTCTAGGTGCAAGTCTGAAACTTTTATAGGCACTTGACCTTACAAATATTCCCCGGGCCACGGGTACAGAAACATTTTGCTAGATTTCTTCAAGACATGCTATGCTTCTGTTGGCATAGAACAAATCTACCCTTAGAACCAAACCCACCTTAAGCTGCGTCATATTCCTCAGAATGGCTAATCACACCATTCTAAGAGCATGCCCAAGACAAATCACAGACAGAGAACCCAGCCTCGGCTTCTCAGAGATGGCACTGTATCTGCGTTTTCCTAAAAAGTGTGGAAAGTATTTTAATGTATTTTTAGTCTATCCACTGAACTTTTAGTTTTTGAAGAAAAGCCATTCCCTTAGAAAAGTAAATCATATCCTTTATGATGAAATCTTTACCACATATTTTTGTGACTGTGGCACTGGGCAAGTTATATCTCAGATTTTATAAACAGAACTTTTACCTGCACATAGCATTCCTGAAAAAAAAAAAATTCATGATCATCTGCTAGGGAGATTAGGGAGAGAAGTGCCCTGTCCCTCGCTCCCTATAATTATATACATCACTTCATTTTTCTGGTGATTATACCCACAGTGGCTTCCATCGCCATCAAATATTAACACTGAAGAAAACATTTCTTTTTTTTAATATATTTTTTTAAAGATTCTATTTATTTATTTGACACAGAGAGAGAGATCACAAGTAGGCAGAGAGGCAGGCAGAGAAAGAGCAGGAAGCAGGCTCCCCGCTGAGCAGAGAGCCCGACGCGGGCCTTGATCCCAGGACCCTGAGATCATGACCTGAGCTGAAGGCAGAGGCTTAACCCACTGAGACACCCAGGCGCCCAAGAAAACATTTCTTGAGTTATCCTACTGAGATACAAAGATGGTTGGTGTATTAAAATAAAGACTGTGTCAAACCACATGGACAAGGGCTGAAAAGTATTTGTTTAGGTAATGGGATTAAGGTTTTTTTCACATTTTAAGGATTAAGCATACTTTCAAACAAAAAATTGTAAATGGTTATTACATTGCTATTTTAATAAAAGTAATTAAAAGAAATCACCTAGATGTGTAAAAATTAATACCATCTTTTTAAGCATATTATACATCCTGAGCAAGCTATTGTTCAAGGACCCCAAGATGAAAAAGTTAAGTGTTAAGGGTTATCACCAGTTTTTTCCTTCATCCCTCAGCGCTGCCACAAAACTTCCTGGTAGAGTTAAAATTCTTTCTTTTTTGGAAAGAAAAATTACATCTTTAAAGATAGACTCATTCATTTATTCATTTACTCATTATTTTGGGAGCACATATATGTTTCAGGTACTGGAGTATGGTAAGTAGGACAAAGGGATGGATGGAAGAGGGGGACACAAAAGGAGGGGATGGAAAACCTCTCTAGAAGACTCATTTTCCTGGAGACAAATTTTGTGCAATTTAGAGCTGCATTTTATAAAAATTGATATTCCAATAAGCACTGAATTAAAAGTGGAAAGGGTAAATAGAGAATCATTAGGCACCCATCATTCATAGCAATATACCATTTTACCATAAAGTATCCTGCAGAGCCTCCTTGTTGGAGACTGATTTTGCTGGGCAACATTTACAAACTGGGAATTTCCACATTAAGGAAATAAATGAATTTGGGGAAATGGAGAAAAAGGTAGCAGATGTAGAAAAGATAGAAAATAAAGCTGAGAATGAACTGAAGATAAAAGGTCAAAACAAAACAAAAGACGGATAACAGATAAAAAGCAAAATCCAGAGGAAAAAATCCAAATGCATGATGCATGTTAAAAAGAGCTCACCACAAATAAAGCAAATAAAAGCCAAATTAAGGCATAACAAGTAAGAATGATCTAAATTTTAACAGGAAGAAGAAAGTTGTGGAGGTGTAGGTGGTGAAAGAACCTCCAGAGGAGTAAGATTTAAGATAGTCCAAGACGGGGTCAGATGGCTTGCACACCAAAAAACCAGCACTTTCTAAAAATATAGTAAGAGTAAACATGTCCAAAGGAATATACAAATTCTATTTTCAGACCACATAATAAAGACTTACAATAAGCTTAGAATTCTACAATTACAGAAGCACAATTACAGAATTATAATAAACTAAGAAAGAATTATACTAGATTGCTTTTTCTTTGATGTCTCCTCTTAAAACTCCAGATCAGCCAACATATCTCCATCCAGAAAGACTTTCTTCTCAGATGTTGTTTTGTTCTTGGAAGTAATCTTTTCCTGATGAATATGCACCACAAAACTATGAAGCAGCCATGCAGAGACCAGACGAGTAATGTGGTAACTCTTACTCATATCTACTTCCATAGGACAGACTGAGTACAAAGTCCCAAAATGGAAGAAACAAGAGAATGTGTGTAGAATCACAAAACAACATGAGGCTTTCTTAGTTTAAAAGTGTAACTTTAGGTTGGCTATGATCAGATGTCTTTGAACTTAACTTAGTTTTTACACTTGTAACTGATTAGCTCTACTGGTTAGAGATCTGTGTTTGGTCATCGTCAAAACTGAGGGCCATTTAAGAATCTAGTGGCTTCCCCTGTTCTGTTAGTCCCAGATTCTACTTGAACACTGGCCATCTGTCCTTTCAACACTTTTGTTCTCTCTCTCTCTCTCTCTCTCTCTCTCTCTCTCTCTCACACACACACACACACACACACACACACACACACGGATCACAAGCAAAACAACATGGATGGATTGTTACTTAGGGCACTAAGGGGATGCACCAGCACCAAAACCAGAAGGGAAAGCTCTTTGGAAGTTAAGCCAGCACTGTCACCTTCAGATAGAAGGTATCATTTGTTTCTAGTAAGATGGAGAGGTGGAAAATCTACCCACAGGAAGAATATAAAGGAAAAAAAAATCCATGTTCACTTTGCAAAGATGTTGATCACATATATTGGTTTTCATCATATCCAAGTCACTACTGATTATTAAGGTGTACTATTATTAATGTGACATCAATTAAATAAAGAAGCTACCAAATAAAGCATGACACAATGCTTTTTGATTGCACACTTTCATTTCATACTTACTGAAAGAGCTCTTTTAGACTTATATGTCACTTTGCTCTGTTCCCATGCCTTTTTCCCCCCATGCCTTTATATATATGCTGATCAGCATAATCCTTTGAAGGCTTATGGGGCAATTATACTCAATCTATCTTAACTGAAATGATGACAATATGAGCATTTATGCCCACTCTGCACAGCAATTACAATTATGTCATGAATTCCACCTGGCTGATAACAATCTAAAGATATCACAGATTCTAAGAGACATCCCAACTTCAGAGGTTGTAAAATGTGAAAAACATATACATCTCCGAAATATTTGGAATAAAGTAATTTATATTATTGTTTCAAATCACAGCTGATATGTTCTCAACATGTGCACCAATAAAATCACCATGAAAGAATCTTAAACAATTATTTTCTTGGCTATAAGTTTTGTCTTTAAATAATACTGTTTGACAGTAAGTTTTGTTGTGTGTGTGTGTGTGTGTGTGTGTGTGTGCTCACACATGGATGTGAGCACAGCATTTGGCTGAGATAAAAGAAAATTGCCTACATACATTTAGGTTTTCAGAGATTTGGGTAATCATTCTGTTCCCAGAATTCTGGACCTTATGGATTTGGAGGCATTTTATAACTGCCAAACAGAAATCACTTAATACTCTACAAATGGAGCAACATGTTAATTAGGTACAAAATTATACACAAAAATCTCGCCTGGCTTTATGTGGGGAAGAAAACAATTTTGTTTAGCATGGTGCACACATTGTGTAATACAATGGAAATCACGTAAACTTCATACAGGAGAAAGTCAGGACAAGATACTTGTACTTGGCCATTTGAATTGAAACCACGGAATATGCTGGGCAATCTCATCTTCCCCCTTTTTTTAAATAAAGATTCTATTTATTTATTTGAGAGAAAGCATAAGCAAGGGGAGCAGCAGGCAAAGGGAGAGGGAGAATTCCGCAGGCTCCCCGCTGAGCAAGGAGACAGGCGCCGGGCTCTCAGGACCTGAGCAGAAGACAGACGCTTAACTGCCTGAGACACCCAGGCGCCCCTCCTTTTTTTAAATACAAGAGTAATAGTAACAGTAAATGTAAACAGGTAAGCTGCAGGTGAGCTGTGACATCAGACGTCGTGTATCTGAATTCGCCCACCTCAGCTAAGGCCTGTTTATCTCCTAGCATCTGTGGAACAGCTAAGTCAGTCATGCAAAGATTTAGGTTTTCCAAACATTCCACTTCTCTCTTCTTTGATGATTTTATAATTGTAATTCTTAACTACGATAATCACTTTACCCCTGCTAAAAACAAAACAAAACAAAACAGAACACCTAACCCCAACACTTCCTTTGTTTTGTTAGATACTTACTGCTCCTCCAATCATTTCTAAGGTGAGTAAAAGTCAGTATCTACACCAAATATCTTTCCAGATTACCAGTTATTCTTTCAAATTTTAATAAGAGAAGGAAAACAAAAAATATAACAGTAGCTCATTATACCAGTGCGAAACTCCCTTAGAAGGAATGGCAATGAATTATTAAATAATGTTTATTTTGTTTATATTGTATACATGGGGACAAGGACGCATTCCGGCCTTCCTGGAAACAGCAGAAAGCATCTCCATCGTGACCCACACCCTAAGGTTTTCACAAGGCCCTTAAACATCAAGTCCCACTCCCATTGGCCAGATGTTCCTCATAGAGGTGTCACTTGCTGGTTTAAGATGTTGTCTAGCCTTGTTTCTACACAAAACACTTTGTTCCACCAACATGAATAACAAAAGAGAATGTTGATGTCCAGGAGGAAAAAGAGCAGATAAGTGGTCAGCTCTGGGCAGCTAGGAAGGGCCATAAGCCCAAAATTGGGAGGGGGGGAAGTCAGTACAAGGGATTGAAAAAACATTATGTGAAAAGATAATGTGGTTAATTACCACATTGCACTTATTTGCCTTTTGTCTAAGAAGGTATAACTGGGTTAGATCACGCTAACTCTCAAGATGTTTTTCTCTACATACTTAGTAATATTTATATCCCCTTGTAGTGACCCGTAGTGATCTGGTGGCCAAGGCAATAGACATTCAGAATTAGCAGACCTTGTGGGCAGATGTAATTCTGGCTCATGGTGTCTGAGAACCTTCCTGACTTCTGTTCTAGTTAGGGAACTCTTGATTCCAACTCTAGATACTCGGCAACTGAAAGGCAACGGGTTCCTCTGGAACCAACAAAGATAAGTGAAAGATTTTAGCAAAAGGTACAATTGGAAGAGGTTACACAAGGCAAGCATTTCTATCCTTGGAGTCACAGCTTTGTTGGGCTGATCTGAGACACGAAAATTAGTGATTTTCTGTTCTGCTGTTAGGGATGGTCATTATCTCTAAGTCAAAGCTGTCATGATACGTTCATTGAATTCTTACAATGTATCCTGCACATACACTGCTTCAGGATCCTGCAACACTAGGCTGACATTGTCCAAAAGAAATATAATATGGACAACTTTCACTTTCTAAGAGCTAGTCTAAAAAGAAAAAAAAAAAAAAAAAACCAGATGACATTAATAACATTTTATTTAACCCAACCTATTACAAATATAAAAAAGCTGTTGAAGGGGCACCTGGGTGGCTCAGTTGGTTAAGCGACTGACTGCCTTCAGCTCAGGTCCTGGTCCCGGAGTCCCAGGATTGAGCCCCACATCAGGCTCCCTGCTCGACGGGAAGCCTGCTTCTCCCTCTCTCACTCCCCCTGCTTGTGTTCCCTTTCTTTCAAATAAATAAATAAAATCTTTAAAAAAAAAAAAGCTGTTGAGTTATTTTACATTTCTTTATACTAAATATTCAAAATCTGGTGCATATTTTAGACTTACAAACACAACTTAATTGGGACTAATTTCAATGACAAGTGTTCAAGATACATACATAGTGGTTACGGTACTAGACAGCACATCTCTAAGCCTTCACGGAATACAGCAAACTGAGGCCCTATCCATATTCTTTAGAAAGTGGGGTTCTGTTGCCTGTTTGTCCAATATCTTAAAAAGTCTTATCATTATTGACCTCTTGCCTTTGAATCTCCAAATACTGCTCTCTTTTTGAAATATGTGATAAAGCCATGTTTTTGTAAGGTTGAGAGAGGGATGGAAACTCTATAGCCTAATGCTGGGAGTGACCTATCTGTCCAATTGCTATCTACAGGAAAAAACCCAACTGGGGTAAAAATGATATTTACTGGGGTGGGTTCCAGTATTAGATATAATGACAGGATGTGGTGTTTAGAAGAAATGGAGAAGGATGGTTTGAGTTCCCAAACTCCCATCCTTTGCGTAGACACAGGTAACCCTAGTGGGAAATACGGCTGCCGAAGTGGACCAGGCGAACAAATCACAGCACATACGTATGGCTATGTAAAATCAACATTCCTATGGAAGGCATTCGGCCAGAAGCTGCTTCCAGGGCTGAGAAAGCCATGAAGTATAGGTACAGTCTGTGCCTAAGATGATGCTCATCTTCCCTTTAGCCTGAATCTAGCATCAGCTGTTTTTCATTAGTGCTCTGCTGGCTTAACACTGGGAGCCTCTTTTTTGACCTTTCAGGCACCAGGCTGACTGCAGACTGATAAGAACTGCAGGTCTATTTTTATGCTGGTGTCTGTCAGAGAGACCTGTTGAGCTGCAAGCAAACCTTTTCTGAAACCAATCTTCCTCTCTCTGGCCCTAGCAACTTCCCCCATGCCACTGTACCCCACCCCCTCCCCTGGCCAGAAGGTCAAACTAAATCATCACACCGGGAGTTGGCAAGTAGGGACTATTAAGTCCATTGGAGAGATGAGAAAAAATGCAGCCATAAAATCTGACAACAGAGCCAGTTTCTTTGGGTTTTATCCATTAATTCAGTTAACAGGACTGAGCAACTACATCCTGTCAGACACCGCGTTAGACACGGATTATGAAGCTGAATAACATACGGTCGCCGACCTCAATGTGCTGCCATCCAGTAGGAGAGAAGACAAGCAAACAGGAACCGTAGGACAGGGTGAGGAGAGCCATGATAAGGACGCACGAGGACACTAAAGGAAGACAGAGGACAGGCATCTAGTTGGAGTGGGGGGCTCAAGAAAGCATCTGGGAGAGACAGCATGTGAGGGGAAGTTGAGTGGGCCCCTCAAATTTGGCTGGATGAAGAAACAATGCCATGAGAAGAAGATAAAATAATATGAACATTTATCACATTAACCAATGTTGCTGCCATGGTGACGAAGGTTATGTGTGGGGGTGGGAAAAGAGGGCTATATATATGAGTTGGGAGGGAGCTAAATGAGTTGTGAATAATAAAGTAATAAGCAAAAATCCATTAGTGGTTCTAAGGAGACCTTTAACTTTGTCCTGGGGCCAAAAGGGAGCAGAGTCTGTATCTGTTAGATATGTAAGGTTCACAGCCATGAACACATAGCCCAGCAACCCAATCCGTTCTCCCTCTCCTCTCAGGGTTAGCCAGATGCCTTCCACCTGGTGCACTCCTATACATACACTCCTAAGGGTCTGCCCTTCCCTCCCTCTGTCCCTCCACTTCTTTGGCGCCTTCTTCTGCTTGAGTGAATGCCACTGTATGTACTTAACTTGGGGACCACCAGTGTGAAAGCCTCCCAGAGACTGGTACAAGCTAGTGAATCAGGGGGTGCTTCCACCAGCTTGTGAGAGCCCATGAGGGCAAGTACAAGAGCGGCTGGCCGAAAGCCTACAGGCTGCCATGACGAGCAGCCACACACGTTCCTCCTTAGCAACACTGTCTGGTTGAAGGGTTTACTTCAATTCACCCTGTGCTTGAGAAACTTCAGCCTGTACAGAGACTAACTGCTGAGAAGAAAAGAGAATGAAGATCTGGTGTTGGGAACACAGTCAACTTGTAAAGAGCAGTGATTCAATAAAAACTGCAGGATGGAATTTGACAGTATTCCTAAAAGGAAATGGAGTCAAAGAGAGTCAACAGAAGAAAAGCAGAAACCACTTTCCTTTCAAATAGGTCTTGAACCAGGTTTGATCCACCTGTGGAGGGCTTGAAAAGTAAAAAGGAGACCAATGGCATGAAACTGGTACCATCTGAGCCTCATTTTTAGAGGGGAACAAGAGAACCGAATTTCAAAGCAGACTGGATAACCAACTTGCCAACTCCAACCAGAGGAGGCAGAGCAGTGAGCTCAGCAGACTATTTGGAAATGTTCACATCCAGGGCGTGAAGGTGGAAAGGAGGAGGTGAACGTGTGAAAGACTCCCCCATGGGTACGGTGGCACTCACCACACGCAGTGCCATTTGAGTTTTTATTCAGCATGTTCCCAACACAGCCACTTCTGATCCAAGAGCAGGTAGTGCCGTGAAGCCCACACACCCAAAGGACAAAGTCAATTACTCACAAATGAAATGCATCTCCAGGAGAGAGAATGGGGTGACCTGTGCCCTCCTGGCTTCTTCCCAACTCCACAAACTAATCCCTAAGTGCATATTAATTGTTTCAAACTGATTGCTATGTAGCAGAAGACTCCAGAAAGATGCTTTTACTAGGAAAGATAAAAGTGACATGGCCCAGAAGGAAAACAAGTGAAAGAGGGCTCAGAGGAAAATCTTAAGTCAATTACGATTAGTTCTTTAAGGTCAAATACATTTCAGGAAATGTGTGTGTTCCCTCTCTGGGGGCTGACAAGGTCAGTAGCTTACCTGATATCTGTGCTCTTCTTTCTGGAACCCTGATTTTGGGAGTGGGAAGGTGGCACTGTGCCTTCAACCTCTCTTACAGTAAGCTGAGTCCTGGTTAATGAAATGCACTTGGAAGTCACCTGGGTTTCTGGGAGATCTTACTAAAAGCTGGCCTGCTCCTTTTGACTCCTGGCTTGCCCCCCTTTCCTTCTGGAACGGCAGGTATGGCTCTACAGGTGGCCCACTCCTCTTGCAACCACAAGGCAATAGGAGCCAGGAAAGGCAGACAAAGCTGAGAGGCAGACAAGCAACAATATCCACATGGACTCCTATGCAAAAATATGTATTCCTGACTTTTTGAAATCATGCTTTCCTAGGCTTTTCATTATGTGGAGCTGAACAGAATCTTGAAAGTGATTCATTCTAAGTATTCTATTAGAATCAAAACCTTACTTTTTTTTTTTTTTTAAGAGAGGGAAAGAGATTGGGGGGGTGGCGAAGGGCAGAGGGAGAAGGAAAGAATCTTAAGCAGGCTCCACGCCCAGTTCAGAGCCTGATGCAGGGTTCAATCTCATGACCCCAAGATCATGACCTGAGCTGAAATCAAGAGCTGGACACTTAACTGACTGAGCCATGCCACTTGGGCATCCCTCAAAACCTTACATTTTTATGTCTTTCAGTTTTATATCCCTTTCAACATTCAGTCATTTAATTCTACATTCTTTATTAAAAAGATTAACTCAAGCAAACTGCCAGGTTTACTTCTGTAAGTAAATAAGGACATTTGAAACTTGATTGCTCTGGATAATAAAAACCAAGTTTTTTTCAGTCCTAAGCTGAGTACATGCAATAAAATATATTGCTATATAATTGGATTATTAAATTCAGAAGCAAAATAAATTGGTTTCAGTGGTTAGCACGTCTATATCTTAACCTTTCAACAACTAAAAATTATGAACTCAGGTGTTATAGCTTTGACTCTAAAGTACCACGAATTGTAATGTACATATATTTAAAAAATTTTTTGACTTGAAGATTCAAACTAGTTATTCATTGATACCCTCGCAAAATTCTTTTTTTTTTTTGTTAAGCAACTGGAATTCTTTAAATGCTTCATTTTCCCTCCAAACAAATTCTAACCAGAAATTAGGGCTTTATTCCCCCCTGCCTTTCTCCCTCTTTCTTTAGCTAGTCAAATACATAGCTTCTTCCTGAAGAGGAGGTCCAGAGTGTGAAACAAAAAAGCTGTCAATACAAGGAACTACTGAGTGAAAGCAGCCTAAAGATTCATGCTTACCATATTTGAAGATAAGTAACAGTAAAACTGGGAGGAACCCTATGGAGCTCTGCCAGCACAGCACATAGAAGGTCTCATCTCTTCCCCACACTTGGCCATGCTGACCACCACGCAGAGCAGCAAACAACCCACCACCTTTGACCAGAGTGGGCAAGCAGAGGTAGATAAACAAAGTTGTTATTCTTCTTGCTTTTAAAAACCTCCAAGGAAAAAGTTCAACTAAAGTTATTTTTAAACTCATCATGGCGGCATGGCCCTCACACCACCATGGGCATGTACGGGGAGTGCTCTGGAATGTGGGGGCAGTTTCCTTGGAAGCCCATCGTTTTCCCCAGGGAACCCCGAGTGTGCCTTGGATGGACAGCAATGCACTGGGCATTTTGTCACACAGATAAGCTGGAGATGCTGGACCTAGAAGGAGCTTTGGGATCCTGTCCAAGACTCTGAAGAGTTAAACCAGGGTTTCCAATCCAGGGCTCTTATCACTGTACTGGGCTACGAACACTTACTGCAGGAAATGTAAATGCACACCCATTACAGTCCAAACCTCATTTTTCCTTCCTTTACACTCCTGTTTTTATAAATACCTCCTCCTCCTTGTTTCCCCCAAACTCTCCTGTCATCAAAACTGATGGTCCTCTTTTCACGAAATCTCATCTTCTTGAGTTCTCTCTCTTTTTCCCCTCTGGATCACACTTTGTCTCCTTTCACTTTCCTCTTCTCCATCTGTTTTCCCCTGGGACAGCTCCCTCCACTGCTTTACAGAAGGCGGACTGGAAAACCTTCTGGGCTATTACGTGTGCATGGGGAGCTTGCATGGAATGTGGAAAGGGAAGAGAACTGGGAGCCAGAAAGGCTGACTCTCAGGCCTGAATCCACTAGCAAACATCTGACTTTGGAGAAGGAGATTCTTCTTGCCAGGCTTCTATTTCCTATTGTCAACACAAGGGCAATGGACCCATTGTTCTTTAAGATCTATAATTCCACAAACCACTTATTAAAGAACAACTGCATGATGATGCCTTGGAAGTTATTGTACCTACAAGGGCTCACAATTCAATGGGGACAAAAATAATTCTCGAATGCATCCATGTATAAGAACAAACCAGGAAAATTTGTTTTAAAAAGCAGAGTCTTGGTTCCCACTCCTACAGCTCCCAGTTTGGTAAGTCTACTATAGTGGAGCCCAGAAATCTGCTAATTTCTGAGTATCTCACATTGTCCTAAACTGGTCAGACTCTGAACACCACCTGAAAATACCTCCCTACAGAAGGAGAAAGGCAGATCATTGTGGCCAACATGTCCATAAACAGATGAATGCATCCTTCTGTGAAGGAGTTTCCCATGTTGCAGAATAATATGAATTAAAAAAAAAAAATAATAGTTGACCAGGTGCCAAGCACTATTATAAGGGCTTTCTATATATTATAAACATATACTACTCAGAACCCTTTTCCAAAGCAGTTTAATTACAAACATAATTTAATAACTTTCCCCTAGAGTTAGTAACTAGGTAACTTCTCCGGACACACACTGGATTTGGGAACAATCAGAATGGGTGACAGCAAGAGAGTAGACCAATGAAAGGTGGGTGGGTCAAAGAAAAGGATCTTAAAATGTTTGTCCCAATATGACGGACTGAGATATGCCTTCTTAGAGGGAGTATGTAGCAATTGACACTAAACAGAAAACCAACACACTGAAAGTCCAAAACCAAAGAAAAATAAATTCAACTATTTTTTCTTTTCACAAATATTTGACTCCATACTTTATTCACATTTATGAGAGAAAGATGAAAAAATATATACCAGTAGCACCCTTTATTTTCTGTAATCTAGGCAGTTTACTTTGTTACAAATACCCTATAACATAAATATAATAGTATTAGAAATAATAGTCTGACACTTACTGATCAGAGCACCAACAACATAAAGAGAGAAAATATAAAAGAAGAAGGTTCCAGGACAGAGTCCAAGAGTCTCCAAATTTAAGAATTAAGGTACAAGAGATCTGCAATGGAGACCAAAATCTAAGTAACTGATGGGGAGGAAGGATAGCTGAGAGAGTATAGTATGTTTGATGCCAAGACAGAAATGATTTTCAGGCAAAGAGGCGGTGACTGTGTTGAATGCTCTTGAGAGGTGGGGTGAAGAAGAGCGGAAAAATGTCCACTGGATTAGGTAGCACAGGGGATCCTTACAATCTACTCAGGACCAGAGTCAAGTGGGGTGAGCCTCAGCCAGACTGACGTGGGCTCAAGGATGAAGGAGGGATTAGTAAGTGCCCAAAACAAGAGATGCAGATATCTCTCCAGGGAAGGCAGGCTAAGAGGAGAGGTTGGCAGGGGGTTTGGAGTCCTAAAAGGATTATTTTTAAATGCAAGCTATGAAAGCATGCAGGTATACTTGTGGGAGAAGATAAATGGAAAAGCATGATAGTCTTTCAAAAAGTAAGAGTGTATGGGATACAGAGGACATGTGAAGGTATGAGCCTCTGAAAGGAGGCAACAAGATTAAGATGAATGGGGCCACGACTTCTAGCAGCTGGATCAAGAGATTAGAATCTTGTAACTTATGATAAGAAGCTATGTAATATGAGTGACTGAGAAATTGCTCAGAAGTAACAACCTAAGTGAATACAAAATTCAAGTGCTTATCAACAAACCAAAAGTGGCCCCATCTATTAGTAAAAGTCTCCCCCAAATAATCGAATCTTGATGAACAAGGTGAAACAGGTCTTTTGGAACAGAAAACAAAGGAGAAAGTAGTATTAATAGTACAGAGCTCCTCCACATGTAAAGGGAAAGCAAAATAATTCACCATTTTCTGACTCTCTGGGACCAAACTAGTTTAAACAAGAAGTTGTAGCTATGCCCAGACAGGAGTGACAGCCATGAGGGCAACAGCTCAAAGAAGGGAACACAGATGGGTCTTTGAAGAAAATCAGGAGGAACATGACATAGTGACAGACACAGTGACGGAGAAATAAATGAGAAAATCCAGAACAATTCCAATAGAATGGCAAGGAACACAGTATGCACCTGCCCAAGAATGACACACAAAGACCAATTACCAACAAGAAAAGTTACTGCCAACTACAGTGGGAAGAAGCCAGGAATGGCAGGAAGAATATATTCATGCACCAGCTACACAAAACAGATATTTCCACACAAAAAAACTTCCATTCTTAGACACTAAGCATTCTTTCTACGAGGTGGTGTGTGTGTGTGTGTGTGTGTGTGTATGTGTGTGTGTGTGTGTGTGTACACATGCAAAACTGACTATGAAGACTTGGGAGTGGGCTGTTGACCATAATAGTAAATAGGCAGTGACTGGATAAGAATGTGTATTATAGCTAAAGTTTAATGACCAAAAAAGGTCCAAATGCACACATTACCCAATTAGAGGATGATATCACTACCTCCAAACAGGTTTCTCAAAAGCGAATACCTTCTTCTCTATGCCACTCTCCAAGATGCACTTTTAATTTATAAGGATTCACACTCAGAAGTACTATCTTGTTTTATAAACTCATATTTGTATACAGATTGACTTCTGTCTTCTAAAAGATCACTCAGATTTTCGCTAATGACTAATAGCTTCTCAGGTCAGAACATTTTCCAAACAGAAAACAGTTTCATATAAAAAATAAGTCATTATCCTTTGCCTAGTCTTACACAGAAAGCACAAAGCTAAACCCAGAAAGTGGGACTGAGAAAAAGAGTCAAATCTCAGAAATGTTCGAAAAGGACTCATGCTTTGAAAAATGCCCTAATATTTGCAAAGATCCATTTTTGAACCCATGGCAGGGCAAGATAAAAAGGGAGGGCTTTGTTGAGACTCCTAAGCAATAGTGTAGTCCTACACCTGTACAGAAAGAATCTCTGAGGGGGAACTACCATGATTATTGCAAGCCAGGACTTCATGCCCTTTAAAGAAACTTTGCACCAACCTCTCAAAGTCTGGCGATCAGATGCTTTACACAAAGGCTCTCTGGGAAGTGCCCGCAGCTCAGGCTGTGGGGCAGGCACTCAGAAGTCCTATGACATTGAAGTGGCTCACATTCAGCAACAGACTCTCTGTTACTGCCCCCAAGACAGACCACTTGACGTTATTCCCACAAGGCCGGTATTTCTGAGCTTAGGAAACTCTCTTCAAATAGAAAAAAACCAAGTGAGAACTGTCTTCTGATCCTCAGCACCTAGATAGGATCTCTAATGATGCTTAACTACTAGTTTCTCCTCTTTGTCACCTCAGTAAGGGCTCTCCTGTGTTAACCAGAGACCAATAAGGTATAGAATATATCCTCAACAAGACTTTCAGAAATTAACAGAAAGTTATTCAGGGAAAAAGAATGCCCTGTCTGTGAGTGTGATTAATAAAAAGACAATGTTGTTGATCCCATCACACCTAACAAGACAGAGTGAACATGATTTGGTTATTACTCAAAAACATCACAGAGACTCCCAAGTCCTAAAGGAGATGGGTCTTTCCTATGTTACAGCAACACATTCTATAGCATAAAGTGGAAAACAAGATAGAGTAGTCATCCTAAAACTGACCCTAACTTCTTCCTGATACCTTGGTGTGTGTCTTGAGATCCAGTGTGCAGAGCTGATGACATAGGTGGGGAAGGAGAGTAAACAAAGAGCAACTGGAAAGATGAGGAAAGAAAAAGTGATCATAGGGGAAAAAGCATAACTCTATTTGAATTTGGTTAACTTCCAAAGGAAAGAGCACAGAGTAAGCATTAGAGGGAACATAATTTAGTTACAGGCAAAAGCTGGTTACAGCTGGATACCTTACCACACGATGCCATCATGTGACATCTAATATCTTCTACCTACAAATGTTTGGAGAAGTATAAAATGTATGGGCTAGAAGGTAGGATTTGTCTCGAAGCTTAGCAGTGAGTATCTCTTCCAGGTTTAAAGTTGTCTTTAATCTTCACAGTTTTGAGGACACACAGAAGCCAAAGAAGATTCCACAGAAGACCAATAGACAACTGAAAAGAGATGGGAAGTGGGTATTGGGTTAAGCACCAGTTGGCTTTGAAAAAATAGACTGAGAGTCACCTTTGCATTACTGCTCCAGACTTATAAGAGTTCTTCCCAAGGGAATCATGGCAAATTATTCTCTGTATTCATCATAGTAAGAGAGATATCCATACACAGAAGATGGTTATAAAGAAAGAGTTGGATACTTTACAAATGGGAAATATTTCTCAGATGTAGAATGAATGAGAAAATGGTGTTTAACTCTGGCCCAAATCCACTGCCTTAAAATTTCAGATTAGTAAACAACATTATGTTTTCTAAACTCTCTCTATAGAAGACCTAGAAGAAATGGATTTCTTACACCTCTCAATTTTCAACCACAAAAATTCATTCAGCAACACTCCCTGCCCACTAAGTAATTTACAATTAATTACGACCACATGTGTGGTGCACGTGCCACTTCATACACTGTGGGTGAAAATGTAAATTGGCCCTACCTCTCAGATATCTGTTTGGCATTAGATACTGAAGCTGAAGAGATATTCTCTTTGACTTTGATATATACTTAACAGCAACATGTAGGTACAGTCACTGAAAGACATGTACATAAATGTTCCTAGCATTACTTATAATAACTAAAACTGGAAAAAGTCCAGATGTTGATCAAAAAATAGAATAATTATAGTATAATTTTTGCAACAGAATTCTATTCAGTAATGAGATGGACAAACTACAGCTACATGCAATAAGGTTGGTGAATCAATCTCACAAACAATATCGAAAGGAAGAAGCCAAGCACTAAATAGTACATACTCTAAGATTACTTTCGTATAAACTTCAAAGACAGGCAAATCTAAACCATGGTGCTAGAAATAAAAATAATGGTTATCTTTGGGTCAGTACTGTGGGAAAGAAGCAGGAGCTTGCCATGAGTTGGTAATACTCGGTTTCTTGACCTGGGTGCTGGTTACACAGAAGTGTTCCCATTGTGAAAATTCATTGATCTGTACACATAATCTGTATACTTTTCCATATGTAAATATAAAGAAATTAAGAGATTAGCAATCAAGTGTGTTGTCTATGGCAGCAGTCCTATCCACAAAGACCTGGCAGGCCAGAAAGGACTAGCATGATATATTCAGGGTGCTAAATTAGAAAAATATGCAGCCAAGAATATTTTATCCAGCTAGGATGTCATTCAAACTAGAAGGTGTGATAAAAAGCTTCCAGGACAAACAGACAAACAGAAACTAAAAGAATTTGTGATCACCAAAATAGCCCTACACGAAATATTAAAAGGGGTCCTTTAAGCAAAGAGAGAGCCCAAAAGTAGAACGGATCAGAAAGGAATAGAGACAATATACAGGAACAGTGACCTTACAGGAAATACAATGGCACTAAATTAATATTTTTCAATAGTTACTTGGAATGTAAATGGGCTAAATGCCTCAATCAAAAGACACAGGGTATCAGATTGGATAAAAAAAGGAAGATCCATTGATACGCTGTCTCTAAGAGACTCATTTTAGACCCAAAGACCCCCACCAGATTTAAAGTGAGGAGGTGGAAAACCATTTATTATGCTAATGGACATCAAAAGAAAGCTGGGGTGGCAACCCTTGTATCAGGCAAATTGGATTTTAAACCAAAGATTGTAATAAAAGATGAAGAATGATGCTATATTATAATTAAAGGGTCTATCCAACAGGATGATGTAGCAATTGTAAGTATTTATGCCCAACATGGGAGCAATTAAATAAATTATATATATTATATAAATTATATATATTATATAAATTATATAAATCAATTAATAACAAAATTAAAGAAACACATTGATAATAATATGTTAACACCGCCCCTCCCCCCCACTGCAATGGACAGATAATCTAAGCAGAAGATCAACAAGGAAACAAGGGCTTTGAATGACACACTGACCAGATGGACTTCACAGATACATTCAGAACATTCCACCCTAAAGCAACAGAATAAATATTCTTCTTGAGTGCACATGGAACTTTCTCCAGAATAGATCACATAGTGGATCACAAATCAGGTTTCAACCTGTACCAAAAGACTGGGATCATTCCCTTCATATTTTCAGACCAACATACTTTGAAACTAGAACTCAATCACAAGAAGAAATCTGGAAAGAACCCAAATACATGGAGGCTAAAGAGCATCCTACTAAAGAATGAATGGGTCAACCAGGAACTTAAAGAATTTTTAAAAAAATAATGGAAACAAATGAAAAGGAAAATACAACTGTTCAAAACCTTTGGGATGCAGCAAAGGCTGTCCTGAGAGGGAAGTATATAGCAATACATGCCTTTCTCAAGACACAAGAAAGGTCTCAAATATACAACCTACACCTAAAAAAGCTGAAGAACAGCAAATAAAGCCTAAACCCAGCAGGAGAAGAGAAATAATAAAGATTAAGCAGAAATAAATAAAATAGAAACCAAAAGAATAGAACAGATCAATGAAACTAGGAGATGGTTCTCTGAAATATTAAGATTGATAAATCCCTGCCAGACTTATCAAAAGAAAAGGAGAAAAGACCCAAATAATTAAAAATGTGAATGAAAGAGAAGAGATCACAACCAATACCAAAGAAATACAAACAATTAAAAGAACATATTATGAACAACTATATGCAAACAACAAATTCGGTAATCTGCAAGAAACGAATGCATTTCTGGAGACATATAAACTACCAAAACTGAACCAGGAAGAAACAGAAAACCTGAACAGACCCATAACCAGCAAGGAAATTAAAGCAGTAATCAAAAATCTTCCAACAAGCAGAGTCCAGGGCCAGATGGCTTCCCAGGGGAATTCTACCAAATATTTAAAGAATTAAGTCCTATTCTTCCAATGCGGTTTCAAATAATAGAAATGGAAGGAAAACTTCCAAACTCATTTTATGAGACCTGCATTTCCTTGATCTCAAAACCAAAGCTTGCACCAAAAAGAATTACAGCCCAATATCCCTGACGGATATGATGCAAAAATTCTCACTGAAAGTGAACCACTGGGACTTCATCAAAAAACTTCTGCACATCCAAGGGAACAGTTGACAAAACTAAAAGGTAACTGACAGAATGGGAGAAGATATTTGCAAGTGACATATCAGATAAAGGGATAATATCCAAAATATATAAAGAACTTATCAAACTCAATACTCAAAGAACAAATAATCCAATCAAGAAATGGGCAGAAGACATGAACAAACATTTCTCCAAAGAAGACATCCAAATGGCCAACAGACACATGAAAAAATGCTCAACATCATCTGGCATTAGGAAAATACAAATAAAAATCACAGTAAGATACAATCTCAAACCAGTCAGATTGGCTAAGATTAACAAGTCAGGAAACAATAAATGTTGGCGAAGATGTGGAGAAAGGGGAACCCTCTTACATGCTGCAAGCTGGTGCAGCCACTCTGGAAAACAGTATGGAGGTTCCTCAAAAACCTGATAATAGAGTTACCCTATGATGCAGGACTGCACAATTAGGGATTTACCCCAAAGATACAAATGTAGTGATTCAAAGGGACTTGCATCCCAATGTTTATAGCAGCAATGTCCACAATAGCCAAATTATGGAAAGAGCTCAGATATCCAACAACAGATGAATGGATAAAGATGTGGTGTGTGTATATATATACACACACACGCACATGCACACGCACACACACACACACACACAGAATGGAATGCTAGTCAGGCATCAAAAAAAATGAAATCTTGCTATTTGCAATGATGTGGATAGAACTAGAGGGTGTTATGTTAAGTGAAATAAGTCAATTAGAGAAAGACAATTATCAAATGATCTCATTCATATGTAGAATTTAAGAAACAAAACAGAGGACCATAGAGGAAGAGAGGAAAAAATAAAACAAGACGAAATCAGAGAGGGAGACAAACCACAAAAGACTCATAATCATAGGAAACAAAATGAGGGTTGCTGGAGGAGAGGTGGGTGGGGGGATGGGGTAACTGGGTGATGGACATTAAGGAGGATACTTGATGTAATGAACACTAGGTATTATAGAAGATTGATGAATCACTGACTTCTACCTCTGAAACTAATAATAAATCATAAGTTAATTGAATATAAATTTTTAAAAAATTAAAAAATTGTGCTGTCTAGGCATTATCTGGGTTCTAATTAGAATTGTACATAAACACACATGTATATGAGATATAATGAACATTACCTTACATATATATATTTTACACTTTATTCAAATTTTTATGCTATTTGAATTTTTACATATGAGAGATAAATATACATGGGGCAAATGGGAGAGTTGAACACTGACTTGACCTGATGATATTAAGGAATTTGTTGCCGTGATGCTGGTATTTTGATTGTGCTTTTAAAAATCTCTGTCTTTTAAAATATACATATGGAAATATTTAAGAATGAAATGAGAGGATTTGCATAAAAATTATTGAGTGAGAAGAAGTGGATGGGAAATAAAGGCAATATGACTGCCAGGTGAGTTCATTATTAAAACGGGACAATTGGTACATGGGATTAAGTATGCAATTCTCTCTACAACGGCATATTTGTAATCTTCCATAAAGAGATTTAAAAAAACAATAAATACTTAAAAAATCCCATTAAGACAAATAAACTTATTTCAAGCTTCTAGACGAAGTGGCCTATTTAAGTAAGTGTACATAATTAATATATGTCAGTATAACAAGAATTATATTATATATATGTTATTAGTAGTTATTGATTTTTCCCACACACCTCTTCTAAGCTTCCATAAAGTTCATTCCTATTATTTTGTACAACCAAATGCAAATCCAAAGGATTTTTAAATGAAATATTATTTTATATTTCTCTTTTTGAGTTATTCTAGACAAAACTGAATTTCTGAAGTGGTAGAATTGTAACTGTTCATGCTCTCCAAGGAGAGTTTAATGTTCTGAATCATGACAATTTAACCCCAGCCCCATAATTAAAACTCTCTTTATCATAAGAAAAAAATTCTAGGTTGAGCAATTTTAAAGTACTGTTATTCAAGAGGAAAAAATTATATTAGAAACTAGGCAAGGACCTCATCTCACTAAGCATAGGCAGACAAAGGTATATTTTCCCCTCTTGGTTTGTTTAACGCTCTCAATGTACTTTATCCAACAGGCAAAACCAGAAAAGATGTGACTGTAGGGTCTTTCAGCTCAGAGGAGGAAACCACATTATGAGGCTTCTAAGAGTAAAAAAAGACATCCTTCTAAAATACTTTATTTTTTTCATATATTTGTGAGCATATGCAAAGTGTTCAATACACAAACATGTTCCTGCTTAAACTTTTATTAAATTTCTGACAGCATTAAGGTAAGAATAATGTCTTCTGTACATCTTATAGCATTCCTTTGTGCTTTTAAAAATGGGCCTTGTCTGAATCTCAAAAATCCTGAGTGCCCCTAACAAAGAATGTTAGAGGGAAATGGCCCGTGGCTGTCATAACAAGTTACCACCAACTGGGAGGTTTAAAACAACCTAAGTTTATTTTCTCCCCAGTACTGGAGGCCAGGCGTCCAAAACCGCCATGTCTGTAAGCCATGCTCTTGCCAGAGGCTCTTAGAGAAAATCTATTCCTTGCCTCTTCCAGCTCCCGGTGACTGCCAACAGTCCTTGAGCTGTGGCAACATCACCCAATCTCTGTCTCTGTCTTCATATAGTCTTCCCTGTGCATCTGCTCTCCCTTTGCTACTCTTATAAAGGCACGTGTGATGTTATTTAAGCCCCACTGGGATAACTGAGGGTAATCCTGTCTCAAAAATGCTTAATTTAATCCCATCTGCAGAGACCCTTTTTCCAAATCAGGTAAAATTCACAGGTTCCTGGCATGAGGATGTGGACGTATCTTTGGCCTACCCTAATGTCCCTCATCCTCCCTTTTTTGTTGTGCCATCATCACACGACCCTTCTGTTTCTCAAACTGGCCTGCTTCCTTCTGCCCTAGAGAAAAATGTTTGCCTGTGGGTCCTGTTATTCCCACCTCCTTCCCAAAAGCCTCTTTTTCAATCAGCACATTTGAGTTTCTCACTTCCTACTGAAGACATTAAGTTCTGGCTTGTGCTCTACTTTAGAGAAATCAACTCAGTATTTCATAGCTGATTATTTAATTTATGCCTCTCTCCATCTAAATGCCACAAAAGCAGTTATGCTCTTATCCATGTAAGATCTCAATAAATATTTACTGAATGGATGAGTCTAACTAACTTGAGCACGGTGGATACCATAAGGCTTAGAGTTGCTGATAGAATAGCAGAGGTCAGTGGCTTCTTCAAAATAGAAAAAGAAAAGACTAGGGTGTGCAGATATGGAGTAATTAAGAACAACCTGCTGTTCCTAGGCAGGGTGGGGGTGGCAGTGGCAGGGGGTGGAAGGAGCTCTCAGGGTAGGCTGAGGACCCCTGCAAGGGTTGCCAACGCACAAGAAAAAAGGGGACAGGGAGCAGAGATGAAAGTGACTAGTACTTTTCTATGGAAAACGGGCCCACCTATCATCTCTGGCATGCATGTGAGGGGTTATGAAACCCAGGTCTAAAAGATTATTCCAGCTGTTGAGCTAAAGTGACAACAGGGGACGTAAAGTGGTTGCACTCCAAGGAGGATGGGTCCTAATGAGTAGGGTTGCTTTATTTCTATTTTATCTTTTTTTATTAAAGATTTCTATTTATTTATTTGACACAGAGAAACACAGCTAGAGAGGGAACACAAGCAGGGGGAGTGAGAGAGGGAGAAGCAGGCCTGTCGAGCAGGCAGCCCGATGCGGGGCTCGATCCTGGGACTCCGGGGATCATGACCTGAGCTGAAGGCAGACGCCCAGCGACTGAGCCATCCAACAGTCTCTTATTTCTATTTTATCTTAAAACAGATTTGGGGGGCACCTGGGTGGCTCAGTGGTTAAGCCTCTGCCTTCAGCTCAGGTCATGATCCCAGGGTCCCAGGATCGAGCCCCACATCAGGCTCCCTGCTCGGCGGGAAGCCTGCTTCTCCCTCTCTCACTCCCACTGCTTGTGTTCCCTCTCTAGCTGTATTTCTGTCAAATAAATAAAATCTTTAAAAAAAAAAAAAACAAAACGGATTTGGTTAAGCAAGATGGTGGCAGTGCCGGAAGAAATCCTGAATGGCTCTGCAGGATGGAGGGGAACAGCAGGCTCATTGGAACAGAGTCCTACACACTTAATAAAAAAGCAAAAATTCCCTTGAGGCAGCATAGCCAGGGCTCTGGGGAACAGAGAATACAGCATTCTCTGCCGGTATACATGATGTAAACACTCCCACCCCTACAAAGAAGCCCTCATGTCCCCCTTGCTCACCACTGCCTTGGGCTAAGTGAAAGCAGCATGAAAACCTGCATGTGAGCTGCCCCCGGTGTGACCACAGGCATACATGACTCGGACGGCAAGAGGCCGACAACATCTGGTTCCCACGCAATCCACCACCAGGGAGAATATGGACCATCGTTCCTGCACTGTGAGGTTGCCATAAGGCAGCACAACAGTGGTGCTCAACTAAATGATCAATAATGTCCCCTTTGCTTCTGGTGACAGAGGAGCATTCTCTGAGGATGGGGACATGGCCTGACACGAAAAGAAGTGGCTTCAGGAAGCCCTTCTGTCTATGCCTGGAGGTTAAGCTTTCAGATTTTGGAGACAGAGGACCAGGCTTGAATCCCTGCACTAGGATCTACTGGCCCAGTGACATTCGGCAAGTTGGTGAAACCCTCGAACTCCTCACGTTCCTCATCTGAGGAAAGGAGTTAGCATGCACCCATGCCTCTCTGGGAAGACTGGCGGAAAGGGAGGAAATGAGAGCGTACACACAAGCTGCTTACTCTGGTAACTGGCATACAGTAAGTGCTCAATTAATGTTAGCCATTTGTATTGTTGTTTCCATCTGAAAGCTCTTTTATGCTTAGCTATCGGCCTGCAGAAATTATGCTGAATGTGGCAGTGAGGGAGGGTAACATCCTTAGGGGGATGCCTTGCAGACCGATGTTCAAGTGATCAACCTCCTTGCGGCCACTGTCCCACCCAACCAGGGAGTCCCAAGTCTGATGCCAAAGCTTCCAGAAGCCATGCATCCAAATTCTTCTGCTCCAGCTGTCACAGCAGCGCTGAACCAGTTACAGCTCCCCACCCTCATCACACTGGTGGAAGAAAAAGGCTTTGAGCTGATCAACTTCTTTTTTTGACCCAGCCCCTGCGGTCCCAGTTGTCTCCTTTGCTGATAAGAATCAACAGGTTGGAAAGTCGGTGCCCTGCCCACTTTGGGCATGACTGCAGGGTGAACCGGTAGCACAGAATTCTCACCACCAGGAACCATTCGGGACATTCAAACCCAGGTGGTCAAGTGAAACTGGAGTCCCAGCCTTTAGTGGAAGTGACCTGGGCAGCAGGCTTCCAGTGAGCTGTGGTGAGGGACAATGGGAGGGACCTGGGAGGGACGGTGCTCCCCTCAGCATGGCACCGCTCAGCACGCAGGGGGTCTGAGGACCTGGCTCTGCCACTCTGAGCAAACGCTCATCCACAGAGACAGTGCCAGGGCTCTAAACAACGGGGTGAACCAGAGGGAGACGACAGGCAGAGGAGCGGGAGCTCCCATTCCCCAGCACCCACTCTGTGCTAGGTCACAGGCCGGCCGGGCACTTCATGCCCATCACCTCTGGACTTTACAGCCATACCGAACACTCTGCTTTACTGCCAAGGAAACTGAGGCAACAGAGGGAAACCAACACAGCTGGTATCAGTGCAAGATTCAAACCCTGATCTGTCTGACACCAAAGCCTGAGTGCTTTTTCCCACTGCATCACGTAGCTACTGGCCGCTGAGCCCCAGGCATCTCCAAATGCATGAGAGACTTCCATTTCCAGCTGGCAAATAACTGGATAATTGAACATGAAGAAGACACTGCCTACTGGGTGTTAGGGCACGTGATCCATGGATTAAGAAAAGTGAATCACTGCACCTTAGAGAAGACCAGAGTTATGCAGAAAAGACTAAGATCTCAGAAAGGAGTTCACGGCCAAGTTACAGAGGCTGGCCAACCAGCAGTAGGGGGCTCTGCTACTGTCTACAGGGATGAAGGGACAGATACCTAGTGAACGACACAATTAAAATGCTAAGGCATTTAGACTAAGGCCTCAGATGCAGGCTTTGGCTCTTAACAGCTTTTACTGGTGGGAAAGAGTCCAAAATGAATGGCATTAGTTTGCATAAAAATGAATGTGGAGAAAATAAAATGATAAACCAGAAATTGGTTTTCTGAAGTTTCTTTTGTATCCTTTAAAGCATGTTATCAGACTGTATGGAATCCAAGCTCTGTGGGGGCTGGGTGGGCGCAGACTTATGAAAGCTGCCTGCTGCCTATGGGAGGCCAAGGCTCTCCAGCCAAACAAAGACATTTTAAGAAGAAAATAAAAGTTGACAGGATATCGTCTTAAAAACAAAACAAACTCACACTAACCACTGGGCGAGTGTTCGTGTGCAGTGTTTGTAATACACTGACTGACCAGGCCTTCATAAGAAAATGCTGGAACTTAGCTCTGAACAGGTCTAGCACTCATGCTGAGGTCACGGCAGAGGCCCTTCGGGTGTTACCATAAAGCAGTCAGATGTGGTTCCCACTGCATTCTTCCCCTGAATGTACTGCTGCTGAAGCATTCAGAATATTCTCCGGGCCCTTAAGCCATCTGAGGACTGCACAGACAAAGCATCCACAGACAAGCTCTGTGCTTAACTGTCAACCAGCATTCGCTGAGTCCTATGGTGTGCCAGGCTCCTTACAGGAGGCTTTAATTTCCACACCGAGCCCATGAAGTAGGAGTTGCCCCTGCTGTGTGGGTGAGAAAAGTGGTTCAGGGAGGGTGGCTACATTCTGTGGCCACAGCTAGAAAGGGATACGGCTAAGATCCAAAGAGAGCTGTGTCTGACGCCAGACCTACTCTTCTCCACACCCAAACCTTTCGGCATATTTAATGACATTAAGTATCCAGCCTTCTGCCTTTCAACTGAAACTCCATTAGCTTGTTGCTCATTTGCTCTTCAAAAAAGATGGGTAATCTCCATCCCTCCATCTTCAGAAGGGATCATTTCATACAAGCCAACATGGCTGGGCCAGAACTTGTAATCAGGCTCCTAAGATGTGTTGAGCTCCTGGGACTAGAAGCCATCTTTGGCCCGACCAGACAATTTCAATTTCTGTTTGAAAGGCACCAGTTGCTTTCTTACCTTTTCCAGTTCAGCCTCTGACAGACGACCGAGGGTGCTCACTCCTTGTCACCGATAGAAGGAGGCTTTCAAATGTCATATGAGGATGAAGAATCTAACATTTAGTAAGCATTCATTATATTCTGGGGCTCTCTCTGTATGTCTTCCCACATCACCTTTTCAGTTCTCATTGTAGTCTTCCAAGACAGGTATTTGCAATCACCATTTTTGCACAAGTGAAAACTGAGGCTCAGAAAGGCCATGCGATGCTCTCTAGCTTACACAGTCCCTACACCTAGTCAGGAGAGCCCAGGTTCAAACCCACATTTTTTCTGTCCCAAAGCCTTTGCCCTTATGCTGAGTTACTTCTGATTGCTCTGATCCTGGAAATGGAAGATGCAGAGATTATACACACAGGGACTCTCACTTGATTAGCCATTTCTGGGCCTCGGTTTTCCCCCATTTGTTACTCTATGCATGACAGAAGACAGCCTCATATCAGGAGGGCTTCTGCAACCTTTCACCAAAACGGTGTTCCTGACTTGTCAGCACACATGCCGATTGTTTATCTTTTCAAGACCCATTAGATATTTAGAAAAATGATGCTCTCCAAAGCATCTCTCATAAAAGTAAAACTTGAAAGTTCTAATTGGGCTCATGAGATTAGGCTAAAATTAGAGTAATCCAAGTCACCAATCTAAGTAAATCATTCCAATCCAAATCTCATATTTAAGACTGCACAGACCAAAGTATTTATGACACTAACCACATTGTATAATGCCAAGTGCTGTATCCTTAAAAGACTTCAAATACTACCATTCTATGCTTACCTCTAGGCAAAAATTAGACTGGTTGTGGGGAAAGTTAAACTCATTTCTGCTAAAACTCTCCCCTTCCTTATGACCTGCAAAGTATTTCCAGTCCAGACTTAGAGAACTCATTTTATGGGGAAGAAGATGTCTTTCTTCCTCTGACTTAAACATTCACAGAGTTGTACGGTAGCTCAAAATAAAATTAGATTTTGGAAGGAAACGAATTTGAAATATTATGAAGAAAAATCTTGGCAACAAGATCCCTATCATGTCACAGTCTTAAAACCAGTGAATTTTATCTGGAAGGCTGGCTAACGGTAATTTAAGAAAACACCACAAACACACTTTTTGGAAACTGAAGGAGGCTTTTATGACCCGAGGTGCCCTTGGTTAGTAATCACCTTGATTTGTGAAAATGAGTGATGCAAGGTTCCTCGGTGTCAGGTCGTATTTTTTTCTGTTAACACTTTGTAAAAACGGAAAAACCAAGAGCAGCCAAATTAAGCAAACCGATAGCCCATTTAACAGGCTGACCTCTAAAATTCAAGGTAAAAACTGTCATCATACAAAAAGTTTCCAAGCAAGAGTCCTTAAGTATCAACACTGAACAAATGAACGCTTCCAACAGATACATGAGGATATAAGCACTATAGAGTAACGATCAAAATAGGATGCCCAGATGTTTACCATTTATCACAGTGTGTATCAACTCCGGATCCAATGATCTGAGAAGGTGTGTACTGGGTGGTAGTAGTTGCTCAATAAATGCTCTCAGTGTTACTATCACCACCGCCACTAGCTTTAGAGGGGATGCCACTTTCTGTAAATGTGAATGCCCTCGGGGAAGACACTCAAACTACATATCAGTCTTTAAAAGTTTTCATAAAGGGTATTATCTCTCTCCCAATTGATCAGTCACCCTGAAGGAACCAACTATTTTTTGTTGCTTTAGTGGAAGAGGAAAAGATGACTGCAGAGTGAGGAAACAGTGGCCAACCACCAGGGGTTGCAAAAGAGACCAAAGGAGATGAGTACCTAAGATGAGTAGTTGAACAGGACATGTGAAGTGCAGAGTAATGCAGAAAGGGTAAAGATAATCTCGGAAACACATACAGAAAATCAAGTCTAATCTCAGAGTTAACTTATTTCTGAAAACAAAAGTGATCTTTTTTAACTGTTCCAAATTCCATGGAAAAGGGGGTATTAGGACTTCTGTTTTGTCTTTATGTAAAATGTGGCACTTTTGAATGTTTTCTTGCAGACCTAGTACAGTATATGAATTTAAGTTCAAGAAATTTCATTCCCAAAGAAGGTTGGCATAGCCGAGCTATAAGTAAATGGTCTATATGACTCTGACATATGAAATACAACCCCTGACAAAGAAAAGTACTTATGTACAAAAAAAAGGAAATGTACTAGCTCCAACAGAACTGCTCCTAGAGGAACCAGGGACTTTGCTGTGTCAGCAAAGAATTAGGCTCCCCTGGATGAATCAATAAACGTCAGGTCCAGAAAGGAAATGTAAATTTCCCTGTTTTAAACAGTACAAAAGGCCAAGAAGCATCAGAACTAAATAAACCAGGACTGACCTGACGATAGTGGACTAAAAGCAAGTCACAGATGTTTACATCCAGTTTGATTTAAACCTAATATTAAAACTGAAACAACTAATTCATCCAGATTTTAGGTTCCAAAAGGAGAGCTCATCACTTTCAACTACCAAGTGTTAAGCACTCTGAGAGGCCCCTTGCCTGTTAGGACATTTCGCTCACATAGCGGCTGGCCAGTTCTTGACCTTGCAGAAAGCCATGGTATCCTGAGGGGAGAGTGGGGGGCAGGGAGTGCGGGCTGAGGTCGAGTTCTGAGGGCAACCGTATGCTCACTACTTTGGGCAACCACCTCTAAAAGCCAGAGATTTTAGAACAGATTACAGTCCACTGGGGAGAAGTTATTATTATGGTAGCAAAGGTTTCCATCCCCGAGGACTCTGGCTAGGGCTTGCCAACAATTTTTAACTATGCATCCTCCCAATAAAAAATTTATGAGTATTAACTGCCAATACACACATATTTGTAAATTATACACTTGGACTACTAGTCCAAAACATTATGGTGATTATAAAGCATCCATGAATATATAAATGAGAAAACAATTACATTTTCAATAAAAATTCTACTGTTTTTGTCTCCTAACCCAGTGGATCAGGTGGTACAGTTCACTTAGAGACAATGGCACATTGGCCTTTGTCAAAACACTCTCACTGGGCACCCTCACTGGGCACTCCCGCTGAGCACTCCCGCTGGGCACCCTCACTGGGCACTCCCACTGGGCACTCTTGCTGGGCACTCCCGCTGAGCACCCTCACTGGGCACTCCCACTGGGCATTCTTGCTGGGCACCCTCACTGGGCACCCTCACTGGGCACTCTCGCTGGGAACTCCCACTGGGCACCCTCACTGGGCACTCTCGCTGGGCACTTCCGCTGGGCACCCTCACTGGGCACTCTCGCTGGGCACTCTCACTGGGCACTCCCACTGGGCACTCCCGCTGGGCACTCTCACTGGGCACTCTCCACTTTATGGATCCCCATGCCCATAGGAAGTAACAGAGAAGGGGAAACGAGTAAACACTTAGCCTTTACGGTGGAGTCCACACCCAGTTTCTTCCAACATTTGGACCCTATTCGGACCGCATAGCCATTGCATGGTTAGCAGCCAAGAGGCTCTTCCCAGGAGTGAGAGGTACAAATTGCTCCTACAGAGCTACTGTAAAGGAAGAACATGAAGATTGAGCCTCAGATTCAGCTTAACCACTAACCCCATCTCTCTCATCTAACCCACTTCAATCAGAGTTGGTCCCAAAGTCAAAAACCAAACTGGCAAGAAGAGCTGAACATGTTGTTTTTTAATTCCTTTGCCTTACTGGAGCTGCTCTACGATGTCAAGCAAGCCATCCACCCCCATGGGCCTCATTTTTCATGGGAACGTTGGTGTTTGATTTGGGAATGACTAAAGACTCTTCTAGATATAAAATTCTAGAGTTCTAAAAGAAACTTCCTAAGAAGTTAATTTCCCTCAGCCTATTTGCTCGGCAGGTCCAAGTGTTGGATCTGATATAATGTCAGATGTGAATCATTAATTAAATGCACTGACCTAGAAAAACAGCCTGCCTATGTTTGGTTGACATTTACCACTTCCCCCATTCAACTAACAATAATACAATAGAAGACGTCCAATGAATCTGTAAGTGAACCAGACCAAAAAGATGAAGAACTGTCTCTTTTGAGGAGCGTAAGGGCTGACTCTAGGTAAGACGCAGACCTTCTTCCTCTCTTTCTCTGCAAACAGACACACACACACCCTGCAAATGCATAGGGAAATAAAATAATGCCTTAACCCTAATGCAAGCAGGCATCACATATACCTCAAAGAGAACTTGATCTAGAACGGTGTTCGGTATCGTGAGGATGGTTAACTGGCCATATGGCACACAAAGTACAAGAGGATATTTTACTTCTAAGCCATTCTGGCAGACATGGTTTTGAAATAAGCTCCCACTGGGCCATGGCAGAGCCCTCCACAAAGTGCACAGAGCTGAGGTTCCCGTCTTACCCACCATTCACTGGCAGTGTGCATGTTTCCTTTAGCAAATAATCAGTGTGATTCCCAATGTCCCCAGCTATAAGATAGGTATTACCAAGAAAATAAAAGGGTGGGGAGACCAAGTTCCTGATTTCTCACTGTGAACACTGAAATAAATAAAACATCAGCTGTAGATAAATGCATAAATGCTCTATGGTACTCAAACATCCATTAAAATTACCTTTATAAATAGTGGCTAATAAAAATTTTTGTTACTGTGTTAAGTGAAAAAGAGAGGACAAAACAGATTACAGAGGGGAAGAGTACTAAAAAACAAGACTGAAAAGCCAAAATCATGATTTTTACGTAATTTTTCCTATTGTTGTTTTTCTTTTTGTCAGTAGCACTTTCTATGTTCCTGATAACACATGTACATATACTAGGAGAAATGTACTTAGACCATCATGGATCCCCAAACACAAGTGATTCTTACCTACCTGCAAGATGGAACGGATTCTGACCACAGAAACACTTCTGTAACTGCTGCTTGTTCGTATTAGCTGGAAACCAGAGAGGGCCAGTCTCGATTCTACTGCTTCTTTTTATGAAAATGAGAACTCAGATCTCAAGGCCTCAAAGGCTTGCCATCTCCGACCCACCTGCCAGGCACCCTCTCCACCCCACCCTGTCGACTTCTGAGAGCAGCGTAATTTGTGAAACTGAATACAGACGTCGAAATGCAGGTGGCCATGGGGCTATGACCTAAGCCCCATGGATGAAAAACAATTTGAGTTAAAAGGGTATATGTGTGCAGGGAAGGCAGGATGAATATTCTCAGGGAGCGTTTTAATAAAACCAGAGTTGCCATCTTTCCCCTGAAAGCCCTTTTTAAGAAAATATAAAACTGAAAATGATTCCTGTGGGGAAAGAGCATTCAGGGAAAGTTTTGATATAGTCAATGTCATTAAATTGCCGTTTATTCCTCCATAATGTGGACTTTCTTCAGGAGAAACACTTGGGTACTTCACAGATTGAGAGAACAGCTTCCCCACTGTATGTTACAATAAAGGATTTATAAATTGCTCCTTTTGAATGATTCTAAAAGCCTGGATCAATCAGGGAAATCTGTATTTTTCTGCCTAGTAACTGGGCTGATAGGTAGAATAAAAACTGCTGGGTAACCTGATGAATTCCAAGAGAAAACAAGATCACCTGGCAGCACCTCAGTGCGAACAACAGCAAGAAAAAAAACCAAAAAAGGCCACACCAGCTCTAGCTGGGAGAAGGCAAAGTGAATGTGTGAGCTCACAGCCTGGGGCTCGGCCCCATCCCTCCCAGGCACTTCATCCATTCCACCTGGGACAGAGAGGCGGCCACAAGCTGGTCCCTACCCTCCTGGGGCCTGCAGTCTGGGGAGGTAAAGAGAAAGCATACTGACAAACACGATCTCGCAGGGCTATGTGTTATTACAAATATGACATGGGAGGCTGGGGAGAGATGTGCTCAAGCTCAGAGCACGGTAGCCAACTGGTCATTCATTCCAGACACCTGGAAAACTCACTGTCCTTGGGCTCATTTATTGTTTCTTGTGGAAAATTCTGCATATGGTACAGCGTGACTGTAACTGGGATGGATTCTGGGAGATGAATATCACTCCTACTTGTTCTCTCTTTAAAGGAAGGGGAACAGGAAAGACTTGGGCAAATAAGAACCTGATCTGGGCTGAAAAGCTGGGTCCACAGGTGTCTGTACCAGCCTCTCCCACTTCTGCTGTTTGCTTAAAGTGCACTTGACTGACCCCAGAGAATGTTTTGGTTTATTTTGCTTCCATTTTTTCTTTTGATCCCATGAAGATAGGTGTAGGAAAATAACATCTCCCATTTCAGGGACAGGAACTCCATCAACCCAGCCAGTTCCAACTCCCCACGAAGCTGGATAAAGAGGCCTAAGCACAATGACTTCAGCCTTCAGTGTACCCAAGTAAGGCACAAACACCCATGCAATCAGACGGGAAGTCTTCAGACCTTCAGAAACACAAGTGCAATGCGCACACGCCGACCCTGCCCACTCCATTTCTAGTTTGGCGGGGGCTGGTGCAGAATAATTTTGGAACATGGAGAATTAAGAGGAGCTTTTTTAGAAATCGGGAGCCAGAATGACCGTGAGCTCCCTGGCAGGGATGGGACAAAGAGAGGAGGGAAAGCAAGCTTCAGAGGGAAAGGGAAAAAAAGTATGAAAGGGGAGGGAGGAAAGTGCCAAGACAAATTGGGCTTTCCTGTGGTTCTGTCTTCTGTGTGCCACAGAAGCCTCTCATAGACATATATTAATGTGTTTTCTAAAAAAAACTGCAAATGAATTACTTTTGTATGGCAGGAACCAGCGGGGGTCCCATTTAATGACAACATAATAATGTTGCTCATAAAGCTGAAGACCTCTTACATATCAGGCCTTATTTACACACAGACATGGTTTAGTTCATCTTTAAGAAGCCCTTAGGGATACACATATTATTTCCATTTTACAGATGAGAAAACTGAGTGTCCAGAGCTAAGACAGCCAGGATTTCCCCCTAAGTCAGTCTTACCCGGAAGCCTGTGCTTTGTATAGCTGGGCTAGAAACAAGCGGGGAGCAGCAGGGACCGGCGACATCCCTGAGCGCCTCTCACTACACGACCGACAAACAGAATCCCAATGACATCCAGCTTGCGATACAACCACAAGGAGCGCCAACTTAGACATGTGGTAACTCAGACGACCATCACCACCAAAGGGAGCATCGGCACAGGTTCAGGCCCTGCCTTCCTGGTCGGGGAGCGGCTGCTGCCAGGTACACAGTGGCTTGCCGGCCATGCTCCTGAAGGAGAGAGCCTCAGCCTGCGATCGCCCTATCAGACCCTTGCTCTTATCTTTGCCATCAAGTCAACATTAATCAAAGTCAACATCAGTGAATCCATTGCGAGATTCCTGCTCTTAACAGTGGGCTGTGTGGCAGAAGAGCACACAGATGGAGTTTCCTTTTTAAATGAAATGTTTTGGCACCAGCCTCTGTCAAGAGTTTTCCCTTGTTTCCATCTGGCTTTAGTACTGGAACGCATACATGAGAGAATGGAAAAAGAAAACTCCGTTGGCGTGCTAAACCACTAGAAAAGAGATTAAAACGCTGTGCTCAAGGAACACTGCCACATTGTTTTTAAGGAAGGGGAGAGTTCTGTTTCTCAGACCGAGCCCTGCCCTGGAAAACAAACCACAACCTGCCCACTTGGGAGGGAGATGGGCCCAGCCCTGTGACCCGGCCCGGCCTGCCGGGGGCTCTCCAGCCTCCAGGCCCTTGCACCATCGTGTACTCACTCACTTGAAGCCTCGCTAGTTCATCTGCAAAGCAGAAGCCACATCACAAGACCGTTACGAGGATTACATGAGATAATACCTGTTAAGGGCTTAGTTATCCATTTTTGGAACGTCCTATTCATAAGACTTTAGGAGACATAAATATTATTACTGCCAGTTTTCATAGGAAGAGCTCTAGAACCACCAGGGAGGCTCTAAAAAAAGTTTGGACATCCACTTTTTTCTATTATGTAAATGAACAAAACACGTTTGTACACAGCAGTGTTCCCGCCGGGGTCTCAGAATTTCCCTCTCCGAATTTTCTCTAAGAGGCAAACACCTCCACTATCATTCTCATAAGCTTTCTTAACAGTCCAATTACTGGCGTACAGAATGACCACCAGCCAGCCGAAACCAACCAAGGCCCCAATCTGCAGGAAGGCAGAATAATACCAAGACATGATTATCGCTAAAGCTGTGTAAGGAGGGATAGAAAAGAGGCTTGGTTTGGGAAGTTCTCCCTCATGAAAGTCTTCTGTGGGAGAGGAGCAGTGGTTAAGGGGATGCAGACCTACATTCAAACTAGCTGGGTTCAAATCCCTGTTCGGTAACTCAGAAGCTGATGATCTTGGGCAAGATAATTTACTCCTATACGCTCAGTTTCCTCTTCCACAAAACGAAGGCAGGACTGTTATCTAGCTCATGACACCGCTGTAAGAACTAAATGAGTTAATATATGTAAAGCAGAGGGAAGCCTGCCTGATACAGGAACTCAATAAATACCATTACTACTGCTAGTATTATTACTATCACTAATTCAAAGGTGGGCTCGGTGCCAACCTCATTGTAGTGTGCAATGATTCGAGTGGTAGGGGTGTGGCAGGAGCTACACTGAAGGTCATTTGATAAATGACACCCGGTGACAGGATCTATTGGGCCAGAAGACACTTCTGGAAATACCCTCTCTACTTTTAATTCCACCCAAACAAGGATTGTTGTTGTTACAAATGTTTTCATCAAATGTGTCTATGCACATACACAAAAGAGCCAAATTCTCCATCTAACGTGTAACAGGATACTGCATTTTTATAAAAGAGGATCTAGAAAGAATTATAATCAAGGCGGTAGAAATAACTTTTTATTGCATTGTCTTTTACAGTGACTTAAAGTTTTATAGCTGGATTTATATGCCAAATCTCTCTAATAAAGGAAGAAAAGGCTTACTCTGATGCATATTACAAATGTAGGAGAGTCTATTAGTCAATAACCTCAGAAATGACACAGTATAGGTCAAAACTGTTCAATGTTTTACCAGTTTTGAAGGGTTAGGAAGGAATCTACTTTTTAAAACATGGCCCTCTATATCATACCCCCTTGTGACTTAAGTCAGAAGAAATGAGGCACTAGGGCAGTATGAACATGGCCAGTGGAGTAATAAGGACAGGCTGGATTTTCCAGTCTGTCACCCCCAAAATGATGACTCTGGGATGTCATGACCTTTGAGGAACACTGGTCCCTTCATCTGTGAAATGAAGAACATACCACTGAATAGATAGGAATGTTGTGAGGATTAACTGAAATTGTAACAAATAATATAAACAAATGATTTTTATTTTTTTCTACATAATCTCCTGAAAGATTCATAGTTTCAGTAATATGTACTACTTCTACAAATAAAGAATAATAAATAGATATCATTATTGTAGTTTTGTATTTCTTCTTTCCCTGTAAATACATTTGTATACCTCTTAGTTTGGTGGACATTTTCCTGGACAAGAACTTTTGGAAAGTTAATTTGCCATTCCTAAATAAACCATTCTTAACAAGGTCAAATTTCATTTGTCTTGTAATCTTTCCTTCTCTCTCTCTCCTCTAATACTTAGAGACCTTTCAATAAGATCCAATCAGAATTAGAAAGTGGATTAAAAGAATTTCTTTCTATGGGCCCCTGGGTGACTCGGTTGGTTAAGTGTAAGACTGCTGTTTCAGCTCAGGTCATGATCTCAGGGTTGCAAGATTAAGCCCCCGTGCTGGGCTCTGTGCTCAGTGGGGAGTCTGCTGGAGATTCTCTCTCTCTCTCTCTCTCTCTCTCTCTCTCTCTCTCCCTCTGCCTTTCCCACCACTCACTCTCTCTCTTTCTAAAATAAATAAATATATTTTTTTAAAAGAATTTCTTTCTATGCCAGACCGCTGACAATTACCTTTGCTTACCCCAATTCTAATAACAGCCTATAAGGAATGCTCTCAACCCCTCATAAATGCTTGAAGTGTCCATTTGGATTATTAATGCCTGAATTTCTCCCTACATGACACATATGGAATAAGAATAAGATCTGGCATCAAACTTCCAAGGAGTTCAGAATCCTCGAACTCAGAACCCAAAGAAACCTTTGAAGTTGTCAGCTAAATAAAGTGAAGCCCAGAAAAAATCAGAGCTTGTCAACACAAAAGAGACTAACAAGTATTTTTTGGCTAGAATGTAATACTGAGAATGTATTGTTATGTCAAGCCGACTGAGAAGACACCCAGAGTGTAACTCCCCAACACAGTGAAGCTTTTCAACCTCAGCTTCAGTATCTTCAGCACAGTAACTTTCCAAACACAGTAAGTTTTCCCACCACCCATGGGGCTGCAGTAGCACCTAGATCTGGGTTTTGAAAAATTCTCAAGGTGATTCTAAGGAACACCTGGGATTGGCAGCCACGGAGCTAAGAGCACTATTGCCAGATTCTAGGCTCCCCCATCCTACATCATTACTTTCCATGGGGATCCATTTACATAAATTATTTCACCAAAGACCATTCCAAACTGTTTTTTTAGATTAAAAAATTTTGCTTTCTAAACATCTAAAATCATTTTCAAAAGATTAAGATTTCGTTTCAACAAAATATGTAAAAGAATGTATTAATCACAACAATTAAAATTTCTTCATGCTTCTTTTTATGGGGACAAGGAGTAGAAGCCAAGAGAAGATTTGCATCCACTCATGTATGTGAAGGCTAGCATTAGACACTGCATACACCAAATTAAAACAGAATCAGGAAAACAGATAGCATGAGATTATGGAATGTTCAGTAGATAAATGGCCTCTAATAATAAAGTGATTTTCAACTTCTTAGCATGTCTCCAGTTTAGTTTTATAGACCCACATATCATGGAGGGAGCAACCAACTGAAGAAATTATTATAGGTGGGGCTCGCTTTGTACTTTAACAGTTCTAAGTTTCAAAGTCTAAAGTATAATCAGGCATGCAGTAAGCCACAAATTGAAATAGCATCTTCTATTTAAGCATGGTGGCTAGTGTGACTGTACTTGGCAATGTGCCAGGTGCTATAAGACGCTTAGAAGGCACTGACATTTAGATCCAATCAATACAAATACAAGTTTACATGATACACACCTGCTTCTATTCAAGGGCTCAAAAAGGCCACCCAGGAGAACTTCTCATTTGTATAAAGGAGTGGGTTAGTTTCTGTCCTTACAGAGCACACTACAGATAAGGTCAATAAGCTCTTAGAATCATCCAACTAGACACTCTGTAAGATGTTTTTTGTTTTTTACTTACATATAATAAAATGTACCCATTTTTAGTGTGCACTTTGAGGAGCTGTGAAAAATGTATCTGCCCAAGTAACCACCCTCCATAAGCAACATTTAGAACATTACATCGCTGCACAAAAGCCCCTCATGCTCCTCTACAGTCAGTCCCTGACCCCAAGCCCGTTGACTACAATGGGTGTTCTGTCACCACAGCTTAAGTTTGGTCCATTCTAGAATTTCACTTAAATAGAATCATACAGCATGTAGTGTTTTCTTTTTTCCCCCCATACAACATAAGGTTTTTGAGTAATCCACATTGCTGAATGCACTGGCAATTCACTCCTTAGGGAAAAATCCACTGCAGAGATAGAATATAATTTGTTTATTTGCTCACATGTCGATGGACATTTGAATTCCTATTACTGATTATTATAAATAAGACTGTTATCAACCTCTGTAGACAGGTCTTTCTGTGGACATGTTTTTATTTCTCTTGGGTAAATGCCTAGGAATAGAGTCTCTGAGTCAGAAGTGCAGGTTTGAATTCACAAAGAACTGCCAAATGGTTGACCAAAGCGGCTATAGCAATTGTACATTCCCACCAGCAAAGCGTGAGAGTGCAAACTGCCCCACATGCTTGCTAACACTTGGTACTGTCAGTCTTGTTAATGTCGGCCGGTGCCAAAAAGAAAAAGCGGAAACCAGGGTTTGAGAATGCAAATCAACCAATGCTCGTCAGTGCATAATCGTCTGCACACCCTTCAAGACGCCATTTGGGAAGTCCAGTGAGAAACATTAAAATTCTATCCCGAGGCTCCGTGAATGAACTGGAGAGATTATTTCTCTTCTTACACAATCATGGCTAAATAACCCGAAAAAGATCATCTTATTTCCCCTGCTCAATCATCTTTCTGGATTTCTCCAGAGGATATGCAATTTTCTCCAAAAATAATAACTTTTACAATCCCAGGCCTCAACCTTGCAGGTTTTTTTTAAGACTTTATTTCTTTGACACAGAGAGATCACAAGTAGGCAGAGAGGCAGGCAGAGAGAGAGAGGAGGAAGCAGGCTCCCTGCTGAGCAGAGAGCCCGATGCAGGCCTTGATCCCAGGACCCTGAGACCATGACCTGAGCTAAAGGCAGAGGCTTTAACCCACTGAGCCACCCAGGCGCCCAACCTTGCAGATTTTAAATTCTGCCAGACACCGGGGCGGGGGTGGCAGGTAGAATTCACACACACAAAAATTAGTAGGACACTAGATATATAAAACACCCATGCTTACATGTGTATGTTGGCAAAAGCTTTGAAAGCTGGAATAGTCTTCCCTAAAAAATTTAACTCTTTCTGCTGTTTGAAAAGTGGTTATTAAATACTATTTGCAGACACCACCCTAATTTGAGCAAATTTTGCCCGTTCAAAATGGAAAGTTGGTTTGCATCAGGCACACTGCAAGAGCAGAAGAGCCTGGCCTCCTAGAAAGGTTGCTGGTTCACACTAATAGCAGGAATGATGCTCCCATTCCCAGGCTCTGCTTCCTCTTTGTAGCCGCCTAAGTGAGTGGAGCTACACAGACGTCATCCTTAGACTAAGTAGGAAAAAAGGAGCAACTCAAAAATGCAGTGTAGTCTTTTAACGAGGCTGCCATTTCCTCTGCCGGCAATGTTCACGGCACATACACCAGCTCTTTTTAGAACCAGGGAGGCTCTATTTTTCTTGCAGCTCTGGCTTCTTCCAGGCAGGCCAAATTCTCCTCGCACATGCTTTCCCATCACTGCGTTTGTACCTTTTTAGCCCTTTCACAGTTAATAATCATATTTATTTTAGTGACTAGTTGATTCATGCCTGCTGCTACTTCCCCCTCAATCAAAGTAAGCTTCGTGGGTTTTCCCCCTAACCATATGTCCTGTGCCTAGAGTGCTTGGCAATAAAAAGTACTTAATAAATACCTGAGTAATTAATCACTTGTTGATTAAAACATTGCCTTGATTAAAACATTACTTTATCAGAGATATGAGTGATATGCCTCTGAGAAGATAAAGAGGGCTCCTCAAAGAGAAGAAAAATCAAACTGCAAAAAATGTGGAGGTCAAAGCTGGCCTGGCCTCCTCCTGCCCCAGCTTCTGTTAAACAATCTGCTTCAGTGTGAGCTCTAATTTACCAACCTATCCTCTCCCAATTCAGATCGATGAAAAGGAGAAAGGCTATCAGGACAAACTCTTTTCTTCCGTTAGAATGGATTTCTGAAAAAGCAAGTCTCATAGCTTTCAATTTATTTTTTTTATAAGATTTTATTTATTTACTTGAGAGAGACAGCAAAAAAGGGAACACAAGCAGGGGGAGTGAGAGAGGGAGAAGCGGGCTTCCCGCCGAGCAGGGAGCCGATATCAAGACCTGAGCAGAAGGCACTTAACCATTGAGCCACCCAGGTGCCCCTCCTCCCACCCGCCATAGCTTCAAATTTAAACCTAAAGTCTGGGTAATTGGCAAGGGAAATGCAGTTACTGGATGAGTCCAGGTCAGCACCTCCCGAGGCAGGGAAATGGTGCTAGTTCCCTGAGACAAGCAAGCAGAGTCCCTGTCTCACTCCTGCAGACTTCATGATCAGAAATAGGCTGACAGCAGCATATGGCTCCCATTGCAAACAGATCGCCGGCTTTTCCAGTTAGAGGTACACACCAGGCAAAACTCTAGGGACTTCTGGACCATCCACCTTTTCTTCAACTACCCATCTTCAAGAAATCTCCATGAAGCACAGACCAAATAGAAATTAATAAAATTAGAAGCACTATGGGTTCCTAGTGCTCATAGTTCGGCTCAGCCCAAACACACATAAAAATTTACTGTAATGCATTCTATTCATTACTGGTGCAAGCAAAACTCTAGAATGGAAATTTAAGAATATGAAGATATTTTTAAGGCCTGAATCTCATTAACAAAATACTAGGAAGGTAATTGGAAAAGGCTACTTCTTTCTTTACTTCATCAGTAGATATAAACGAGGCCCTATTATATGCCAAGCACTGCCCAGCATGCCAAGGGAATGCAAATGTCTTCCAATTATAACCAAATTTTACTTATCTAATCCTTATTTGGAATTCAGAAAGTAAGACCAATATTTCAAGGTCAATTCTCTCACATTCATTTAAATAAAAGTTTTCTCCTAACCACTGAAAAGACATTCTTACCAAAAAGCTATGTTATCATTTTATTATAAACTAAGATACAGGGATGCCTGGGTGGCTCGGTCAGTTAAGAGTCTGCCTTGGGCTCAGGTCATGATCCAGGAGTTCTGGGATCAAGCCCCCTGTCAGTCTCCCTGCTCAACGGGGAGCTGCTTCTCCCTCTCCCTCTGCTGCTCCCCCTGCCTCCCGCTTGTGCTCTTGTGCATTCTCGCTCTGTCAAGTAAGTATAATCTATAAAAAAACAAACTAAGATACAGTCTTATCATTATCTTTACATATTCTTCTTTCCTTTAAATCTTTATATCTTCCTTCGGGAACAAACCTATCTACACACTGAATTTTGATAAATGATCAGAAGCTTACTTTTTAAAAAAATCTAAAAATGGGTCCAAAAATAAAATTGTATTCCCAAGCCACAAGTGAAGGAAGGAAAGATGAATTAAGGTAGGCTTAATGCCTCCATTGCCCAGTTATAAGACGTATTATCAGATTTGTTACAAATGCCCCAGGTGGGTATTCAGAATAGCTCATCATGACTCCATGGAAAACTTATCTGAATTTTATCTCAAAAACTTGGCATGAATCCACAATAAATCCCACACATCTACAATCACAAGCAGAAAGAGGAAAAATAATCCAACAAAATTCTAAGCTTAATAGAACAGATGCCTCTTCCTGACAAGGCACAGCTGTCAGGCAAAGCAATGTTTTGGGAGCTGAGTCTACTTTCTCACATTCCATAAGGTGTCGATATTTATCTTGGGACCAACTATTACTGATTATTGGCAACAGTTAAGAAAAAGAAAGCCAATGAAACTCAGGCCGCTCGGAATGACAATTACCCATATACCAGGAAATATTCTAAGACAAGAAATCCTAGAAGAGAACCCACTTTCCATCAATGTCTTCCTGAAGGAAAGTCTGGATGAACAAATGTGTCTGTAAACCTTTAGCAGAAGCACTCAATGAACTGGAAAACACATTTAAAACTGAACTTCATTAGCCTTTCCCATACAAAGCAAACTCAAATGTAGAGGTGCCGCTAGTAAATAAGAATCAGAGAAGACTCGCCAGAGAAACAGGAAACAGGAGTTGGACAGCAGATGTGTACAAAAGTTGTGGGTATATGGCCCTACTGGACACCTGAGAATTAAATGTTTTAAGATGAAGCTATTTTAATAATATCAATGTCTGGTTTTCATTACCTGATAGGCAGATATATGTTAAATATTCTCCTTGCCCCCCGGTTGCCAGGAAAGGAATCTTTTTCTTCGTCCTCCTCTTGACTTGGACAGCTCCCAGCATCCTTTCATCAAGAGGTGCAAAAATTTCCTTGCTGATGGCAGACTTGGCACTCATTGTAGAACAACTGAGGAGGGCGCACAGCGAGTTTTCTAAAGAAGAAAAAGAAAAGGCAAGTTGAACTGACAATATGGGGGGGGGGCTCCTATCAGAGCCAGTAGCAGGTGGATTTGCAGGTGAAGTAATTTTCAATTTGTCGTTTAAACTTGCTCCCTTGCTTGAAATGCAGTGCAGATTCATTAAAAGCAAGGTCTTCCCATTTGTGTTCACTGAGAAAAATACAAACAAGAAGGGAATGCTGATGTACTTACTAAAAATGCCAAATACAATGGGAGATAAACAGTGCAAAATGTTACCTAGAAAGTTCATCAATCTCTACCCCAGGTGCACCTAACTATAACTGGCAAGCAGTACCCACCCCATTCTTGTTCCTTAAGAAACATGGTTTCATATTTCCAGTCGAAAATTCTTTCCACAACCCAACAATCCTTAAAGTCACGAAGGTCTTTATGCTCCTTCAAAATCTCCTTTAACTCTAATGTAAATCCATTTCCCTAATTCTATTCACAGTGGAAATAATTATATCATCTTCTACATAAAAACCCTACATGCAACAGAAGACCATTAATTTAATCACCGGTTAGCTGCTCTGGATCACACTAAATAATTAATCCTTATTTATCAGCCTCTTTTCAGTGGGTCCTATTTTCCAGCACTCCTCTGCATATAGCTGACATACTCCGGACCCTTGACAAATTCTCCGCATTTTTCTTTAGCCAGAGTGGACACAGAGTTCTAAAAAAAATATCTGACTAATGCTAAGTATTTTGGAAATGTTACCCAGCAGTTCCCACATGTTATGCTCCTGTGGGTAACTGGCAATGTGTGCCCAATAATTAAGAAGATAAAGGAGTATATTGCTGACTCATAATGAGTCCCTCCTCTCCCCAGCACCAAACTCACATATATCCAGTCCCCATGTTATATTTAGTTTTTCAGAAGTTATATCTCCCTAATGTTCTTACTTCGGCTTTTTCGTGTCTATTATATTCAGGATCAGTCTGAATTTCAACCCTTTCATCCAGAAGCCTCAAAACGACTTGAGTAAATGTCTTCTAGCCCATCGTCCTGGTCACAGTCTCTGTCTTAATCGGTAACCAACGTTTGTTTAACTAACAAATCAGAACTAAAGGTGCAGACAGGTGTGTGGGTTGGCCACATTGGTCATACCAAATATTCAGAAAACCTGCAAATAGATCAATTGCACAGCTCTATATGGTAACAGCAGCTCAGAGAGTTGGCCAGCTGGCTATAAAATTGAGCCAAGTGGCAAACACCTACTATGTGCCATTTCTAGGCTCAGTATTAGAGATACAAGAAATATTCAGGACATGGTCCCTGTCATCCAGGAGCTGACTGCTGACTACATCAAAGGTTTTGCTTTAGGAGGGAAAACCAGAGGCTCCTCCTTCTGAATGCAAGATTCACAAATGACACCAACATAGCTATCCATTAGTAACTTTGTCATAGAAAAGAACTATTTAAAAAGAGCATTCCTCTGGCTAAAAAAAAAAAAAAAAAAAAAAAAATTCTCCTACTTTCAATTCTGTAACAGAACAGGTTTTCTTAGTGGCACCAAGAATAAAGAATACAAAGTGTCACTTTTTATTATATCCACCAATATCTCCACTACGTATTATAGAGTTCTATAGCCAGATCTATTTGTGCTCTGATCATCTGATCATGACATTTTATCATTGCTACCAGACTGTTCACACTGGTTGAGAACATTATGACAAGAGTGTAGGGGGCCTGACTTTCGGTGTGCTCACCACCAACCAATGTCCTGTGATTTTCCAGAAGTTAGCAAACAGAACTCCCCCCCACTATGATGTATCCGGTGACTTTCCTAGGCAGGGTATTATAATTTATAGGGACATTTTTAAAAGGAGAGAGAAACAAGGCCTCTTACTTCTTACCCTTCAGGGACATGTAAGAAAGAAAGCCAGCAGGAGCACAGTAGCTTCCAACAGTCTATGAGCAAAGCAGAAAACGTATCATATACTCAAAGTCACCACATGTTCTCTGACCAGTGACTTTCCAACTGTGGTATGGCTTTTGCTTTCCTAGTCTGGATTCTCATTTTTCTAAAAGTGTGGTTAAAAGAAACAAAAAGCTATCATTTGATTGTGATTGTGTAAAATTTTCTGGGGAAAAAAAAAAAGGAGCACATATGTTTTACCAAACTCTTAGAAGATTCTGTTCATCTTTTGAGAAACTGTTAAGAAATGGAAATGACCTTTTACTATTTTTGTTTCCAAGATTTGCTTATTTATTTTCGAGAGAGAGTGCACACATGTGCATGTGTGCGAGTGCGTGGGGAGAGAGGCAGAGGGAGAAGGAGAGAGAATCTCAAGTAGATTCTGCAGTGAGCATGAAGCCTGACGGGGCTCAATCTCAGGACCCTGAGATCACAACCTGAGCCCAAACTGATGCTTGGATGCTTAATTGACTGTGCCACCCAGATGCCCCCCCTTTTAATATACTGATACGTACTAGCCAAGCATAACAACAAACAAAGCATGAGAAAAAAACAGGAAAAATAAAACCAATTAACTTCACTGAACACAGGTTTTGGAATAAAAAAAAAAAACCCGGGTTCAAAATCCAGCTCCAATACTAAAAAGCTACATAAGACTGGGTAAAATCTCTTAAAATTCCAGACCCTTAGTTTACTAACTGCAACTTGGAGAAATCTTCACCCACCTCATAGAACTATTGAAAGAATTAAATGGGCCAATGCATGCAAATCTCTTATTCTAGTGCATGAAACATAATAAACTCTTAAAAATGGAAAATTTTAATTAATTCTACTACAGTATGAAAAATAAAAGACCCTCTGAGCTTGCAGAAAATGAGTAAATGTAGCCATCCATACCAGAAGGGATATGTAAAAGAGTAAACTCAACTTTACCAAAGCTTCTTCCTCATTCATGCTATGAAACTCTCTAAATATGGATACATGGTCTGTTTAATGGAAGGCTCTGTATTGTTTTCAGGTTGAGGAATTTATAGACCTCACCCTCAGGAAACTCACTAGTAGGAGATTACTAGATGCATTCTATGGGAAATTGTCAAAAGTTTTTGTCCAGGATAATGGTATTAGCAGCCCTATGCAACTGCACACACGTGTGTGTTTTTAACATCATCCTGAGAATGGGAATATACAGTGGAATTTGTGTTTTAAACAGTTCTCTAGTTCTCTTAAGCCACCTAATTTAAAGTGAGCAGCCTAACGAGGAACTATGGGATGGAAAGGAATGTTTTCTTGGGAAAGAATACAGGAAGAGAGGTACAGGATTTTCTCTCTTGACTCAAGCAAGCAGCTTTATCAGGATTTACCCCTTGTTGGTAAATCAATGTCCAGCCAAAGGCTGGGAACCCCACTATAAAAAAACAACATGAATACAGCATCAGTGGTATGCCAATGACCACAGGTACTCTAATCTACTTTGTGCTGAAGGTAGCAGGACATGTCACCCTAAAATAGGCCACCCCAAAATATGCCACTTCAGTATTTTGATTATTTTGAACTGAAGGCATCTGAAAACCAGTGAATGTGAGCCGAGGCTTTGTCTGAACTCCCCTCATCTGCCTGGAGACAGACCCTCTCAAGGAACTCAGTAAGCCCCCTATCCAAGAGTTTCATCAACCAGAGGAGATGGACACTTGTCATAGGAGAGAAGACTAGAAGATGACACCAAACCCAGGACAGATTTTCTCACAAACTCTCATATTCCCCATCTGTTCTTCTAAGGGTCCTCTCAATCTTTCCTAAAAATAATTTACTCTAGCTCCCTAAGAGTTCTACATCCTTGCTCCCCTTTCCCTATGGGGATGGTATTTAATCCTGAATTCCAAGGATTTTCAGAGAGTTACTCATTCTTCCCTGGGTATCTCCCATGTATCCATAAGGCATATGTGCTAATAAATGTCTGTTTTTCTCTTATTACTGTTTTTTATTATAGGGGTATCAGCTAAGAACTCAGAGGATAGAAGGAAAATTAGTTTTCCTCCCCGATAACCCCATGGAAGTTTTTTTTTCTCTTCCTGGTCTACAGCTTCTATAGGCTATAATTACAAAGCTTTTCCATCCAAGAAACCAACCTACAATATGATTTGCAAGTCAAAGCAGCTGGCTGCTTTAAGGGGTAATTGTAGAAACTCATCTCAGTTAGTTTATTTTTCCCAGAGCTTTTCTATCTATCTTCTCTTTGCTGTAAGCCACCTAATCCATAGCTACTTTTGTTAGTATGTGGCTACTGTAGTGGGGGCCCTCCACCCTCAACAAGTAACCAGGAAATGAGATTAACCTTCAGAGAAGGAGCTGTAAACTTCTATGACCTAAGGACTCAGCAATAAAGTACACAAGTAAAGGATACAGATGCAAGATGTTCTGCACTCCAACACTAACATCTTTGGTTTCCAGGAGAGGAATGGAAACTTGTCCTGTGGTCAGTAGATAAGGAAGAGTGCTAGGGACTCCAGCAAGTAAAAATTGCAGATGCCCTTCATCAGAGTTGCCCTTTGCAGCTATCATGCAGACTGGAGGTGTAGCCCACAGGCTTCAAAGACTTCTCACTGAGAAGCAAGAGCCCCTTTGGTGAAATACAGTCATCTATTAAGCTTAATATTATCAAGGCAAATCAATTCCTCTAACCTCAGGAACATCCCTGTCTGGGTGCCATGTTTAGCATGCAATCTTCTGATCACATTTTTGACACTAGCTGTGCCAATACGAGTATTCTGGACTGGACAACGGTTACGTTTCCATTGCCAATAAGTAACCGGAATCCCTGGTTTTAGGTGTCACCTTCTTTGACCAGTGAATATGACTTGACTCTGAGGTGGATGCACTCAAAGCAAGCCGATATTAAGTTTCAGGATTCTCCAAGCGAATAGCAAAAGTGATGTCAGCCTGGGAGGCTTTGGGGGAGAATTAGCTGGCTTTCTCTAGTGCAAAGGAACTCTGGTGAGGTGACCTCAAATAACTTAGAAATACAAGAACTAAGGTTGTCCTCTAAGGAGTTCTCTGCACTGCCACTTGGTGTTTGAAATGCTACACATGCAACTTCAATCTGATGACACTAGTTATGCACCCAGCTCCCACTGCCCTCCTGGCTTTAAATCCATTTACCTAGATGCCAATGGAGCATTTCCACTGAAAGTTAATCTAGACTCTGCATTTTCCTTGAAACCCTCCAACCACAACCTCCCACTCCCTCCCATAATAAGTAACCAATTGCCAAGTCCCCTGGGTTTGATGTGATCTTTCTGGACTCCACCAGTTCCCTCTCATTCTCACATCCTCTGGTTAGGAGTTTCCTAGCCTGAATGATTCTGATGCCTCCTAAGACAGCCCCAGCACCACTCCCATCTTGCTCACAAATGTCCCTCGACACTGCCCAGGTAATATTCTAAAGAATAAATAAGATTCACACTTAAGTGTATTTGTTTCTTCTCTATGCTTCAGGTCTTGACAGAGAAACACAATTACCTTGACAAGAAATGGGTCAATGTTATAAGTTCTGAAACCAAAGTAGAAAAATGTCAAATTGCTTTCCATAAACTCCACAGTGTATCAACATTAAATGTTACAAGTTGTATGTTACTAAGCAATCATTAAACTTAAAAAGTAACCCAAAAATGTTCAGTTTGCTTTGAAATCTAAAAACTTCGGCTAGTGGTTAGAAAACATGCGATGTGTCATGCAGTGAAAATCCATTTTTTTATGGTTTCATATATTAAGGCCAATGAGATCATTGGAGGTCAAGTTAGCTCCTTTAAAAAGTTTACTCAGGTAGGAGTTACTGATTCTAAATATGCAAAATTTCTACTTAGACAACTTTACTCCTTGATAAGATAGTTCTCAAGATAAAAATTTCAGTCACTCTATGACATGTAAACAAGCAGAAAATTTAAACAAATTAGACAAGAAGTTCAGTCCACCGGCCAATTTTTCCATGTAATTCAATTACTAAACTAAAATTTGTATTAGTGGAATCTAAAGACAGAGTCTGATATATCACTAAAATAGATAACTTAAATCTGGTGATAACATACAATGTGGGAAACTGCAATCACTCTAACTTTATCACTCTTTGTTCTTCATGATAGAAACAAGATCTGTGGAATGGGCTCTATGGTGTGAAACCATATGGGAATGGAAGACCAAGAACCAATGTCTTATAAAGTCTTACAAAGATCAGAACTAAATCAGTAAATCATACCAAAACAAACAAACAAACAAACCCAAAACAAAAAACAAAAACCCCACAGAAACAAACAAAAAATTCAACAAACATAAAAACCTCCAAAAGTATCCTGGAAGGAGCTGGAAACTTCCAAATAGGAAAATAAAAATGATGAATAAAAGTTAAAAATATCCCCTGTTCTGTTAGAAAACACTTGTAGATAGACACAGAAATACCACAAAAGACAAATTCTGAACAAAAACTGTACATCAGCTTCATGCAAAGTGCCCAGGACCTGCTCACAGAGGGTTCTAGGGAGCAAGGGCTTGAACTTGTTTTCTTTTTTCTTTTTTCTTTTTCTTTTTTTTTTGACAGAAACACAGCCAGAGAGGGAACACAAGCAGGGGGAGTGAGAGGGAGAAGCCGACTTCCCGCCGAGCAGGGAGCCTGATGTGGGGCTCGATCCAGGGTCTCCGGGATCATGATCTGAGCGAAGGCAGTCGCTTAACCAACTGAGCCACCCAGGTGCCCCTGGACTTGTTTTCTTGATGATCTCCTTATTTACTCTGCATACAACCAGTTCAGAACCAATGTCTTTGGGGTTTTCCCTCCGTATTTAATGATGTATTTATAAAATAAGACTCCATAAACATTTTTTGAGAGTACATGGCAGATACTCTCTGAAGCCCTTGTAATGAGTCACTGAGGTTTGCGCAGCTTTGCATGATTTACAAAACACTTCCACACTCAATTCCAAGTGTGGAATCAAGATAGCCACTAAATGTATCTCCCAAAGTTTGCTTTAAGAATGCAAATTAGGACTTGTAGGCATGTGTTTTTATGAATGGTAAACTGGGTAATTTTTAACCCACTCCTATTGGCCCAGGGATTGTGAGGAAATTATATGAATTTTTCTCACAGAAATTAATATTTGAATTAGAACTCCTCGAACCACAGAAAATGATGTACGCATGTATGCCCGTGTGTATTATAAATGCATGCTTACCTCAGATTCATTGTTCAGAGCAAAACATTATAAACAATCTAAATATCCATCTATCTTCATTGGTTAAATATAGTATAGCCCACCACTCAAATATGACAGTCTTCAAAATTCATGGCATAGTTCTGATTGAGAAAAATGACCACAGCATAAAAGAATGAAAACAAAGAAGTTACAAAACAAACAAAAAAATGAGCTCATGAAGTATAGGTGTGTATTTATGTGCATAAAGAAATGTCTAGAAAAAAGCTTGCCAAAATGTTAATATGAGTATCTCTGGATTTTGAAACCAGAAAATAGGTCAGAAATTAAATCTGCAGGGCAGTTTTCGTAGTCCACCATAATCTGACTACAGCGTTCCTTTAAACATTTTGTTTTTGAGGTACACACTTTCTGCTCAGATTGGAGGACATACCCAAATAGATTTATTGAGACCTAATTATTGGTCTGACTTTCTTCCCAGCCTCTGGTCCAGACATGGTGCTGGGAATCCCGAAGGTGAGACTGGGTCAATTCCACTCCCCAAGGGCTGTGAGAAAAGGAGCAGATGCTGTGAACACTGACAAGGCCCGGAAGGCATTTCTGTGAGAAGAAAATGGCCCTTTTCCTCTGAGCCGGTATAGCTCATGGCCTGGTGAACAGAGCACCAGTCCCACGTCAGCTCGCACTTGCTCCCTCGCACACACACCTTTGGAGCAGTGCACAAACTGCACAACCACAGACAGCAGCCTTGCTCAGGGCTTCCTTACACTTTTTAAGTGTTGAAACCTCTGAAAACTCTACACTTTATTAACTCCTTACGGAAAGGAAAGAGGGAGATCTTTTTCCCACCATCTGGCTACTAAATACTACGAGACCTGGTTGGCTTTCTTTTCCTGTGTACACTACCCTTGTGTAGGAGACATCGTGTTCACAGGCTCCTCCAAAGCCAGTGACTCATGTCTGCTTCGGTTATAAATCTAGACTATTTTCATCTCCTCTTTCCGTGTTTATATGTTCAGTGAGCACATTATTCTTGTTGGTTTAATATTCAAAGAACAAACACCCTGTTCTATACCCAGATCCAAAGACCTGTGTTTACACAAGTTTATTTATATTGTGGGTGCACTTGTTAACCTTCTTGTCAATCACCATCTCCCAACTTTAACAAATAATAAAGCCCAAACCACTACTACCAACAACAACCACCCTGCCAGAAACATGCCATTTGGAGGATTTTTCAAGGTCATGTGAAGAGTTCACAGTATCACCCACTCTGAGGGATTCAGTCTATATTAGAACCAAACCACAGTCACAAGTTTAAATCTCAAGGGCTAGTTTAAATTGGTTCTTCAGTCCCTGTATACCGATGCTACAGTAATGGCGGGCTAGGGTGCACTCACTGGGTTAAGATAGGACTGTCAATCCACACCGAATTTAATCATATCAAGGAAAGACAAAGGGTTGGGAGAGAAAACAAGCAAAAGGAGCTCAAATTGTGAGCATGTCTCAATTTTTGAGCACTCATCCCTGTGGTGCCCAACAGCTAGTTGGCAAGCTAAGAAAACAATATACTGGCCTGAAGAGCATTGTTGATAGCAGACCACACTGGCAACTGACAAATCTATTCCAACCAATAAGGACAAAGCCACATGAGAATAGATAACGTGAAAATAAACATTTTTAATCATGCGTTATGTTTTGCACTGCTTGCTAAGTCTGTTTCTTTTACTTGCACTGAAGATAGAAGAGACAGGCAAACTCTAAGCCCATCCATAAAAGAAAGTGGAAGACGTTAAAAGGGACAGCAGGCCCCCAAAAGAGTCACTTGTGCTCACCCCCCCACTTCAGCAAACCAAGAGTTAATGTCTAACCTAACTGCTGTCTCAATCCCCCAGAAATGTAACCTTAACCAGTCAACCAGGATTTACCTGGTCAGCATCCCTGGCCCTTACAATCCCCTCAAACAATGCATTCTTTACTAATGATTTCCTCTTTTAGCCCTCTTTCTGCTTTAAAAGCCTTTTCCCTTACTTTCCCTTTCTTTCTAAATCATTTATCTGAGAGAGACAGAGACAGAGTGTGAGCAGGGGGAGTCTTGGAGGGGCAAGAGAGAATCCTGAAGCAAACTCCCCACTGAGCATAGAGCCCAACTAGGGGGCTCAATCCCAGGATCATGAGTTCATGACCTGAGCTGAAATCAAGAGTTGGCCACTGAGCTAACCAAGCCACCAAGGCGCGTATGTGGATCTACTTTCTACTGCTTGATGGGATGCTGGCTAATTCCTGACCACTGAATCAAGCCAACTGGATCTTTAGATTCACTCAGCTGAAATTCTGTCATTTAACAATGACTTAGGTCGTAGTTCAGGTGCTTTCCTCTTATAGGAGGGGCTTGATTCACATAGAAGTTTATACAGAAGTTCTGCATTAAGAAAAAAAAAAAAAGACCAAACAGTTCAACCATAGAGACAAATAAGTAAACTCTATCAAACACAAGATGAGCCTTTTCTATCAGATATTTGTTGACTCATATCTCAGGTAAATTATAAATTCTCTTGATTCAGCTATTTCTATTTTGTTTACTTTTATTTTTTAAGGTTTTATTTATTTATTTGATAGAGAGAAACACAGTGAGAGAGGGAACACAAGCAGGGGGAGTGAGAGAGGGAGAGGGCTGAGCAGGGAGCCAGAGGTGGAACTTGATTCCGGGACTCCGGGATCATGACCTAAGCTGAAGGCAGACGCCTAACAACTGAGCCACCCAGGCACCCCTGCTATTTCTATTTTAGAACAGACCTGGAATAAAACTCTAAAGATAACAAGAATTTTTAAAAGACCCTCCATTTTTTAAGTGACCTATAAAAACCTTAAATATAGTGGAAATAATTTTATATATTTTCTACAAATCAGAGGAAAGCTTCTCAAAATATTCCCTACATCTAACATGAGTTTTTTAACATTAAGTTTAAAACAGTATTTCCTACTGGAATCCCTGATTTGAAGAATATCATCACTTTGGAATTTCTTGAGAGTGCCCATAAGCTTTCTGTAATTGATATTTTATCGGTGTTACACCCAGACATGAAGTCCCTCACAGTAATGGGAGACAGAAGAAAAGTAGCACATCTGTACCCACTGTACACATATTTATCTTGTCAATTTGAAAGGTAAGGCTCCCTGTCCTTCAATGTCTCAGTTTCACCCAGAAGATTATCAAGAAGGTCATCAAACTCTTCCAGCTCACAAGGATCTGCCAAGGACCGTAATTTTAACTTTAATCGGTCTCCTCCATGGCCCACTTTACGACTGTGTGCCCATGCAGTATAATGTGGCTGGTGCTGGAAACATTCCCACCAAACCTCCAAAAGTCTTCCCCATCAGCTGCCTCCAATTCTGACATGAGATGCAAACACTTAGATATGGAACGCTGGTATTTGAAAATCCTCACTAATATGTTTGTACTGGGGGTGGAGGGCAAGATTCCATTTTACGAGAAAGAGGAAACTAAGGCTCAGAGTAGTTAAGTTGCTCTAATTCACACGGCTTTCAAAAGGCAGAGCAGGGACATGAATCTAGGAAGTGCTGATTCCAGGAGTCTTTGCTCTTCCCCGCTTTCTCACTGAAGAAATGAGAAAGGTCAGGAAAAGTGAGGTAGAAATGCATTCTAGGTAAATCATAACAAATTCATCTCCTTCATGGTTTTACCTCTGATCAGCCCAGCTTTCTGGTGGATAAAATAATGTTATTATCTCTGTCCAGCCCTTTACAAAGATAATGAATCAGGCTAGAGTTTGAAGTCATTCTTTCTGGGTATCTGTTCATCTCGGTTATGCATGTCATGCTGTGTAGTTGGCAGAGAGGATCACGTAGTCTTGTTAGAATAGAGCTTGTTTTGATCCCACAAATGAAAACCTAGGGAGTTGGTAATACGGCAGCAGAGAGTGTACAATAGGTCTGTCTCCGTAAACAGGGCAATGCCCACCGAAGTCTCATCACAGCTGCTCACCCTCCTCCTTCGGAGACCAGCCAGTACACTCCTGGGAGGGGTCTTGGATGGCTGCCACGAGGCAGTTTTATGAACCTTGTAGGCTATTTCCCAAACCGGAAAAGGCTTAAATATGAAAGGCACATATTTCAAAGGCTTTGCTGGTTCTCAAGGGAAACTCCTCTTTCCACTTCCTTTGGTGTATTACCCCCCTCTGGCATCTTAGAAGTGCAACTTGGACTTTCCTTGTTGCCTCCCTCCTCATCTATCTCTGTGCCTTCTATCTTTTGTGGTCAGTGCTTTGAGAAACCTGAGTGGCTTCCCTAGCAGCAATGCCTTGGCCTTCACAAGTAAAAAGCTGGCAAAGGGGAATTTCATCCACTTGACTTTAGGACCTCAGCACGACCGTCCAAATGAGCCAAACATCATCCATTCCTTGACACCTTTTTGGGTCCCACCTACCAGCAGCTTCTACTTGGGCTGAAAGGCATGGGCAAGCTAACATGCTGGCATTCTTAAGTCGAAAAAATTTAATAGCTGAAACTGATGATGGTCTAGCACACCAATTCTCTCCCTTAAATCATAAGAAAGCTGAAGTCCAAAGGGAAATTCCCAAATCACAGCAAGGCCTCGACTAGGGCTGGCCACTGCTCTCCACTTTGCTGCAATGCTCTTTCCAGCAAAGTTATTAGAGCTGTGCCAAGTCTGTGGAAAGTGAGAGCACATGGACTGCCATGAGGGACATGGAGAGAGGGAGACAAAAAAAAAAAAACCTGATTTATCACAGTGAGGATTCTTCTCAGATTCATTCTTTTTCTTATGAATTGGCAAGAAATTAAGCATTGGCCTAGAATACCTCTACCTATTGATTTCAAAACCTCAACTTCTGGCTATCATCTTTTATTCTCTTGACTTTTCACAGTTTATGCTTTCTCATTTGGCTGTCAAGGCCAAAAGCAATGATGGCCAGCCCAAGCGGAACAGCTCGAGACAGTCCAAGAAGCACAGAATAGTTTTGGCCAAGTCCCAAGCTACAGGGCTCTATGCTGACCCCAACTCACAGGAGCCTCTCCTCCAGTCTCGGCGCTTTGAGCCCTGGAAGGAGAGCATTCCCTGGGCAAAGTCACACGCTCATTATCAGCCTGGGAATTAATGCTCTGATTGTGGCTATCTCCTGAAAGCTCACACTAACCATGCCAAGAGCCTGGATCAACTTCTGTTAAAAGAGTTTCTTAGAACCTGTTCTAGGCCCTGGGAGAAAACAGAATAGGAAAATAGGCATCTGTCAAGCCCAGTTCGGGTCTGTGGAACTGCACCCTTCAGCCTCAGTACAAAAACACCACCAGGTGCCTGCAATCTGTAATCAGTGCTCTATTAAAATGCTCTCAGAAATGCCGGAATTATCCTGATTTCCACATGCAGCTGCACAAGGTCCTGTTGGGTAACTGAAGAGTCTTTACAGGTTCACTCGAGACTCCCTGGAAGCAATAACATAGATCGCCTTGGTGAGGATCCAGTGCCCAATCAATGGTGAAACCTCAAGTGGAAGGAACGGGTAGGTAGGCATGTGTCCTGCTCAGGATACCCGGATGCCACAGGAGTGCCCGCAGATCCCAGGCAGACTCAAGGTCTGTATGTAAATGCAGGGTCTGCCCCATTCAATCAGCTCTTCTATCATTTAATGTCAACCCCTTTTTGAATTGCCATGTTCCAAAAAAATAACTAACTTCTGACCTAACAAGTTGTGCTGTGTTTGATAGGGAAGAAAAATCTATCAACTGAATATGAGTCTAATACTAACTCAGGTTACCAATGGTAGAACTTTATGGTGTCACACATCAGCAAATTACAGAGATGTTACAGTGATCAGGCTCACCATCCAGGATTGGGGCCAAGACACAATGGCCATTTCACCCATGCTCCAACCTTACAGATGCTGGATGGTGAAAAGAAGGCTAGATCTGTCATCAGATGATCTATGTCTAAACTCTGACTTTGCCTTTACTTTGTGAATAATTCTGACTAAAATTCTCTCTCTGAGGATTGTTATCTTCATCTTTTTTTAAAAAAGATTTATTTATTTATTTATTTATTTATTTATTTATTTATTTGAGAGAGAGAGAACATGAGTGGGAGAGGCAGAGGGAGAGGGAGAGAATCTCAAGCACACTCCATGCTAAGCATGGAGCCTGACATGGGGTTTGATTTCAGGACCCTGTGAACATCGCCTGAGCTGAAACCAAGAGTCGGATGCTTCAATGACTGAGCCACCTGGGCACCCCTCGTTATCTTCATCTTTAAAATGGGATAGCACCACCCACTTCACAAGAGTATCATGTTGAAGGAAGAGGTTAGAAAGTCAATTCCCTATGTCAGCCTGCTCCCACCTAGGGTGTCCTGGTCCTTGAAAAGCAGATAAGCATGTAAGCACATCAGTTTAGACCTGCAAAGCATATGCACTTCACAGTGCATTCTACAAAGCTTTCTTCAAATGGTACCTTCCCACCTGCTGAGGGAGGTAGGGAGGTACTGTCTCTCTTTGACATGTAAAGAGAACCTACCTCAGTGACTCTGCTGGACTTGGCCAGGAAGGAGAGGAGTTTCCTCCTGCAATCCTGTCCTGTGTCCCCTGCGCCCCTCCTGCCGTATGGAACTGCCTGCCGGCTTATGCAGGCAAAAAAGGACAGAGTCAGTTCATGTCTGCCCCAGTGTGGAGGGCGTGTTGTGCCCTGAGGGAGACGAGGAACTGCATAGACATAAAAAGGCAAGAACAAGAAAAGATACAGAGAGCAGAGCTGGGATAAGACACAGGCTCCCTCACTCACTCAATTTGCAGCACTGTCCCAGACACCGAGGGGAGCATGATCAACACAATCCTTCCCCTCACGGAGCTTCCATTCTAGTGGGCAAGGACAATCAACAAGGAAACAGATCAATGTGACAGCTGAAAAGAAAAGCAATTTAGACAGGTCCTGGGGGTTCAGCAAGGAAACCACGGGATAAAGAACAGTAGTCACTATCATGCGCCGCCGACCATCAGACAAGGAGATCAAATAATGTGGAGCCAAAGCTCTTCAGACCTTCTAAGGGGATGTTTATCTGGCTCTGATGAATATTTCTCTTCCGGCACATACTGTCCTGTATCATCACAAGTGACAAAGAAACTCCACCTAGGGATATAGCCCCTGTCCTCTTTCATTCAACACACATTTACTGAGTAATTACTGTGACCCGGGATCTGCTCAAGACATGGAGATTACAGGCATATTAAACATATTTGTGGTAAAAAGAGTCAAGTTGAGAAGAGAGACAAGGGACACAGGCAGCCAACGGACTACATGAGGAAGGTAAAGTTGCCATTTCACAGCTGAAGAAGAGGCAGGTACTTTAATCCTTCAGAGGCTGGTGATCAGGAGATACTTAACTCTGTTAAGCCTACCCTCGAAATGTAATTAAAGAATTTAATTAGGTCTGCCTGCACGGATTACACAGGGAGATCCACTGCCACGGAAAGCCCCAGAAGCTGTTGCTCTGAGCGAATGACCTAGAACACATGCCCTGGCTTCCACCTGTGATCTGCACAGGGGCTATGGCCTGGACTGCTGCAGCTGGGAGACAGACACACCTGACCTGAGGTGCATGTGGAGGACCCCGCAGGGATACATTTCTGAACAGACCCTACATACTCGCCAGACAGCAAGAGGAAACTCTGGGTACAGGCATGGGAAGAAAGAAAGAAGTGATCACAGGGAAGCTGCCACAGGAAAACGGTGTCCAATACAAAAATATAAACTCCTCAACTGTCCATGGTTGGCAGGGCGGGAGGTGGGAGATGAAAGAAAACCTGCTTTTAAAATGCCCCACCCCTCACCTGTTAATGGAAGTGGGCCTGGAGAGACCTGAGGTCACAGATGGGTAGTTTGCAAAAGTGAGTTTTCTTGGCCTGCGCACATTTAACAAATATGTATTTCAGGTAAAACAAATTTCCAGTTTCTCTTAAGAACTGTGAGGATCTGGCAACACTCAGCCTGCAACCCGCGCCCCCCCCCCCCCGTCGGGGGCGGTGTGTGATCCGCCCCTCCCGCCATGCCCAAGCCACCAGGAACTTTGGAGGTACCCGTGAATGTGAATGAAAGCCCTAGAATCTGCCTAAAATCTGTAAAGCCACATACCTTGTGGGCTGGGGCAATATGTCCTTTGTGTCCCTGGGATGTGTGCTTGGGCAAGTGCTCATCCAAGGCACATTGTTCCATTTAATCCTCCTCCTGGTAATCATATCTCCTCTGTATCTATTATCTGTATTCCTTGCTCCCTCTGCCTCAATGGTCTCGGCTTCTGTGGATTTAAGTAATCCTTCTACATCCTGCAGTAACAATACTGACCCTATCTCTAGGGCAAGGTGCAAAAACAGTTAAAGATCTATTTGACACAGACCTGGATGATCAGCAGGCTGTGCTGATCTGGCACAACTGTTTTCACTGTTTAATGGAAAACTATAGCCTTTAGTTTGGTCTCATGAGCTTACCTTAGTTATACAAAATAACTTAACTTCGAATAGCCCACACACGTCAGACTTGGTGCATAGCTCTTTGGTCCAAGTTGATAAATCTGTACATTGGAATTGTGAAGGGTGATGGGAAAGAATGCTAGGAGGGGTGACACAAAGGTGGTGTGAGTCTATTCACAAACTTCCCTTTGTTCCTGACCTTCACTTATACTATGTGTTTATAACACTTTCTTTTATAGTGGAAATAAGTAGTTGATAATTATAACCTGTATAGATACACTTTGATTGAGACTATTATCAATACCAATATACTTAATAGTTTATATGTACTATACTTAATAGTTTAAATGTAGTTACTTAAAGTTTCCATGACCACCCGTTCGCCTTTTGCCTGTGTGACCACTCTGCCTTGCACGGCCAGAGGAGAAGACATTCCATTGAGATAAGATGAGACAGAATCAACTGTTTGCCTAAAGTTAGATTGATGTGACTGCCGGTGGACCAAGGTCTGTTTCCACCCACAATTAGGGATGCTCTGTCCTAAGTTTATGGCACCTGAACGGCGCCGATGTCTTGGGAAATTTATGATTGGAAACCTGAAAGAAGTCTGTGTAAGCTCTTACAAATCTCTCTTATCATACACCCTTCTCTTGAGATGATCTGTAACTAAAAAGCTTTAAATAAAGAACCCTGAAGACACAGTCTTCAGGAGGAGAAGAGGAGAGGAGGAGACAGCAGGAGCTGCCCACCACTCTTTGCGTCTGGTCTCCTCATATCGCCGACTCTGTCACCACCTTCAGGGAACCCTGACCAACCGATGCCGGGGCCGGCTCCCGGCACCCCGCCCCCATAGCTATCACCATCTCTACAATCCATCCCCAAATTTATCAGTTCCCCCCCAACTCCCATTTTTTTTGCTCCAAACTAAGACTTAATGTCAGCTGACCTTCATCCAAAATGCCCTTGTTTTTTTCTTATATCTGGTCTGATCACTAATTTATTCCTCTCTGATTATTGACTATAAAGAATCTGATGTAGATACTAAAGTTATTAGCATGCTTGGGAAACTTGTAAAAATGTATAAGGAAGGAAGAGCACAGTTTAAAAAAAAAAGTACCGTTTATAGGACAGTGAAGCAGAGATCAAGAAATCATCACACGAATTCTGAGGAATTAAACCAAGGGCATCAAAATAAATAAAAATAGGCCAACTATTCTTAGCACACAGTCATCTTAGAAGTTTTAATAAACACTTTATATTCTCACACACACACCTTGACCTCTGCCAAGCCAACTGCTCTGAGAAAGTGTTACCACAGGCTCTAAAGGCACAAGTACAAATAAGATGAGATGTGGAGGGTGGGGACTCGACCAGTCTCGTATACAGCCAACCGGAATAGTCTTGTGGAGGCGGGGACTCAACCAGTCTCGTATACAGCCAACCGGAATAGTCTTGTGGAGGCCACTCCAATTAAACTTAATCAAAAGTTCTGGAACTAGGCACAATATCAATTCTACTCCTAAGAACTTATCTTAAGAAAATGGAACATGAGGGCAAAGATGCATATTCACCTATTCTTTTGGTATTTTTTTTAAAGATTTTATTTATTTATTTGAGAGAGAGGCAGAGAGCATAAGCAGGAGAAGTGGCAGAAAGAGAGGGAAACGAAGACTCCCTACTGAGCAGGGAGCCCTAACGTGGAGCTTGATCCCAGGACCTTGGGATCATGATCGGAGCCAAAGGCAGATACTCAACCAACTGAGTCACTCAGGCAACCCCGATTTTGGTATTCTTAAAACAGCAGCCTAGTCGTTTTCCTTCTCTGATGTCTCATTTAATCTTTATATATAAGCTTTAAGAATCAGTGTTCCAAAGAAACATGAAGGCTGAAACGTCACCTAGTCACGTTTTCATCCCTTCAACCAGGCATTCAATGACTAGCTATCATGTTCTACGTCTGTGCTGAAACTGAAGATAATCACTGCACATGGGCAGGCATGGTCAGGAGACTGTGCTGGAAGCAGCTCTGGGCCTCCATGTGGCCCAGTGACCACTGCTCTCTTAAGCACCCATAGCTCTGGACAGCTGTATCAATGTGATGGCTGATGGAAGGGTTTCTCAACCCAATCCAGCAAAAGCTGGGACACTCTAAAGAGAAAAAGGGCAGAGTCGGGAATCAGGAACTTTTAAATTAATTCTAAATAAATAACATATGTTAAAAAAAATAAACCAACCCCAACACTTCAATGCTTTAGTTTGAAGTTAGATGGTGTTGCTTGAAGGCTGCAGCACTCCTTGATGCTTAGTTATTTACGAAATGACTACGCTGATTTCCTCTATTCTAATTCTACTCCTAATTTATCCTATAGTTCTCAATGGTATGTAAATATAAAGACAGCTCACTGTACTCACTCAGATAGAAGAAGTGCAAATGATTAAATGCAAATGCTAAAGTCATACCAATACAGTGCAGAAAACTAAATTCTGGGGTTTTTTTCCCCTATGCAATTAACTTAGAAACCACATGGAAATTAGCCAAGAAAGAAAGCTCAGAAATAAACAAGCTTGATTACAGAATCCAAGCCCCATAGATACCTACTCTATTACAAAATTAGAGTGCTCTAAATTCTTAACAAGGGTTGAAGGGGGAAAAAATCAAAAGGATTCTGGTTTGAGTTGCATCCACTGAGCTGATATTTCTGTTCTATGTCACACCATTAACTACTGAAAGATTCATTAAACACACACACACACACACACACACACACGAAAAAACCCCAACACTCCCCCCCCATAACCAGATTTTAATAAGGAAAGGCACAGGAAAAAAACAGAAGCTATATCCAACAGACAACTCGAGAGGTGTTCGTTGAAGATCAAGGAACTCATTTCCTGGTAAAAGAGGAGAGGAGACCAGCCAAGGGTTTAGAAGTCAGGGCTCCTTCAGTAAAACTTGCTAGTTCCAAGCATCTGGCCTCGAATGCCAGCAAGGAGGCCATCCATCACTGGATGTGGGCTCTATTCTAATAGAGTGTAGGCTGAGCCAGTGACCAATGTACGATGTAGCTTTCTTACAGTTAGATTAGGAGGTAGAAATTTCTTCTCCCCCTTTTAAAATATTTTTTTAAAGATTTTTATTTATTGGGGCGCTGGGTGGCTCAGTTGGTTAAGTGACTGCTTTCGGCTCAGGTCATGATCCCGGAGACCCGGGATTGAGTCCCACATCAGGCTCCCTGCTTGGCGGGAAGCCTGCTTCTCCCTCTTTCAGTCCCTCTGCCTGTGTTCCCCTCTCTCGCTGTGTTTCTCTCTGTCAAATAAATAAATAAAGATTTTATTTATATATATTTATAAATATATTATTTATATATTATTTATATATAAATAAAATCTTTATTTATTTATTTGACAGAGAGAAACACAGCGAGAGAGGGAAGTGAGAGAGGGAGAAGCAGGCTTCCTGCCAAGCAGGGAGCCCAATGCAGGGCTCCATCCCACATGACCTAAGCGGAAGGCAGTCCCTTAACCACCTGAGCCACCCAGGTGCCCTTCCCCCTTTTAAAAACATGACATTGTGGAGTGGCAAGACTGATCATGAGAGGACGCAAATTGAAATGGACATCACTGAGATTTGTGGATTCAGATTGGATGATGCTTTTTTTTAAAGATTTTATTTATTTGACAGAGAGAAACACAGCCAGAGAGGGAACACAAGCAGGGGGAGTGAGAGAGGGAGAAGCAGGCTTCCTGCCGAGCAGGGAGCCCGATGTGGGACTCAAGCCGAAGGCAGTCGCTTAACCAACTGAGCCACCCAGGCACCCCTGGATGATGCTTTTTAAGTGGCCCCTTGACTGCTTCTCTGTGTTGTGGCTATGACTTGGGGATGCTTCCTATCGGGAAAGAGTAGGTTAATGTGTGCTTTTATGGAGAAGGAACAGATTGCCTTAGAAGAGAGAAACTTTGGTACTGTGTATAGGAAATGAGTTACGGGCCAGGCATAGAAGGGACATACTGAATAGGTCACAAAACAGGATTCCTTGTTTCTCACTTTATACTTCTGAGAGGAGCTAGCCAATCTCTGGCTTTTAAGAACCACATGGGTATACATCTCCTGTCCAAGCTGGGTAGAACAGGGGAGGGCCCTTGACCAGATGGTGAAAGGAAACTGAGCTAATGCCCCAAACAGCAGTGGGAGCTGAAGGTTTAAGGGTCAGTCACGACAAAGAGAGAGGTTGAGAGAAGACAGATCTCACAGAAGCAAAAGTTACAGAAAAAAAGGGGATCTGCAGATTGAGTAAAGGATGGTACAGATACAGTGCACGAGAGAGAGAGAGAGAGAGAGAGAGAGAGAGAGGAAAGGAAGCATCCAGAGGTGCCCCAGTTCTCCTGTTTCCAGTTCCTATGTAGGGTTATGAAAAACTCCTATTTCTCTAAGTGAAATGAATTGTCTTAACTTGTTAACAAAAAAACTGAAAGCAATGAATACTGGCAAATAATTACAATCTGCAAGTATGTATCTCACTTTCTTTATTCAGGTCTTAGGACTACCACCTGCCCAAACCTGTTCTCACAGGTCACCAGGAGAGCCCAGTCAGATCAATGTCAGCATATAATTCATTGTTTCTGAGAGACATGGATAGTAAAATGACAGCAAGTTCAGAGTTTTAAATAGAGAACCTTCCTTGCCTGTGTGAGGCGCTCTGCTCACTAAGCTTTTACTGCCCCCAAAGGCAAGACAAATCCAATCAAAAAACATATTAATGCAAGATGACTTCTGTACTTTACATAAGGGGAAAATCAACCAATTCAAGGTTATGATTCCCATAAAATAAAGCCACACTAAATATGCCATCTAAAAAAAAAAATGCCTAGAGGACAAGCATTGGTAACAGACAAGTAGATCTCTCAGAAGTGCCTTTTCTCCATGACTGCACAGCCTTCAGGGCCCTCCTCCTCGCATAAGACTTCTGGCTGGGGAGCTGTCAGACTGCCCCACCTCCCTGCATGACCTCTACATCCACTCTCAGCTCCCAAGTGGCATGTTGGCGCCCGGGGCACCTGGCGGCCTCCTCCCAATATGGCTCCTCTTCCTCCCACTGCTTCTCTCCAGGCTGTGTTAGGTTTCCGCTTTGTACCACGTGTGCACAGCTTTATCATTGGGCCTAGCACGTCAGAGGGAATGCAGTGCACTCTGGCTTTCTTCCAGCTTTTCCCACCGCTTTCAGTCTCCTTCACAAACTTCTCCACTACTTTTGCTCTTTCCTAAAAGGTGGTTATTTATTCCTCAGGGTTCTACCTGATGTGCTCCTCTCTGAATTCTACAATCTCCCTGGGTAACCTCACTCATTCCTAAACTTCAAGTACTACCTATAGGCTGAAGACATAGAAAGTCTACATCTTTTGACCAGATATCTGCAGTGAATTTCCACCTGGATGAGCTATAGGCACCTCAAACTCAACAAGCCCCAAAATGAGTGGGTCATCTTCTCCTAAACAGTTTCAGTTCTACATTCCTATATTGGTAAAGGGCACCATCACCGATCTGCATCAGAGATGCAAGCTTCTTCCTTAACTCCTTCCCCTCCTGGTTCCCTCTGATATAGCCCCTCTTCCCTCCCCAAATTCTAATTCTAGGTTCTAAATCTCTCCACGTCTACCCACTTCTCTTTCTCTCTTGTCCAGGCCCTAAGGCAGGCTGCCATCAACTCTGTCTGGATAGCAATCTCTGAATTGATCAACTGGTACCCAGGACTGCCCCCTCCAATCCACTTCCTACAGTGGACCTAGAGCTCCTTTCCTGAAACGCCTAGGGCAGATGACCTATCAGCTGCCTCTCAGCCCAAGCCCACCCTTTTGAATTCTGGTCTGTGATACTAGAGCTAGAAGCTGGCCAACCACATGTCCTAGACTCCCTTGCTTCTTGTTAAATTCTGCTAATGGGAGCCACTGGCAGGAGAATGGAAGGCAGAGGTAGGGAGAAGGCACTCTCTTCCTATTTTCCAGCTCCTTTCAGACTCAGCAGCAGCAGATAGCTCTAGTTCCCCCTTGCTTTTAGCATTCTTGATGACCAGAACACCAGCCATAGGCAGTTCTTCCCCAGAGGCCCAAGCACCTCCTTGGCAGTTCTTTGGTGGTCTCCACTTTGAGCTTCTGGGTTTAGTTAATTAACTACAACCACAGTCTTTTGTTCTCCCAAGCCCTAGGGATGGCAGCTGCTTCGTGAAGTCACTCATCTCTAGGTTACCTCTGTCTCCACTACTCATTCAGCCCTCTAAAACTCTGTGTGTCCAATTTGAAATATTAACATTGTGTCTATTTTCCGACTGGACCCTGACCGGGACAGAACTTGCCTCCCAGGAGATAAACCCTAAAAAAGGTTATTCTGAGATTGGGTCACTTACCCTTGGACCTTGGATAAGGATGACCTTATGCCTCCCTCTGGTACACTCTGTATACAGTAACTACTGTAATTTTTATAGAACATCTGCCATCACCTCAATGGCTCACTGCTGCCATCAGGAGAGTGGCTTTGATGAGAGTCTCAGGATTCTAGAACCACTATTTCTCTCTCTAGGTCCCTTTCTGACCACTACTTCTCCCTCCCTCTGCTCTAAGCCCCACCCTTCCAAACTCCTTTGCATCTGAGAACCACAGTGCCTCTTTCAGTCCCTTCAGGAGGCTTTTTCTCCAGTCTTGTACATTGTGTCCCTAATCTTCTCTGTTCACCTAGTTAACTTCTGCTTAGCTTAGGGAGCATTTTCTCTAAAAAGTCTTCCCTGATCTGCACGCACCCGGTAAAGCAGTAATGATGCTGCCTATTGACTCTGGGTACGTATTCCGTACTGCCACAAAACCCTGATTTTTGCGAAAACAAGCACTACGTTTAACTTGTTCACAGTTTTAAACTCACATAGTAGGTGTTCAATAATTGTCTGTTGAATGAGTGCATGAATCAAGAATGAGAAAGTACACATTAATTCCCATTATGGAGATCTGGAAATGTTTCTTTAAGAAGATAGAATTTTGTACTGGCCATTAGACCCAATTCCTGGCACTTAGAAATTTTACAGAAAATATTTTCCTGAACTTCCATGGACTCCCCAACAAAACAGATAAAAAGATTTATTTTTCTTTTCAGGATAGCCAAATTCTCAAATAGCTCTTGGAAAATAAGCTTCTTGGGAATAAGACTTCTATCTTTGGGATTTATCCATAAGCCAACCACCTAGATAAAGCTAACTTAAAAATATAGCAACTAAACTCCCTTAGATGTTTATCAGCTCATATTCTCCCCTTTCAGAAGGCCTAGCCTGCTTCTAACATATGCTCTAAAATAAAATGTATACTGAGACCCCAATAAACTTACTATATTGCTTTCCTTTCAAAAATCTCTCACATACCCGATTTTAGAAACTGCTTTAAACCAAGTATGTTATAAATCCGAACATTACATCCAGAACACAGTAAGTTAGAGAGGAAAGTGCTTCGATGAGGTGAAAATCTTTATATCGATCTCTATATAGGTTTACTCTATAAATTAGAGATATGTTTCCCTATTTGGAACCCATTCTCCCACTCCAAATAGAGAAATAGCTAAGTTTTCCTACAGTTTTTTAACTTTATGGGTTGCAGTCCCATACCAATATGAATTTTGATTCTCAAAACATATCTTCAATACTTGAAATGTGTTTATGCTGAAATACGTCAAATATTGGCCAAAAGCTTCCAGGTTAATGTTTTCAATGCTTCTCAGCCAGTGAGCAGACTTGTTTCTGCTGAGTAAACATAGCAACATTTTGCAGTTTAAAGGTTTTAGTCCTTAGAAATTTGGTTAATCATTTACTTCTTTCCCCCTTGATCTCTTGGTAACAATAATATACTTAGCACAAGTCAATGATGGCACAGATTTCTCCTTATTTATTTTCAGGCGATTATATTAAGACTACCCTGCCTTGAGGTTAATATAGGACAGCAACACAAATGAAGAAATCATTCTCTAAAGTGGTTTAGCTTTTCAGGGTAGAAAAGTAATGATATAAAATGGGAATATTCTCTCTCTTGACAATGGGCAATGGATCAAATGCCTGGCCCTGCCCCTTTCTCTCCCTGCCTTCCTGACTCCCACCAAATTCCTTGGTAAACACGCAAGTGTCAGCCTTAATGGGCTTATGCTACCTGAGTCTCTCAACTGTGTTTCCCAGTCATATCCCAAGAAATCCATTTAAAAACAAGAGTCCCCAGACCCCTTCTCTTGAGTTTCAGTTAAATCCTAACCATCTCGTTCTTGGCATCACATGGGTCTCCCTTGCTTCTCTCTTTCCAAAAAAGGGGAGTAAAGGGACAAGGACAGAGAGAAGAGACAGCCCCAGAGCACACAGACACCTGAACAAACGGGAATACACCCTTTTGGAGAACAGACAGCCGATGACGTCAGAGTACAAAGAAGTTCAGGCCATGATTCAGTGGTAGTGCTCTGAAGCCAGCTTGCCCGTGCCTGAGTCACAGTTCCAAGGACTGTTTCTCTTTGACCTGTCACATGATTTGCCTCTTTGTCTCTGTGGTCTCCTCATTGTAAAATAATATAATGCTATATATACACATATATTTTATAAAATATAAATTTAATGTTTAAATTTATTTAAATATTAAACTTTAAAATAAATTAAAATATTAACAAAACATTAAAAATATTTAAATGATATTAGTTAAAAATATTAAATATATTTAAAATATAAAAATTATTGATAGTAATACCGGCCTCATAATTAATACCGGTCATGAGGAGGAAATGAGATAATTTATGCAAAACGTTTAAAGAGTACCCACAGTGGGCAATTCAGTAAGTATTACCTATTATCATTTCCACTGTGTCCTGAAAAGGCCAGCCTGTTCACACAAATTCAAGAAAATAGGAAAAAAAATCAGTAAGGAATCAGAGCTATGGAAGAAAAATGGCAAGAAGATGGGCATGAAGGAGACAAGCACTTTAGGCCTGATAAGAAAGGACACTGAACACAGATGTGCAGCCGAACCAGGGGTAAGAAGAAACTGGAAACAAATCTAAGGGAGAAGGAAGCAGGGACTTCAAAAGAGCTTAGTGACAGTCATAGTCTTCAGACCTGACAGGGCTCTCGTGTTCTAGAGCTCCCCTACCCCCCACAGAGGCCTCTCTGAGGACGCACAGGGGGATGCTTCATCATTACTTCCCATCTGCCAACTACAATAGCTCGCAGCTCCACTTTTATCTGCTGTATTTGCTCCTTGTGTAAAATAGAACTTTTTCAATTAAAAGGTTCTATTTCTAAAGAAAAAGAGGGGAAAAATAAGAGCACAGGAGGTCACTGATCTAGTCCAACACTCTCAATAAACACATTAGGAAACTGAGGCCCAGAGAGCAGAAGTGACTTTAACTGAACTCGCGCGGCATCTCTGGGGCAGAAACAGGAAGGAGCAACTTCCTGACTCACAGGCCAGAACCCTCTCCCCTTTTCTCCATGTGCATGGTTCTCACCCCCTCCCCCATAACACTCACCTCTGCAGGTGCTCACCAACTGCCAGTACACCTCCTGGTAATTCCCAAATGCACACCTGACACTGTCATCCACACCTTTACTCTCCCTGTTCTCTCTGCCATCTACTCATCTCTCAAATTCCAGATCAAACAGCAAATCTTTCACGATTCAACTCAAACCCCCTCTATGGACACTTTCTTCCTCCCTTCTATACCCAATTCTTCCTTCTCCATCCAACCAAACTAACCCTTAATTCTACTGAATATTTTAGAGCTTCTATCAGAGTACCCACAAGACCTTATGGGATGTATTGGTTTTCCTGTGTTCACTGACTAGACCATAAACTCTTTGAGACCAGTATCGAATCTCATTATGATGAGCCTTTGTATCCCCAATCAAGTGGAATGTACTATGCCTAAGAAGCACTACACATATATTTTTAAATATTTACAATTCTTTTAATTACAAAAGCAACATAAAAATCCATAGAGTTGAAAATAAAAGGTCCCTATAAACCCACCCTTGGGAGATAACTAATAGTATGCGGTACGTTTTAGACTTCTTTCTATGAATATATAATTCACACGAAGAAAAATAATCAATTTCAATTATGTTGAGATGTTATAAGTACTGCAGTTTCTAATGTAATATGTTTTTCTTTATACAAATATGTCATATTTGACCACCATCCTATTAATGGATATTCACACTCTTTCCAACTTTTCAATGGTTAAAAAAAAATACAACAGACATCCATTGTGCATCAGTACAAATACTTAATACCTATGTAGAATGCCAATAAGTATATGCAATACCCCTCCACAGTATTGTACTAATGGTACTTAATCTTCCACCCTTAGAGTGTGAGATTACCTTTTTCCTGTCCAATATTGGGTGTTATCAGTCTTAGTAGTCTTTGCCATCTGATAAGTGAAAAATGGCATGTTATTAAAATGTGCATTTCATGGTTTATTAATGGGGCTGATCATCTTGTATAAGGTTGTCAAGGAAGTAGGGGAGGCTCTTTTAAGCAAAAATGAATTTCTTTCAATAATGTCATAATAATATGTTCTTATGCAGGAGTTGGAGATGAGAAGTAAGCTCTTAAGTGGTTTTTTTTAGTGGCTGATCTAAAGATTGCAGGAATATTAGTAATAAAAGGAAAATTGCTTCTTGATAGCTGTAAAAAAAAAATCTCTCCGCTCCAGCTAACCTAAGAAAAACAAAAGCTCTTTCAATCAAGTTGGATGTTAATGAAGAATAACTACTAGCTGGGTAGAGATTGTGACCTCTTGCTAGAATTCTATGAATAGACAAAGCTTGGCTACCTGGGCGGTCGGGACTCACAAAATTGTGCTGAACAATTAGAATTTAATAAACATCTACCCCAGGCAGAGCAGACACTGAGGATGTAAATATTACTAAGATTCAGGCCCTGACCTCAAAGAGTTACCTTTTTATGGTTTGTTTCTGTTTTTTAGTAGAAAACCATTTTTTGGAGTAATATTATGTTACCATACCTAAAAAATCAAAGAATGATCCTTGAAACGATGGCCTTCAATATTCAAGAGATAAGAAGCTCATCTTTGGCCACTTCCAAGAATTGGCAAAAATATTACTGCCTATGGGAGAAACCAAAAAAATGCTTTCAACTTGTTCTGCATGTTCCTTGTTCTTACATTGTGAACACACATCCCTTTAAATCATGTTTATACGAAAGGCAGTTTGATTATCTTCATAGTTAATAATTCTTAAAATCATACAATCAGAATGTCCTTTATGTACAAATCCTTATTCATCTCATATGTTATTTTAAGAGAGGGACCTTAAGCCTCCTGACACTCTATTCAGCGCCATTCATCACTGAAATCCTTGGTGGGAAGAATCTAATCGTCAAAGGCAGATGTAGAGAGACAGACATTCAAACACTCTGTTGTTACAAGACAGAACAAGAGCCTCTGCCTCTGGATTCACATCCTTACCAAATCACAGACCAGAAACTGCCAGGGCCTAACCCATCTGGATGTAAAAAAAAAAAAAAAAAAAAAAAAATTAAGTACATTCTACAAAACTTTATAGAAGTTATGTCAGGCTTATGTGGTGACATCTCAGATATTGATAAGCAGGAAAAACATCTGCAATTTGTACCTAAAACAGGCTAACATATAAGCATATCTGTCCTAACATCTAAGTCACTGTCGTGTACACAGATCCAATCATAGAACAAGGTTCTCTTGCTAGGAGTTGGGCTATGTTTATGATTTGTTATGGCTGTACCAGTTGTAGCAGAGGCTTCAGATTCCTCTGGTGTACTGTTTCTGTTTTTGTCTCCCCTCTCAGCTTCAGGCTCTCCTAGGCACTGCTCCTAGGAGACTGTCTGTGTCTTGCAAGTCTTTTAATGACAATTCGCTGTTACGAAACTGGAGTCCTGTTGGGTAGTGGTTGGGTGTGGAGAAAGAAAGCATTCTTTCTAATCTAAAAATGTCACCTTGGGACACCTGGGTGGTGCACTTGGTTGAGCTTCTGACTGTTGGTTTTGGTTTGCATTGTGATCTCTTCACTCAGTGTGGAGTCAGCTTGAGATTCTTTCTCCTTCTCCATGCCCCTCCTGCTTGTGCATGCTCTCTCTCAAACAAACAAATAAATCTTAAAGCTTTTTTTCTTAACATGTGCCCCCTTTGAGCATTCTGCCCATGAGTCCTATCTAAAACCTTTGGATTCCTATAACATTTATTCTTACCCACTAAACACCATATCTTGTACAACCCATTAGTTTCTTTCTCAGCCCATTACTGAATTCCTTTGGGACAGTATTCATGTTTTAGTCTTTTTTATATCCCAGATGGAAGCACAGATACTCAATAAATATTGTTGGTTATAATGAAAAAGTTCTTGTCTTTCAATAAACTGAGGATTCCACGCCATTCTCTTCTTGCGTGGTTTCTGATGAACAAGGCACTGTAATTATTTTACTTGTTCCTCTACAGGTAAGGTATTTTTTCTCTTCTGACTTCCCTCATGATTTTCTTCTTTGGTTTTCTGCAGTATAAATAAGTTATGCCTCATGGTGTTTGAGGGGTGGGAAGGAGTACTGTGGTAAAATGGTAAATATATATTTCATCTCTGTTCCGGTTCTTAGCACAGAACTCCCAAAACCCTTGGAATTTCCTGAGTGATCGGAGTGTCATGTAATTTGTAACAAGCCCCTTTCAACAATACCTGAGTTTATGCTAATGAGGTGACTCTTGTGGACCCCTAGAGAGGTCCAGGATTTGGGCTGGTTGCCAGAAAGACAACAGACAGAAGGCATGATCAGATGGTGAACTTGCAGCACTCTACCCCCTCACCTCCACGGATGAGAAAGTTTAGAGACTGAGTTGAATCATCAATGGCCAATGATTTAGCCAATCATGCCTATGTAATGAAACCTCCATAAAAACTCCTAAACAATGGATTCAGAACACTTCCAGCTTGGTGAGGAGGTAGAGGTGCTAGGAGGGTGGTGCTCATGGAGAGGGCATGGAAGCTTTGTGGTAGGTAGTGAATTGAGATGCAGAAAAATTTAACCCCTGTATGCCCTGTGCATCTCTTTCACTTTGCTGAGCCTGAATTGTATCCTTTAAAATAAACTGGAAATTATAATTAAAGTACCTTCTTTCCTGAGTTCTGTGAATTGTTCCAGAAAATTTTACAACTTAGGAGTAAGGGGTCATGGGAACCTCCAAATCTGTTGTTGGCCGGGCAGAAACGTGGATGGCCTGAGTACCCTATTTGTGGCTCCCTTCTGAAGTGGGGATAGTCTTTTGGGACTGAGCCGTTGACCTGTAGATTCTAAGCTAACAGCAGGAACTGGTGTCAGAACTGAACGTAACTACTGGATACCCAGCCGGTATCAGAGAACTAGAGAATTGGTGCGGGGGTGGGGAATCATATATTTGTTGCCAGGGGAAAAACCCCCAGGTATTTATCTCTATTCCTCCTGGATTTGTCATTCAGTGTCTGTCATTAGTTTTGCAAAGTTTTCAACCATTATTACTTCAAATATTTCTTTTCCTTTCTCTCTTCCTCTTTTGGCATTCCAACTGCACATATGCTACAACCCTGTATACTGTCCCACAGACTTGGGACATTCTGTCCCATTATTTTTTGTTTGTTTGTTAGCATTTCAGTTTAGAAAGTTTCTAGCGATCAATCTTCAAGTTCACTGATTCCTTCTTTGGCAGTGTCAAGTCTATTTATGAGTCCATCAAAGGGATCCTTCATTATTTTTACTATGTTTTTTATTTCTAGCATTTTCTTTTGATTCTTGGAGTTTCAATCTGTCTGCTAACTGTCCATCTGTTCTTGCAGGTTTTACACTTTTTCCACTAGAGCCCTTAACATAGTTCTTTTAAAGTCCTTGTCTGATAATTTTAACATCTGTTATATCAGAGTCTGGGTTTTGTTGTTATTTTGTTTCTCTGGACTGTGCCTTTTCTTGCCTTTTGGCATACCTGGTACTTTCTGTTCAATGTGGGACATGCTGTATCAGTTGACAGGAAGTGAGGAAAGTAGACCTTTAGAATAATGATTTATGTTCTTTTTCCACCATAGTGACTATAAAGTAGGCAGGAGGTAGTATTATCTTTTACAATAAAGCATCTTCTTGAACGTATTCATCATTAGTCCCTATTTGAAGATGCACCTTCTGCTAGGTCTTGGGTCTAAAATGTACATGTAGAGTCACTTTGCTCTTTTCCCAGGCTACCACTTGGCAACAGTATCATTAAAGTCACTATGAAGGGTGGGCTAACACCACCAGTCAAGGTTACAGGAAGCAGTAAACTACTCACATTACAAACTAGTTGCTTGTCTTGTAACCCAAAATACTAATACTTGGTGAGGATATTCTTAAAAACTATACCCTGTAAGCAGATGAAACTGAGCCAGTACTTTTAGGCCACAATGATGTAATTTAGTCCAGTGAACTGAGATGAAGAAAAATTTAACACCATCACTATAAATCATCACAGACTATTTTGGGAGAAGATAATCAGCTCCATATTTCCAACATAAACACCTAAAAAATTTCTAAAGTTAATTTATGCCAAGGAAATCTCTACAGTTGAGTTCTTCCAGTTTTCTAAGTCCTGTTAAAAAAACAAGAGTTCCCTTGTCTTTGCAAAGGCAGTCAAAGTTAAGTAACAAGTTAGCACTGAATTGTTCATATCATAGATTCTCAAGTGTAAAGGCCAAAGTGTGAAGATGATCTTCTATATCACTGACTTTTGCAAAATAGTCATAAACTGACCAAAGAAGCAAGAAGAACAAGATCAGAGGAAAGTTCTGGCCAACTTCTTTCAAAGTCACCTCTCAGATGCTGGGGAAGGAAAGACCAATTGTTAACTCTAAAAATGAAGGAAAGCACTGATATAATCCCACTGTTGCTTGTAATCACAAAGAAGAGTAGAGCACTCTTCCTATGAAATATCTTCTTTCCTAGCCTTCAGTGTCCTAAATCCTGTTAAGTCACCTCTCTGTTCTGTTACCACTATTAACATGTGCTTTTATGATGCAATATAGCAAATCCCCAAGGGAAAGATTTCAGCTCTTATTTTATTAGGAGAAATAAGCCTAATTATGGATATTTATCAGTCTCTTTTCAAAGAATTTTCCAGAGCTTTCAGTGAGTCAAATAAGACCTAAGATACAAATCTAGCTACCAGGCAGAAAAAGATTAATCTGCTGTTCTTTTATTAAGTTGAGCAATACAGTATGTATCACAGGAGATGACTCTGTTGCCAAGAAATCATAGGAATGTGGCTAAGTATCATCCACCAGATATGGGCCCTATAAGTACTTTTTGGACCAGGTCAAGACACACCCTGCTACACTCACACAGCAACCATTTACCATGCCAACACTTTTCCTCTTCAGTCTCATGCCAGGTGACTTCTCTTACTGGCCAAAGCCAGGCCAGTGTCCCAAAGTTAAACAAGATGAAATATCACAAGAATTAAGAGCAACACAATGGCAGCAGAAGTGCTATGGAAAGAGCTTTTCACCAAGCATGAAACCAGCTCAAGAAGCTCTTCCAGTGTAAGAAATTTAAGGAAGCAATTCCTCAAACATTTACTGAGACATACATAATATATAAAGCACTGTGCTATGCTCTTGGGTAAGAGACTTGGGGAAAGAATACAAAGATAACTGAAGTGTGGTGCCCACCTCTAAGGAGCATACCATCTCAGAAGACAGCGACAAGGACAAGCCAGCAGTAATAAGGACAAATGGGAATAATAGAGCAAACTGAAGAGAGAGACTGATAATGAGCTAAAGAAGAAGAACACAGCTGATCTTCCAAATCCAAATTGAAATGTAGTGAGGGGCCAAATGAAGTGAGCCATGTAATCTGCTGAAACTAAAAAACAGTGAACAAGATTTTCTCAAGTTACATGCGCTAATTCCCTCTTCTCACTGTCTACCATTGGCAATACTCAGTAAAGTAACCACTTTGACAACTCTTCAACTGTGGGCCCAGCTCAATGGAATTCGAGGGGAAAAAGGCACCCAGTCAATGTGCTCTGGACAATCAGCAGTACCTGCTGAACGTTCCATATTAGAATTATAGACGTGAGGAGAGGGAAGGCAATAGTAGGTAGGACTGCATACTGGACTTTTGTGGCTTACTACCTAAAATAAATTTAAGGGGTAAATGGCACTGGATTAAGAATCATAGAGAAACAGCATCCAAAGCCTACATACTTCTCAGCTCTTGAAAAAAAAAATCACTTTTGTTTAAGTAAGTTGACTTGGGTTTTTTGTTACTTTCAGCTGACAGTCTCATTCATTTTTGTTGCTGTTATTTTAAACAACCATTTGTATTTTTAAAAAAGATTTCATTTATTTATTTTGAGAGACAGAGAGAGAGAGCACAAGTAGGGGGAGCAGCAGGCAGAGGGAGAGGGAGAAGCAGGCTTCCTGAGAGCAGGGAGCCCAAAGTAGGGCTCAATCTCAGTACCCCTGAGGTCATGACCTGAGCTAAAGGCAAGTGCTTAACTGACTGAGCCACCCAGGTACCCTGACAGTCCCATTTGGAGCAGTCTGGTCAACTGGAGTTGTTAGCTCTTTGAGGTTACAATTCATGTTTCTTTCCTTTCTAGGTATGCCTGCTACCACCGAGTACTAGGCATGCATTAAAAATCTGAGGAGAAGAAAGGAAGAAAAATCAGGGATCAGCTAGCACTCCCTGGACTCTGCCCTCAGTCGTTGAGAATACAGAAAGGAGCACAGGTATCTATAAGCAATGACTTGTGGGTGCAGTGATAAACTCACAGCAGGAACCCACAAGCACAACAACCACCATCATCCAAGAGTGTGGATTCTGCCATTCAGGTGGAAACAACTGGGCCCAATATCCCCAGGGAAATAGGACCAAGGCACTGAAACTGTCCATCTTTGCTTCTCTCATTTACCACATATAGTGCTGGTATTAGTTAGGGAAGACAACTGACTGCTCAAATAGACCCCAAAATGTGTAACAGCTCAAACACCTTGGGGAAAGCATGAGGTGCTCCTCTTCCTCATACTGAAACAGGGATCAAGGCTGACAGGCTCAGCCATCTTCATCATGGTCATACTGTGGGCTAGAACTCAGTCATAAGGCTGCACCTAAGTACAAGGGAAGCTGGAAGATGTATTCTTGCTGTGGGCTCAGGAAGATGAAATCATGGATTCTGGTGCGTAGCCAACAGCCTCTGCCACTGCATTGTGTGGCTTTTCCTTCCTCCTCTAAGCTTTCCCTTGCCATATATATTTTTTTTCTATAGTATTTTTATATATATCTATAGTAGTATATATATTTATTTCTATATATGTGTGTTTCTTTTTTTTTATTGTTACTTAAATTTTTTTTTGCAGTGTTCCAAGATTCATTCCCCATTCCCCACACCCAGTGCTCCACACTTTAGGTGTCCCCAGTACCCACCACCAGGCTCTCCCATCCCTCCATCCCCCTCCCTCCAAGTCCCTCAGTTTGTTTCTGTGTCCAAAGTTTCTGTTGTTTCGTTTCTCTCCCTGGATTACCCTACTTCCCATTTACTTTCCTTCTCCCACTGTCCTCCAGGTTACCCCTCATGCACCCCAAGTAAGTGAAACCATGCGATACTTGACTTTCTCTTCTTGGCTTATTTCACTCAGTATAATCTCTTCCAGTCCAGTCCATGTTGCTACAAAAGTTGGATATTCATCCTGTCTGATGGAGGCATAGTATTCCATTGTATATATGTACCACATCTTCTTTATCCATTCATCTGTTGATGGGCACCTTGGCTCTTTCCAGTTTGGCGATTGTGGCCATTGCTGCGATGAACATTGGTGTACATATGGCCCTTCTTTTCGCTACATCTGTTTCTTTGGGGTAAATGCCCAGTAGTGCAATTGCAGGGTCATAGGGTAGTTCTATTTTCAATTTTTCTATATATGTGTTTCTATGTAGTACTTTGTTTCTATATAGTATTTTTCTATGTTTTCCATATAGTATTTCTATGTTTCTATGAATATTTTATATATCTATATCTATATATATTGGTATATATATTTTTACACAGTAAACTTTTGATCCCATCTATATAATAAATGCCCAGGACCTTCACACAAAAATGACTGAAACCTTGTATTAAGGCCCAGATGATGCAGCTCCTGAAGAAGCTTTGCTTAGCTTCCTCTGAGACAGTTGCCTCCAGACAAAGGAGGTTAAGTCCTCCTGGGTCCACACTGCCATTAGGGCCCTTCTCAGGATTCACCTAAATAATGTCCTCATACTGCGTCCATGTCCAAGGTGACAAATGCTAGTACAGCATATGACTTCCCATTCGAAGGTTGAAAATGCTAAGTATTCCCTTGAGACCCTGATTCCATTTAAGAAGCCTCATGTCATACTCTGCACTTTATCACTAGCACCTGAAATTGGCTTCCTTCAGAGAGCAGTCCTTCCCAAAGAAAGCATAGTTCACTTTGATGGTGTTTTACACATTATGCAATGCAGAGAAACTATGCCCTGCTGGAATGTGGACACGGTGCACTCAGCTAACACACTCGCAGGTTAGTACAGCACATCTGCGTCCCACAAGACCTGACTCAAAACCACAGCTCCGCAAAGTAGACGAAATAGCACGTTGTGCGGGGCGCCTGGGTGGCTCAGTTGGTTAAGCGACTGCCTTCGGCTCAGGTCATGATCCTGGAGACCCGGGATCGAGCCCCACATTGGGCTTCCTGCTCTACAGGAAACCTGCTTCTCCCTCTCTCAGTCCCTCTGCTTGTGTTCCCTCTCTAGCTGTGTTTCTCTCTGTCAAATAAATAAATAAAATCTTAAAAAAAAAAAAAAAAGAAATAGCACGTTGTGGACCTTTCAGAGTTCACTTCAAATGTTCAATCGCTGACATTCCACACACCTACCACACACAAGAGCATTAGGTTATATGCTCTCCTGTTAAGGTCTGTGATTTTCCTTGCTGTCCTCCACAATGCCTCAGATACACAATCATTCTGTAAACATTTGCTGAATGAATACATTCATTTTATGTTTTCATTTGTCATTAGTAAGTCCTCCACGTGAGTCCACCTGAGGACACCCAGCTGTCTGACTCATGCCATACACACCCTTGCTAACAGGTGTGGGTAAATGCCACCTGGCTGTGACAGCAACAATGCTGGCTGTGATTTTGACAACACAATCAGCCACGATGTGTAAACAACTGTGCTATTTCATGCCTGTGGGTCCATTCAGTCACCATAAGGGGCACAAGACTCTTGGTCCTCATACAGGTACCTCACCTTTGGCAGTCTTCCTACCTCCCATTCCTGTTTGATTTCCTTCACAGCTCATTTCCCCACCCAACCTGTTTAGCTTACGTGTGGAAGTTCTGTGAGGGCATGCTGTCCTCCCCCCAGACGCTGCCTGCTACATTAGAAGGGCTAAGTAGACACCTGTGGAGGGAATGGATGAAAGAAAGAAGATACCTGGATTTTTTCCTCTAAATATGGAGACTTTATCTGCAAAATAAATTACCCCTGAAGTGCTTCGGAATATTCACATTCTTTTTAGATAGCGAGACCATCTCAAAAAGGGGTCTCACCGACAAGCCACTTTTTTTTTTTTTTAAGATTTTATTTATTTATTTGACAGAGAGAAACACAGCGAGAGAGGAAACACAAGCAGCGGGGAGTGAGAGAGGGAGAAGCAGGCTTCCTGCTGAGCAGGGAGCCCTATGCGGGGCTCGATCCCAGATATCCGGGATCATGACCTGAGCCGAAGGCAGTTGCCTAACCAACTGAGCCACCCAGGCGCCCCAAGCCACTTTTGATATCACAGAGCTGGGTTTCCAGAAACTCAAGTAGTAATCATGCCACCTTAAGTCCCCAAATAAAGAAAGGAATCTTCAGGATTGGACACCCTTTTGGCAGCCATCCACCAAACAAGAACCATTCCAGACTCTTGCCCATGGAGCCAGCACTTACCCACGTGTGAAGCCAGACAGGGGAATGGGAAATTCCTTCTGTTTCAGAAACAAATTTGCCTGAGCGCCACATGAACAAAATGACCAGACTCTGGACCCAGCTCTACCCATGGGAAATAGCCACAATTCATTTAAAAAGAAAAAAAAAAAGGTTCAAGTTAAAATTCACAACTTTCTGATAAATAACTTTAGGTTGTTAAGAAATCACTGATTGTTATGGAAAACGATATGGGAGTTCCTCCAAAAATTAAAAATAGAACTACCATATCATCTGGCAATTCCATTTCTGGGTATCAATTCTGAAGAAAATGGCAACACTAACCCAAAAAGATATCTGTAGCCCAAAATATGGAAACAAGCTAAGTGTCCATCAATGGATAAATGAATAAAGAAAATGCGGTGCTTATATATAATGGTATACCATTAAGGAATAAAAAGAAAGAAATCTTGCCATTTGTGACAATGTGAATGGACCTTGAGGGTATTATGCTAAGTGAAACAAGTAGACAGAGAAAGACATATACCATATGATCTCACTTCTTCGTGGAATCTAAAAAAACAAACACCCAAACCCCCCCAAAAAAACCAAGCTCACAGATATGGAGAGCAGATTGGTGCTTGCTTGGGGGAGGGTAGGGAATATGGTGGAGGGGAGAGTAAAATGATTGAAGGGGGTCAAAGGGTACAACTTCTGGTTATAAAACAAGTAAGTTACAGAGCTGTAATTACAGTATGGTGACTATAGTTAATAATACTATATTGCATATTTGTTATATAGCAATTATTCCTCCATAATAATGAAATAATATATATTCTTTTGAAATAAAAGATCTCAAAAAGAGATCTCACAAGCCACTTTTATTACACTATATAATTATATAGTATATGACTATATATTACATATATTAATACATATGTAATTAATATAATAAAGAAGTCAATAAAATAGTATTGAAAGATGTTACTGCAAGTAAATGGAAAGCCAAAAAAAAAATCACTGAAATGTTATTCATTTGCTAAGCTACTGCTTGATGGAACTTTAAAATCCATGTTTTATTTAATTTTTGGCATATGGAGAATAGTCTCTAAATGGCAATAATAATCCTACTCATTCATTCTTCTGTTGACTCTCAAACAGTAATTAAATAATATTCCCAAAGAAATGGTAAAAGATACTCCCAGCCTTGAGAATGTGTGACAAAAGATATTTTACACATCAAAAATTTTTATACATACAGAACATTTTACACATCAGAAGCTTTTAGAATAGGGTACTGGGTGGCTCAGCTAAGTGTCTGCCTTTGGCTCAGGTCCTGATCTCAGGGTCCTGGGATTGAGCCCGCATCTCATCTGGCTCCCGGCTCCACGGGAAGCCCACTTCTCCCTCTCCCACAGGCCCTGCTTGTGTTCCCTCTCTCACTGTGTCTCTCTATGTCAAATAAATAAATAAAATTCTTAAAAAAGAAAAAGTAGTAGTAGACTTTAGGTTTTAACAATTCATGGAAGAATGGCAAAGTTTTTAAATCACAAAAAGAAGAGCTGTTCTAACACCTTCCCCACCATACTTTTCGACCTTTCCTTGAAGACTTTCTGCAAATGTACTCTGGCCAAAAGGTTTGCTTCAAGGTTTTTTGGTTTATTTTTAGTAAGTACTACCCCAGTCAGCACATGAGCAATCCAATATGTATTATACATTAAAGCCAGGGCTGGGCTTGGAAAATTCTGAGACTAGGAACTTTCATGGCAAGTTACTGGATTCAGCAGCAACATACTAAGGATAGACAAGATGATAGTTAAGATCATTTCTAGTTAACTTGTTCTGACTTCAGAATAACTTCACACACCTGTAAAATTTTACAACACATCAAGTTAAGGCTGGTAGCAATAAAAAATAAAATTTCAAAGTTGCTCGATAAGTGGAGAATTCTTGATCCCTGAACTTTAAAGTTTTGAAGTTCTAAAAACGGAAACATACATCTTCAGATCTTATTTGATTTCCTAGAGAGGTTTTTCTCTTAATCTCACTTGCAGATGGCGTGGGTTCTTTGCTTTTCCATTTTCCCCCTTGCCTCTCAATGTAAAAGAGAGAAGAATTCTACAAATTAGACAAAACTATATAATAAATGATCAAAACATCTTTCCCGGACCTAAGCCTCCGAACGTCAGGCTCCACAGTATCATGTAGCTTAATGAAATGCAGAGAAAAGCTCTCCTCCCTTGGAGGAGCAGAAACCCAACAAGTCCACTCCCACCAAGTGAGGAACAGGGCATGGCACAGCCTCACTTGCTCTTTGAGAACTCACTCCCACTTGCGTCTGAACCTCAGCTAAGCAGTGCCCATTTGCCATTCCCACTGGTTTGTTCCTGGGCTCCAGAGCACCCGTATGTAGCCTCTTTAGGCAAAATGACACCACCACCACCCGCCCCACACACCCTTGCATTTAGAACCAAAGTAAAATAACCAGAAATTTGTACATGACACGGTCCTAAATTCGGCAACAGGGAGTGTTACTGTTTGAGCCACAAATCATGCAAGGCCACTATTTATCTTTTCTAGAAAGGGTGGCACTCTCCAAAGAGAAATGCTATTCTGACAGGCTCTTCCTAATCTCCACATCAGCCTAACTGCAGCTGGGTATTAATTCTAAAACACCTGAAAGATACAAAACACAACTGCTCCCAGCGGTGGCTCACTGAGATCTGGCAAAGCTGGGAGGAGGTCTTCAGAGTTTCTGAGATATTCTGCAATAGCCTCATATCCTTTCGGGAATCATCTGTATAATTGATTCCACCTCCAAATGTATTCCTGGAATTGTGAGTTCTCACCAGAGATTTTTATCCAAGGCAATTTTCACAAAGAGTTGTTAAGTCATGGCTCACTTCATGACAGATACCCTTGCTTAGACTTTTAAGAGATTTACAGACTACTTCAAAATTGCCTCTTAGTAGATACAGAGGAAGAACAAAAATAATCCAGCCCTCATTTTCACTTCAATAAAACTTTTTCTTTAGTAAACCTGTTCAGACGATTAAAATCAATTCCAATTTTTACTTCCTAAGCCTTTATATTCTTTGCCCTTAAGGGAAAGAAGGCAATTAAGTGGATAAAACCCAAATTTTAAATCAGAATTCAAATTGCCTGGGACTACTTCATACCTAAGTAAATAAATAAGTGAGACATAAACTTAAAAATAGTTCATACAAATGTAAAACATGTTTTACAAAGCATTCACTTACCTTTAACCCAGCCTTTTAGTTAGGACAGCACTTTATGGAAAACTCCACAGGCAAAGCACCTTTCCTCCTAGTATTTCAGGGCCCTTTTGAACAGCAGAATTTTCTAAACAGGAAACCAAGGCACACAGAGGCAGGGTCACTTTCCTCAGTGACACCAGAACCCCAAGTTCCTGGCATTCCCCAGCCGTAAGTTCGAAGCTCACATCATTACACGCTGCTTGCTTTCCACATGCAGAGTGGTCTGTTTAAGGAACTTAACATGAACCAAGAGAAAAAAAATTTTTTTTCTTTTGCAATTTGGTCAGTGACAAATACAAAAGAAAATAAAATTTTGACATGACCAATTGTAATGCCATCCCCATGAAAGACCACCTTTCCACCCATACTGACTTTCACATACTCTAAAATTATCTTCAGCAAAGTCAAGATGACTTGTTAGAAAAGCCTAGGCACCTGAATTTATAAGTACATAAATCTAAATGCAACAGATCACCTAAAGCAGGTATTTCAATCAGTTCATTGTGACATATTTTATGTTGAGAAAAATAACAAACAAGGCTCCAGTGAAAAATGAATTTGCTCATAAAACAAAAACTTATTTAGTATTTAATGTCTACTCCGACAAAGAAATCTGTTTTCCTAGGAGCTCTGAAACCCTTGACATATATACTCTTTGCCTCATTCCCACACGGAACCACAGAGTAATTCAGGAAGCACCTGAATGGTGATGTGGGCTCTGATCCAAGCTTCCTATATGATGACACTTTTCCTGAGGATGTCAGGTGCCTCTTAATGTGTGTAAATACTCCTGTCCATGATGTAAGGCTGCTGACGGCAGAAAGCCAAAGCCAGCTGAAAGATTTTTCAGGTCTGAAAGCACACGTCCTTTTCTTATGATGGAAACTCTTCCCCATGTCTGGGAAATGAGTTAAGGGTGTTCATTACCAAAGAGAAGCTACACCCACTGGCAATGGTAAACAAAAGACGAGTTACCAAGTTCAGCTCAACAGAGTGAAATGAAATAAAGATTTCCCTGAGGACCAAGAACTGTGAAATCCAGTGGTTTTAAGCAGCCATCTTTTAGATATTTGTATACTATTCCATGAGGGGAAAATGAGAGTCCCAGGTTTAAGGCACTGTTACTCAGCTTTGAAAACTATAGGAGGCTTTCTTGCAGGATTTGGTTCAACTAACTACAAGATGAAAAAAAGCATTTCCTATGCTACACAGTCAAGCAGTCATTTGGATCTTGGGTTCAGAAAGCAGTGAGAAATGCATGAGCTACTACACTTCACCTGCCTTGCAGGCTCTTTTACGGATGGCTGAAATCTTTAGAAGTTAACACTCTAATAGAGTTACTGCTGTGTCCTGAATTTCCCTAACGTGACCAGAAAAACAACATATTCAGTGCATTGTTTTTCATTATAACATGAAGCTATAGCGACCACTCATCCAGCCTCTACATCTGCTGTTCGCTTTCAAAGGGCCATTCCATTTGAGGAAAAGAACTGCTAATTGTATTTGGTGGCCCCTAAACTGTACATGTCTAGCATAGCAGGCAGGGTTTACAGCTTCTAAAGCTTTCATTAATCATAAGTTTTTGGACATCAGTGATTCTGTTTTATGGGGGGAAAATACTGCACAAACATCCAGATCCAAATTCTCATTTTGCTACTTATTAGCTGTGAGACTTAGAGCAGACCGCTCACACATAGAAATAAAACTGAAAAAAAAAAACAAAACCAGCTGATTTATAGGGTTAGGTCACTGGTAACTCCATGTATGTGGTAAGAAATGTAAAAAATGATCCTAAGATAGCAGTTCTCAAGTTTTCTGATCTTAGGACCCCCTTATATTCTTAAAATTATTGAAGACTCCAGGGGTGTCTGGGTGGCTGAGTCGGTGGAGCAGCTGACTCTTGATTTTGGCTCCAGTTGTGATTTTGGGGTCATGGGATGGAGCTCCAGGTTGGGCTCCCTGCTCCAAGTCTGCTAGTCCCTCTTCCTGTCCCCCACCCCTACTCGTGTGCATGCTCTCACTCTTGCTCTCCCTTTCCCCCTCTAAAATAAATGGATAAAATCTTCAAAAAAAATTATTGAAGACTCCAAAGAGCTTATTTTAGAAAACTCTAGAAAACACAAAATATACACACATTCCCACGCGGAAACATGTGGTCTCCAGAAAATGCTACTATACACATGTGAGAAAATGAGAGTAAAAGAGGCAAATTATAACTTAGTAGTATAATGAAAATTGGTTTTGGCTTCATAGAGCCCTTAATAGGGCCTCAGGAATGCCCAGGCAGCCTCAGATCACACTTTGAGACTCACTAGCTTAGACTCCCTTAACATACAGAAACAAGGAAGCTGTCAAAGAAGCTGAATCATATATTAAAAAAAAAATTAAGGAGCCAGCACAGAGGGGCTCCCACTGACCAAAGATGAGACAATTTCAGTATCAGTAGGAATAAATACAATGGATTGAGACACTGATATTTTTGAATTCATGAATTCTTAAAGAATCACATACCTTCCTTCCTTCCTCACCCCCAATCTCTGTGTCTCTGCATGTCTCTCGCAAGGCTTACCTTTAGAGAATATTACTCATTAGCTGGCTAATGGAGCCAGCTATACCTTGGTATAACCAAAGAGCTAACTAGCAAGGAGTTTCTTTTCATAGGAGTATTCTAGGTGATAAATGAAGAATGACTGAAATGAAATAAGACTTTGAAACCCACAATGAATTGGTGGCTTTAGGCAGAAACAATCACCACTGACTGTGAACATATCAACATCTCTCTCTCTCTCTCTCTCTCTCTCTCTCTCTCTCTCACACACACACACACACACACACACACACACACACACACGGAACTTTTGTTAATTTAAGTGCCTCCACAACACACTCATTATAGTATTCTTGACCAAATATGGGAAAAGAATTTGATCCAGCCTCTAGATGTATCTACCAGTTCACAAGAAATACAGTGGCTAGAGGCATATGTTAAACAAAGGAACATTTAACATTTAACTCCATGGGACATAATTAGCAAAATCCAGGCTATGGTAAACTCTGCAGAATAAATGGTCTGGTTTGGCAAAAAATAAATTGCGAGGAAAGATGGTGGAAGGTAAGCCTGCAGATTAAAAGGGACCAACGAGGCATGTCAACCAAGGGCAATGGATGACCCTTATTTGAATCCCGGTACAAACAAATTAAGAAAAATAATAAGGAGAACAGATACATTTGAACACTGACTAGATATTAAATATTCAATTATATCAGAGAAGTTCTTTAAGTATGATATTATAGAATTAAAAGAAAAAAGTCTTTATTTTCAGAGAGGTGTACAGAAATACTTACTATGAAATAATAGAATGTTGGGGATAATAGAATATTAGAATTATTATTAATAATAGAAATACTAAAAACTAATAATAGAAAAATAATAGAAAGTGGTCTTACTTCAAAATAATCCAGGGTTGGGGATTGGAAGCAGCGGTCTAGGTGAAGCAAGACCACAAACTGATCATTATTGATGCTAGGAGGAAGGCATATGGGGGGGGGGATCCATTGTAATATTCTTTCTTTTTCTGTGTGTGTTTTCAATTTTCCATTCCAAAATAATTTTTAAAAAAGTAGCCACTAAAAGGTTTTCTTCTCCAGCGATTTTGTGAGATGCCCAGAGGCAGGACCCAGGCGCCCTGCCTCCCAGCACTCAGGAGGCACGGAGCACAAGGTACCTCCTTATCCAGGGAGCATGCCAAAGGTCTGCAAAGCTGGTGTGGGAGAGGGCAGAGTCGGCAAAGAAGTCCTGAGGCAGTTGTCTATGAATCAGAGACATCATTCCAACAGAGCCGGAACCAAAAATTGTATGTTCAGTATGATCACAACCAAGAAATACAAACAAAAGTTCAATGCAGAAAAAGGTGTAAGAACTCTTCACAGAAAAAGAAAATACATGAAAACAGTAAGGTTTTCTTGAGTACAGGAACAATGGGAGTTTGATTTTCTTTGCTTTACTATCTGAATTTTCTAAATTTTCTGTAGTTATTTTAAATATGGGAGGAAACCTAACACACCTTATTTTTAAAATCACTTATAATATCAAGGCTCTGTAGATAGCTATTTATAAGTAATAGTATTTTATTTGTTATATTTCTATGACCCTGTCTGTGGCTGGGTAAAAAAAGAATATTATAATAATAAAGAAAAGTGAGGAATTTTTAAATCGAATTATGAAAGCAACAGATAATACTTTTTCTTTATTTGGGAAGGGGGACATAGTTTTCATTATTTTTTTCCTCTACAAAATAAAGAACTGGTATTTTATTAAAAAAAAAAAATCACCAGAGGAAAACCCAGCTCAAGGAGATCTCTTCAGTTCCTTCTAAAACCTCAACTTCCGGAAGGTGGGGGCAAACAGGATGTCTGGCACCCAATGAAGAGGCTTTGTCCAGAGGCTCTGCCTACCATCCTGATCTGTTTCCTTCCACCAGCGCAAGGCAGGAGAAGGAGAGTTCAGTTTAATGCCAAGATTCTATGCCTGTTAACACCATATTCTCCAAAGATGTGTCCCACAAACAAAAAATTGATTTTTTAAGAGAAAATGTTCCACTCAGATTAAGATTCTTCAAGAAGTAGACAACAGCTTAGAATCTACACAAGCTCCAGTTATTTCGCTTACAAAATAAGTGGAAGAATAAGTACACCACCGACTATTAAAAACTGAACATGAAAAAAAGAAAAACGTCGGAAATCTGGCATGGATAATTGTTATGTTTTCCACACAGGTCTAATTAAACTTGATTTAGACTGCATACTGCCTTTTTTTTTTTTTAACTTGCTATTAAATAAACAAACAACAAGGGAAAAAACGCAGAAAGTGCCACTTCTCCTGTGCTTTATATATATTGTGGGAGGCTATCCTCACAGTCAAAGTCAAAATGACTCAATGTATGGCAGTGTAAACTTATGGCTAAGAGTGTGAGCTTTGGACTACACTGCCAAGGTTAAAAATCACTGATCTTCTCTTTATTAGCTGTGTGACCTTGGACAAGCTGTCTAGTCTCTCTGTGCCAGAGGCTGTCACCTCCAAAATAAAGATGAGAGTGAGGGTGTCATAGGGCTGTTGTAGTAACTGAGACGAAAAACGGAAAATGTTTAGCATGATATCTATCACATCATGCTCCACAAATGCTACCTACTATTGTTTTTTAATAACCTAATATACTTTTGTTCTACTCCTCCCCCTTTTTTCCACCAAGACATAAAAATTTCACAAACTTCTACTTCTTCAGTCTCATCAGTGAATACTGTACTCTAATATGAAATCTTGACTTTCCTATTTTCCCCAGAACAGAAACTAACATTTTCTCTAGAAAAAGAAAAACAAAGATGGAATTAGATTACCCTTTACTTTGTGCCAATCATGAGTGGTAGCGGAGTCCTAACTCCTAGAACCTGCAAAGAATCTCACTGTTTCTGAGGTCCTAGGCAATTTTCAGAATTAGAGAGAGTGACTTTCTGATCCTCCCCAAATTTGTCATGAGGATTGAGTTTCTAATGACACCAAATCTCTCATGGCTCTTTTGAGGAGAAAAAAACATTCAGACAATCCATGCCAATAAGAATGATTGGGAGGGGTCCCTGGGAGGCTCAGTCAGTGAAGCATCTGCCTTAGTTCAGGTCATGATCCCAGGGTCCTGAGATAGAGACCCATATCTGGCTCCATGCTCAGCAGGGAGTCTGCTCCTCCCTCCCGCTTGTGCTCTCTCTTGCTATTGCGCTCACCTGCGCGCGCTCTCTCTCTCTCTCTCTCTCTCTCTCATAAATAAAACTTAACCAAAAAAAAAAATGCAAAAAAGAATGACTGGGAAAAATTCACATCATTTTAGGGAAAGGAGCACAAATCTTAAGACACAACTTCTACTCAAAAGAAAACAGAAGGTGTGTTTGTACTATCAAGGGGATTCCCGGGTTCTGACCTTACTCAGAGGACATGAAAAGGACTGCTGAAATCATAAAGTAAACCTAGGAAGGGGAAAAACTGAGAACCCCCCCAAAATCAATATATTCCAGGGTACAAGGAGTAAGAAAGGAAAGAATGCATTTCACACATGCTTCAGGCTCCAAAAACATGGGAATTGGTCTAAGAGGTAAAAGCAAAGTTCTAAGTCTTACAGTGAAGAAATGAGTTTGGCAGATGAAGGAGATAAAAGAAATTTAAGGTGCATGCTGTCAAATGGACAGTACACAGAGCTGAGCCAGCAGAAAACATTTATTAAGAATACAAATACTCTAGCAATGGCATAATCAGTGGTGCAATCAATGGAACGTCACGTATAAAGCAGTATCTCTGATTTTGTATTTGCACCCAAGCTGAAGTACATGTAATTTACTCACCAAAATTCTTGGAAAACCACCATTATTCATATGGCTGGTTGTTAGGGCATAAAGTGGGGAGGGGAGGACTCCTGTCCCACCACTGCCCCAGTGTGGGTAGAACTTTGATATTAGAGCGAAAAATAATATGGAGTCAGGGTTAGAACCAGTAAAGCTAGTGAAAGATCTATGGGTCCAACTGTGACTCTTCAAGTCCTCACTAAAGCCTACCTGATGGGACGAGATGGGTTTTGGAAGCTCGGGAGAGAAGAGGTGCATTCACGGTTCTCTGTAAGGACTCAGACTCAGGAGCAGGGGGAGCCATGAGGAAGGAAGGCACAGGGACATGTGGGATCACCAGGAGGCTTTGAGTTGAGCACAGTTTAACTAGAAAATCTCCAGAAGGCAGGGAAAGCCAGTGGATTCTTAGCTACCAAGATAAACAGGTGATGGTGAAAGAAAAGTTTGCAAATATATTCAAAGATCGGAATTCCAGGAGAACCTAGATATCATGGTCATTTGACTAAGGGTGGCCCTGGGCCATAATGCATCCCAGTGACTCACTGGGATCTGTGGAATCCCTGAGAAACACCAGAGAACTGGAGGACTTCCTGGTCCAGCAGGAGCCTTCCAAGGGATGAGATCACAGCGGACAGCTCAGCAGGGACAGAGTACATCGTGGTTGAGATCTCCAATGGGAAAGTTCAAGCGCCTGGCTTTGATCCTCAACTTGCTATCTATAAGGTCCAATTCAATACTTGTTCTGTCTGCTCGAGCATCCATCTTTGAATTTTCCCTCTGTCCAAATGCTTGTGGTGGTGGGTCACTAATAGGCCTTCTCCCCAAGGAAGGAACTACAGGATCTCCCTGCACCATGTGGCATAATTATATACTGCCTATCTCAGCAAACTCAGAAAACCCATTATGAGCCCAATCTTTGTATGTATGTCTTTCTCTCATCAGGGTGTTGTGTTATTTTCCCATCCTTTCAGCGGTATACACAAACGGGACTCTCAGACATTCTGTATACATCTCCCAACTCTGCCAATGCCAGTGGCTTCTCACTGGCATGCAGCTCACACCTTACACAACTATGAACTGAGTGCCTACCCCAGGTCCAGGCACCAATGCACCAGAACTGCAGACTTGCTGCAAGGCCCAGGGGCCTCTCTGAGCCCAGGCTCTTTTTTTCTCTGAGTCTTTGCCAGATGCATGCTCAAAGCAGTGACCTTTAATACCAGGGGAGGCTATCATTATCTCTAGCACCCCCCAGCTCACCTGGTTTTTCAAAGTGCTGACCCAGAATTTAATTTAAAAAGACCAGATGTAGAAGCCAGCCACCAGTAAGGATGTGATAAAACATCAGGAGGTCAAACCTCTTTATTTTACATTCTTCTTGACAGTAATCCCCAGCACCATGGCATCCTCTGGACACAATCCCTTTCCTCCTATCTTTCCACACTCCTATCTCAAGAGTGAGTTTTCAGTCACACACCTTGGTGTGGTATGAAAATCCCAGTTCCAGAGCCTAGAGAGCTGCATTCTGGTCCCAATCTGTCAATACACATAGTGCGGCTGGGGACGGTCGCCCATTCCCTCTAAGCCTTGGTTTCCCTCTGTATCATGTTTTGGATGCAGTTTCCTGCCAGCTGGAACAGTCTGAGTCTCAGGTCCGCATTTTATTTTTGGCTGGCCTAAGTGTAGGCAACTACTGAGATGAAAATGCTGAGGTTCAATTCATGCAGGAGATAAGTTCTTAATTTATAAACTTGTTCAGTGTGGGATCTTTCTGACCAGCTGCCTAGGCCCCACAAGAATAGCTACCATTACTGGTCTACTACACGCCAGGCACTGCTCTTAGCAGTATGCAAATACAACGGAGACTTCCTCAAGAATCTTGCGGAGGCTACGGCTCCTTGACTGCAATTTAACTCAGCCCCTTTCTGCCACCAAGCCCGACAGCAATGCTTGGTGGACCTACACCTCATCTCCCACTTAACAAGCTTTACAAAACCTCCTAAAAATGTACACAAAAGCACAGGAGAAATGTATCAATTACAAAGAGACTCATCTATAGAATGAACTAAGGCTTTCAAAAAAAAATTGCTAAGAACAAAGCAGGTGGTTTAGTTATTTTGAGAGAAAAAAAAAATGATGAAGGCAGGGCCAAAACTATTGCTTGGGTACAATAGTATAAAACAGCAGATGTCAAGGACATGCAATGCTCATCAGCAACTCTGTGTTCCCTTTATGAGAGAAACATGATGCAATCCTTAAAGGCCCAGATAAGAGAACTCCAGTCTTGAGTCTTGAATTCTCTAGGGTCTGATGGAACTTGTGTTGGGTAAAGTAATTCTTGCCTTGGGACCAGTTTGAGTGGGGAAAAATTCCAAGGTTTCTTACAACCTTAACCATCTCTAAATCCATCACAGAGCTGACTTACCAAATTCCACAAACAATAAACACAAAGGAGTCAGAGTCAGGAAAGATCTAGCATCATGCAGGACTTGGTTTTGGCCTCACTGGGCAGAGAAAAATGGTGGAGACATGCAGAGAGGGAAACACAAGCACTGGGATGGGGCAGAGTCGAGGTGAATAAACAGGTCGTTGGGGAAGAACAGGGAGACTGACCTACACAGAGCTCGGAGAGTGGCTGGCTAGAAGCAGAGCCCTCCAGGCTGCAAAACATTTCATTCTGTGGCTGATACTTTGAGCACCGAATGACTTCTCCCATTATCTTTCCTCATGGTGCTCAGCCTGAAGACATGGACACTGCCTGCTGTTTACCTAATCTTTTCAGAATCAGTAATAAATACCTGTGAGATACCTGAAAGCCTGCATGCTTGGATTCTCTCTCTATTTTTAAGACATTACAGGCTTGTGCATCTTGATTACCTGATGAGGATTTTTATCACGAACTTTGGATGTTTTGAGATTATCCGAATTAGGACCTTATTATAAAACCCAAGTGCTGTTTTCCTCTCGATGAACCTTTCAAACTCCTTTCCCCCCTCCAGGGTAAGGAATGCTGGCTTTGTTACCTTACCATTCAGAGAAGTATTTTTGGGCTCTCGGATTACTGCTTCTAAACTACAGACTGCACGACACACATTACCAGCGGCAACAGACGTCTCTAACATTGCTCCCTACTCACCCTCCCTTCTAAGCTCATCACAGTGGGAGCCACAGGGGACTCAGCAGGAAGGCGGCCTTCTCGCCAAGGTTTGGATTGCCCTGTCAGTCACCTTCAGAAGCAACATGGCTATGTAAGGCAAAGGAGCCCCAAATCATTCCAGCAACTAAAGATGCTACACATTCAAGAGCTTTAAGTGATTTATGTTCTCTGTAGGAACACAAAGTGATAAAAGACACTTTTTTTTCCTGATAAAATGTCACTCCCAGGACATACTACCAAAAGAGAGGTGGGCCCCCTGTGATTTAAATATTCTCTCCCAGCTGAATGTCCATTGAAACCAAAGGTGAGGAGGTTTAGAGGAAATGGCTACCCTGTTAAGAAACAGCCAGCCCGTTACCTCATCTGAACCCTGGCCGGAAGCCTCTGTCCTCCCTTAATCCCGCAGCCAGCATGGGTGACCTGAATATCCAAACCCACGGACACCTTGTCTCTGTTCTCTCCACTGCCTCACCTCCAGCGCCCCTTTCCTCCACGTCACACAAATCACCCAAGGCCCAGTCGAACATCATGCCCTTTGACGAGAATAGCCTTGGCTTTGGTTTCCTTATTGAAATCCCCTTCACTGGGATCAACCATTCGGGCCTCCTCAAAAGGGTCATTTCACATCCCTTCTTCCTCGGCCGCCTTCCTAAGGCCATCATCCCCATAACACACTCTCCCTAACAGCCTCGCCAAAGGCTCTAAGCTTACCCAGCTCACCCTTTGCCAAACCCCAGACTCAGAGGACACCCAGCTGTGTCTGTGCCCAACGCTGAGCACCTGGGCATGGGAGAAAGCACACGAACACCAACTGCAAATGAGTCCTCTGTGATGCTTGGCGATCCCACCACATTTCTCCCACACACCCACTCTTACCCTCTCTTCAACTGTTACTTCACTTTCAAACTGTGTTTTTAAATACCCACACCTCCCTTCCCCCAATCTCAGATGACCTCGCTTCCCAACAGAGAAATGGCACCCATCACTCAGCAACTTCCTGGTACCAGACCAACCTTCATCTCCACCAACCTTCAGCTCTTCCTTCCTGTTGTATCCCGTTTCCTCCCTTCATCCAAGGTCAACCAGTCCACTTGGGCTTTAGATCCCACCCCATCCAACCTGCTCAGCCTCATATACTCATTTACCTCTCTTCTCTCCTCTGTTTATTCAGCCAACTTTTCCCTTCCAACCAGATCCTTCCTATCAACATCTCAAGTCCTACCTTTAAAGCATTCTACCTCAATCTCCCACGTCTCTAAGCTAGTATCTTATTTCTTTACTTCCTTCACTGGAAAAATAAAAACTGACCTCCTTGAGTATCTCCATTTTTCATCTCCCATTCATTTCTCAACCCATTCCAATCTGCCTTGGCTCCAGCTCTCCCTGAAAAAGCTCCAGTCTAGGTCAATAATGACCTCTGTTGCCAAATTCAAATGAGAATCTTTTCATTCATCTTATTTGACATCTTGACAGTGTTTGACAACATTTATTACTCTCTCCCTGAAATATTCCTTACCTTGGCCTTCAAACCAATGCTTTCCTTCCTACTGCTTTCACTCCCTTCTCCTCACCACCTCGCCCTTCTTTACTCATTCTTTAGGGTGCAAGCTCCCCAAAGCTTGAACCAGGGGCCTCCTTTTCTTTTTGCTTTACATTAGTGATCAAAATCCCAAATATCCATGAGGGTAAGCAAGTAAGACAATGAAGTGAAGCCAAGTTGACTTTCACTTCTTTCTCAACTCTACTTTAAAACACTGCAGAACAAGCAGAATGCCTGGCAACAGACTCCAGGCTTCAGGGGAGGATGACAATAGGGAGAGGTACAGACTACGATAAAAGGGGGAGCAGATGTTCCTATCAGAACAACAATTAGCCAGAAGTCCTGAGTTCTATAGGAGAACTCCTGTTTTTTAAATCTTGGCAATTGCATTAATTAAGATTTCACTTCTTTTTATTATCCTTGTTCTGAGAAGCTCTACCTGATAGTAGCACAGCAGTTGTTAAACCTCCAGACCTCCAAACTACATTCTGCCAAGTTTAAGCAGAAAGTAAGAACAATTCTCTTCTTGGATCTCCACCAGTCTCAAAGTTCCCTATGACTGGGCCAACTTGGATGACAAGGACATTCTTGGACCAACCATGGGGCCGGGCTACTTTGGGAATGATTGACTAGCCCTGGGTCACACACTTCCTTGGGAGTCCGGGGCAGAACTTGATCTAAAGCACAAGGTCTGAAATTGGAGGATATGAAATTTCTTAAAGGGAAATTAGGGTGCTGCCATCAAAAGAGAAAAATATAGTCTAGGCAGCCAAAAAACCATAAACATGTGACAGCAACTTGTTCAAATATTTTAAAAACACTATACAGGCCAAATAAAGCAGGTTTGCTGGCTGAAGGTGGCTTGTCAACCTCCAGTTCCGATCCTCCTTTCTCCACTTGTTTCCTAGGTGATCTCATCCAAGACTGAGCCTTCATTTACCAACTCTATACCAAAAAATGCCACATTTTCATCTCTGACTCATAAATTCAACTGCCTACTCACCATCTTCACTTGGATGCCTCAAACTCATCTCCAATTCAATTTGTCCAAAATGAAATTAATGATTTTCTGACCCTCCATCCCTCTCCCACCTAAAACGGGAGTTCTTATTGCAGGGGGTGGGGGGGTGGGTAAGGGGAGACAAGGCCAATGTGACTGAGGTATTGTTAAAAGAAAAAACAATCAGGAAGTCAAATGTAAGACTCCACTGAAATTCTTTTGTTACTTCAAATATTCAAGAAAGGCTTTTAATATCTGAATTCGTCTAAATTTGCAATTTCCATTTTCTACCTCTTCCCAATTTAAAGTCACTTTAGAAATAGAGATTCAATCAGAAAGATTGTCAAGGACTGTCCACAGGTGCTTTGGCTTGCTTGTTAGCATAACTGTAATGTTCTAGCAAACGTATTATCAGATTTGACCCTTAATAACAAACCCAGAGGGAACACAAGCAGGGGGAGTAAGAGAGGGAGAAGCAGGCGTCCCGCTGAGTAGGGAGCCCATGTGCGATGCCAGGCATATTTCCATATTTCATCAATCTAAGCAATCACTGATTATAAGATGCAATATTATTTGATGAACCACTATATTAGAAAACACCACAAATTAGGGCACCTGGGTGGCTCAGTGGGTTAAAGCCTCTGCCTTCTGCTCAGGTCATGATCTCAGGGTCCTGGGATCAAGGCCCGCATCGGGCTCTCTGCTCGATGGGGAGCCTGCTTCCTCCTCTCTCTCTGCCTGCCTCTCTGCCTACTTGTGATCTCTGTCAAATAAAGAAATAAAATCTTAAAAAAAAAAACACAAATTAAACAAAACCTATCATGCACAGTGAAACATATTCAGATATATTAAAATGTAAAATAAAAAAAATGTATGTCTTAGAATCTTTGAAAAACATTATCATAAGCCTCACTTTTCAGATAAGGAACCAGAGGCTCTGAGACTTGCTGGAAGTGATAATTAGTGAAGTTGAAGAATGGACTTGCATCTATGGGGAGCAGCTTCCTCTTTCCCCCATCCCAGTCCAGTTCTCTACATCTGAATGATCTCTAGAGTTTCTTCTGGAGCCCCAAAAGATTTTCTGATACAAAGCTGGTAAAGGAGAATCAGAACTGAGTCAACTCAACGCACGTTTTTAAACTGACATGGATTTTAAGACTGAGGATAATTTAGAACTTTTCTCTTGCTCCTGGACCGCCTGGGAAATACTGCTAGCATAAATAGCGATATATGCCAGGTGTGTAAGAAATAGATTACACTGTTGATTTCACCACTAATTCAGTAAGATTGGCACAGAAACTTATGGTAGACTATAAATTTTAAGTATAATTACAAGACAATTTTTACTTGTGAAGGAATTTTTTTTTTAAATATTTTATTTATTTATTTATTTGACAGAGAGAAACACGGTGAGAGGGAACACAAGCAGGGGGAGTAAGAGAGGGAGAAGCAGGCGTCCCGCTGAGTAGGGAGCCCATGTGCGATGCCCGGCTTTATGCCGGATCTCCGGGATCATGACCTGAGCCGAAGGCAGTTGTTTAACCAACTGAGCCAACCAGGCGCCCCATGTGAAGGGATATTACTGGGCACCTGGTCAAGCTAAAATTTTCATTTCTTGTAATGAAATATGTCCATTTGATGATTTTGGTTTTTTGTTTCTTTGTTTTAAAAAATACCCATTTGGAAAGAGGCCACGTTATATCTAATTACTGCATAAACCATTCCAAGGCAAATGTGTAAGCCTAAGAGCTTTAATCAGTCTGTGCAAGAAGCCTTTTGAACATCCAACATTCATTAAAAAAAAACTAAAAAAAAAAAGAATTTGAAAACAATTGTTGCAAAAGCCAAGGAATATGGTGTGTGGGATCTAGATAAGATAGAATAGGCTGAATTGATGACCACATTTATTTAAATGTAATTGTTTTTACATTTTGTATTCCCCACAGCACCTAGAACAGTGTCTTAAACACAAACTGCCTAGTTAGTACACATGATAAGATAAGCAGTAAAAAAAAAAAAAAAGAAGAAGAAGAAGAGAGTCCTTCTGTAAATGTTCCTTCTTCTAGGTCTGTTCTCTGGAAGAGAAACAGTCTAGTGAATTCTTGGGGGTGCCTAATGTGAGTCTCTTTGTACAAAAGGCACAAGTCTGCAAGTCTTCCAGGAGCTGACAGACTAGTGAATACAAACATAAGAGATATTCAGGGAGCAGATTATCTTTAGGTGTGCTTGTGACTGAGCAATATACTCAAATGTTTTAACATCACATCCAACCTGCAATGCTTGTAGAATTAGGAGAGCTGGTGCTCTTAGTGGCTAGATATGACCTTGAACAAGTCAGTTCTCCGATTCTGTTTCCTTAGTTATTACCTACCCATCCCTCAGGGCTAATGCAAAATAAATTAGGACAGGAGAAAGTCTTTTGCAAATTCTAAAGCACAATACAAAGTAAAACATTATTAGGGGTACTAGTAAAATGTTCTATTGCCCAAAATGTTGCAGAGATTTCTTTTTGAGATTTCTTAAAAGATGAAGGCAGAGGACTTTTTCGAAAATGCAAACCTGATCGTTCACGTCCTGGTTTAAAAATGTCGTATGGCCAAAGGACAGATTCTCAAACTGTTTGGCTTGGTGGATAAAGCCCTTCAAAAACTGGCTCCTCGGCAACCCCATCCCTGGTTTGACCTCTCAAAGGCCACAACAAGCAGACAATGGCTGCCTGATGACATTCGCTTCCATCCTTCTTTCCCTTTGCAATCTTTGTGAAGTTCCTGGATGTAATTATCTTACCACATCCAGGACTCCACAGACTGCTATCATAGTACTTTCCACATTATCATGAGGTTATGACCTTGTCCAGGGCGGGGGGGGGAGGGGGGACGACAATGCCTTCTCCTTCCCCATACCTCATACAAAGCCCAACTTGCAGCAGCTTAGTAAATATTCTTTCAGTGACAGCAAGGAAGATCCTTATTTGCATACCACAAGAAGTGGTGCCAAGGAGAGAATCTCAAGGGAAGGCTATCAACTGAAAAAAAAGCTTAGAGGCCCTAATAAAAACCCTACAAGTCCAAAAAAAAAAAAAAAAAAAAAAAAAAACGCTACAAGTCCATATCGCTTATCCAAATGCCCTAAGGCCAGATGTGTTTTGGAATTCAACATTTTTGACGTTTTAGAGAGGTAAAAATGTACCTTCTGCTCTCAGTGGAGTATAGGTCAGCATCCATATGCAAACACAGTAATACTTCTGCAGGGGAACTTACAAATAACCATGCTAAAAGAGATAAATGAATACACAGGTTCATTCATTTAAGTCAGATCTCGCCACCAAATGGGTTACAAGATCTTTCAGAGGCTTTTGGATTTTGGAATTAGACAGAAGGGATAGTGGAAACATATGACCTGATTTGTACACAGAGCTCTTTCAAATCCATTTTCTTGTTTGCTCAGAAATACACTATGGTAGGACTGACCTATGTTCAGGCAACAAATAAAAGTGGCCCTGCACCCAAACACCAACAGACGGGCTATAAAATACTCTGAGAAGGGGTTCAGAGGCACCCACACATGGTCATCATCACTGACAACTACAGCAGTCTTTTAGAACAATAACAAAACAGAAACAAAAACAACAACTACAAAAATTGCTAAATCCAGCATGGAAGGACCAGGTAGGAAAGCAGTAATCCACAAAGCAGGAAGTGAAGGTATGAATGATTTTGTAAGCAAATAAATATTGTCTGGAAGTCCTATCGCTAATTTCTATAGGGCTCTCCAACTGTGGGCACAGAGATGCACACATACGAACAATAGCATTCATAAGCCAAAATTGAGCTATTCCAGACCGACCTGACTTGCTTCCATGTGAAAACAGAAACAGCAGTGCATGCTACCTGCTCTCTAGGGCTGCAGAAAGGAATGGAATAATAACTTTTGCAAATAAATATATAGAGATAAATATGTACATTCTTCTAAACAATCAGAAAAATCCCCATGTAATGCCTCATATGAAAAACTTCTTTTAGAACCAAGTGCTGGCAGGAATAAAACTTTCCCTAAGAAACAGGGAAGTGTTTTCCTTTCTAAAAAGAAGTACGAAATAACAAGAAAGAGGGAGGAAAACGTGTAATCCCACTTCCAATGAATTCTAACACCTGGACACCCATTTGTATTTACCTATCAATCTCAAAGGTTTCATTTCAGGGAGAAGGAGAATGCCGCCTCAACATTTCTAAGAGGCACCTCTTGATTTCGCAGTAGCCGCCATGTACCCCACTGAGCCTTCACTACATACAAGGCAGGGTGCTGAGTATTTCAAAGGCTGTCATTGATCCTCAAGTTAATAATAGATCCTACCTTATAGGGTTATCAACCCATTTTACACATAAGAAACTAGATCCTTCAGGAAAGATCCCAGAGCCTTTAAGAAGGAAAACCAAATGACTATGATGTTATCTCTTACCAATTACTTGGTTTCTGCTCTAGTAAAAGCGGCATAGCTCATTTGCAATAGCTCACACTTAATCCCCTTACAATAAGCAGGAAGCAGAAATAACTCTCTTGTCCATACCTGAACCCTTTCCCATGCATCTCAGATAAAAATGTGTCCCCTCCCTTCTCCCCTCTCTCTCTCCACTTCTTCCTCTATCTCTCCGTCTTGCCCCATTTCTCAGAAGTTCTTCTCGAATGTGCCCCATACATGCATGCATCCATCCATGCAACCAACCATCCATCCCCTTTGGGTATCAATCATATACCAAGCAATGAAGGTACAAAATGTGTTAAGTCACAGTCCTCTTCCTCATGCAAGCAAATAATCATACCTGAGCATAATTTGCATATGGCAGGGAGCAGCACAGATCGTTTCTGGCTCAGGGTGCAAGTTCAATGGTCACAGAAGGCTTCAAAGAGGTGGTAACCTTTGACTGGGTCTGAAGAATGATTGCAAAGATGCAAAATACACAAGGAAGAGAAGGGCATTTTAAGGCCAAAAGAGTGAAGATGAATGATGCTATCAGGGCGCTCCATGTCCTTCAGAACAGTGATAAAGGACAATGGGGAGATGAAGGTGGGGAAGAGGGATGGGCCACAGAAAAGCAAAGGTCAATAAGCCCCAGACCCCAAAGTCTAGTCTTCTGTGCGTGTCTGACCACAGCACCTAGGACAGTACCCTGCCCTAAGGGAAGGGGGAAAGGGAGGATGGGGGGGGGGGTTGCTGCTGATTGGGCAAAGGAAGTCAAAGTGCTCATCAGTGCATGAAGACAGCCTGGCCACCTCTTCCCAACAGCCCTCTCAGCATCCTTACTCTCCCCATTGCCCTGGTTTCTTTCTTTCTTTTCTTTCTTTCTTTTTTTTTTTTTTTTTAAGATGTTTATTTATTTGACAGAGAGAAACACAGCCAGAGAGGGAACACAAGCAGGGGGAGTGAGAGAGGGAAAAGCAGGCTTGCCGCCGAGCAGGGAGCCCAATATGGGACTCGATCCCAGGTCTCCGGGATCATGACCTGAGCCAAAGGCAGTCACTCAACCAACTGAGCCACCCAGGCGCCTGCCCTGTGGTTTCTAATAACTAGTCTCTTGCCCTTTTTGAGGCCAATATCTGCCAATTAATCATGACTCTAAGACCTTGGGGCAAGACACACTTCATCCTGAGGGGCAGCTCTGAGGGCAGCACAGGAGGAAAAAATGTTCACTGAGTTGGGCAGGGGAGCAGAACTGATTTTAAATAGTCAGATTTTAAAGGGATCATAGAGCACCAGTTAGAGAGAGCTTTAACATCCACCTCAACACCAGCGCACAATAAAGATTGACAGAGCTGTTGGGTGTTTATCAACTCCTTCTGGGCCTTTAAAGCAATAATTCCCATGCTTTCTGAAACTGCTACAGCTTGTCTCATTCATCTGATTCATGGATTCTCGTTGCCTCTTCAAAAGAAAGAACAAAATCCTGTTGCTATAAAACTTATTCTTTGTTTTTAACTAAGGTTGATTTAAATGAACTGTCTGAGAGTTCCCTGACACCCTATAGGGTAATTAGACACATCTTGATTTCCCGCACAAACTCAGAATTTTTTAAAAAATCACAAATCCAAAAATTCAGCCTTCATAAAGACCAGGATGATAGAGAAAGGGCAAAATGTTTGAACAAAAATGCAAGTGGATATTTGGCCAAACCGGACATAAAATATTGGTACACTTCAAGATTATTTTTTCATACAAATAATATTGCCTAATTCAGTGGATATTATTTAAAGAGCTATACATTTTTTTGAAGATTTTATTTATTTATTTGACACAGAGGAAGAGACAGCAAGTGAGAGAGAGAACAAAAGCAGGGGGGGTGGGGAGGAAAAAGCAGGCTTCCTGCTGAGCAAGGAGCCTGATGTGGGCTCGATCCTGGGACTCCGAGATCATGACCTGAGCTGAAGGCAGATGCTTAATGAGTAAGCCACCCAGGAGCCCCTAGAGCTATAAACTTTTATATTAATTTCAGAACAAGACAAAATCACTGCTTGATTCTCCCCTTGTACTGAACCCATTAAAGTTTTAGTTACCACAAGGAAATAACTTCTAAGAAATGATGACTTTAAACAAAGTGATAAAGAATCATAGAAATATTTTAAAATTCTAGAGAACCACAATGAAATGAGAAACCCAAAGACTAGAATTAAGAGTTCTGGGTTTCCTCCTCTTACACTGGTGGGAATGCAAACTGGTGTAGCCACTCTGGAAAACAGTATGGAGTTCCCTCAAGAAGTTAAAAATAGAACTGCCGTATGACCCAGCAATCACACTACTAGGGATTTATCCCAAACAGACAAATGTAGTGATCCAAAGGGGCACCTGCATCCTGCTGTTTATAGCAGGATGTCCACAATAACCAAACTATAGAAAGAGCCCAGATATCCATCAATGGATAAATGGATAAAAAAGAAGTGGTATGTACATACACATACAACGGAACACTACTCAACCATCAAAAAAAGAAAGAAAGAAAGAAAGAAAGAAAGAAAGAAAGAAAGAAAGAAAGAAAGAAAGAAATCTTGCCATTTACAACGACTTGGATAGTACCAGAGGGTATTATGCTAAGTGAAATAAGTCAGCCAGAGAAAGATAACCATCATATGATTTCACTCATATGTGGAAATTAAGAAACAAAACAGATGAACACAGGGGAAGGGAAGCAAAAATAAGACAAAAACAGAGAGGGAGACAAACCATAAGAGACTCTTAATCATAGGAAACAAACTGAGGGCTGCTGGAGAAGGGCTGGGCGGAAGGATGGGGTAACTGGGTGATGGGCACCTGATGGAATAAGCACTGAGGGGTTACATGTAACTGATGAATCTCGAAATTCCACCTCTGAAACTGATAATATGCTATATATTAATTAAATTGAATTTAAAATAAAAACAACAGAAAAGAGTCCTGGGTTTCCTATTGGTTCATGGTAGGATGGTACAGCCTCAGTTTCCTTGTCTGTAAAATGGAGAGATGAGAAAAGAAGACAATGGGCCAATTTGGTATCTGAGACCTTTTCCTGATTTAAAAAAGCTCAATGAATTTTGTATTATACACAGAATAGATCCTTTCTAGAATGAGTATTCCATTTGAACTAGAAGATAAAAGGTTTAGAATCAAAGAAAATAAAAATGGAAGACAATTTAAGTGCTTCAATCACTTGAGCACAAAAGTAAACTTCCATTTTTATACAAATGTCAGCTTATAAAATAAAAATGACTAGGTGGTACAAAATATTTTTGAAATATTTTTCAAAATGGATCTCCCATTTTTGGGCTTAGTTTTGTATGTCCTAATGCACAGGACAAAGACAACTTGACATGTGCCATTATTTCCTATCCTCACTAGTTATTTTAAGAGAGTAACATGTTTATCAGTAGCGCATGTAGGACAACAGGCCAGCACAGTAAAGTAGCAATACTGCTTGGACCCTAAAAAAAAGACCCTAAGATATGCCCCACTTCCAAGTAAAGGATGAGAAGGATGACAGCATCACTGAAATCCACAAGAAAGTGAAGAGTTGAAAATACAAAATCAATACAGTGGGAAAGACAAAAAGAAAGAAACTAGTGTTCCAGAATTTCTGGCATGACAGAGAAATGACAGAGATAAGAAACGTAGAGAGGCGGGGCGCCTGGGTGGCTCAGTTGGTTAAGCGGCTGCTTTCGGCTCAGGTCATGATCCTGGAGACCCAGGATCAAGTCCCACATCAGGATTCTTGCTCGGCGGGAAGCCTGTTTCTCCCTCTTTCGGTCTCTCTGCTTGTGTTCCCTCTCTAGCTGTGTTTCTCGCTGTCAAATAAATAAATAAAATCTTAAAAAAAAAAAAAAGAAAAGAAACATAGAGAGGCTTGAAATATAAAAACTGTAAGACAGTAGAGACAAATAAGAGGAAAATAGGCCAACTACTGACAAATCACTTTGAACAAGATCACCAACATAGTGGAAGAATTCTATTCTGTGTGGAGAAAGCCCTATGGGAGCACTGCTCCCAAAGACAACCACCACTTCAGAATTTCCTCTCTCAAGCGTTCAAGAAAGTTGGGGTGGTGAGAACCATCATCTTACACATACACACACTGAGGACGGAGATAAAGAAATCGTGTTCATGGCACTCTCTCCATCCTGGGGCTGTAGCTTGCTTTGAGCATCCCAGAACCTGAAATCTACAACAATCTCAGTAAAAGAAACTACATCTATCCTCCACGCATCCCTTCCTCAGTCTGCAGACCAGTCAACAGAGTCACATTAACCAAAACCCACCCACTAACTCACCATTTTACAGAAGGATTGGGCGAAAAAAGAAACACTGCCATTTATCTGTGCAAGAGCAGCCACCCAGAGATACCCCATCTATCAAGAGTCAACAGTCATCACAGTAGCTGGTGCACTCTGAGCAACAGCACCCACTAGTGTTGGGGATGACTACAAGGGAAAAGGAGGCACACATCCGCGGAACCCTTCAATTAATGTAAAACCCTATGCATTTCACAAAATTATTAAGTACTACCCTCACAGCCACCCCCAGGACGCTGGTGTTCCTCAAATTGAAGGCATATCTCTACATGGCTAAATTCTTCTAGAGTTCTACTCCAACTATGGAACTTTTCTCTTGCCTCAACTCTACGAATTGGTACACTAACTATAGCTTCTTCTGATGCACACATGCCATAGTTCTAAAGACTTCTCTCCTACTCACATAATAAAGTAAACAGAAGCTGAGTACGTATGTAGAGGTAACACTGTGAGGATTCAAAATTAAGTTATAAAAAGATCCTGCTATCAAACAGCAGAGTCTACTTGGGGAGACATCACAAGGTCTATGGAATGGCATCACCACCACCCAACCATGCAAGCTGGAAACCAAGAAGTAGTCTCTGATGCCTCCCTTTTTCTCACCCTGTACTTCCAACCCATCACCATATCTAGTCATATCACTTCTATTTCTCTAAACATTCACCCAGTTCTCTCCATCTTTACATCCCTGGTCAGGCGACCATCATTTCTTCCTAAAATGACTACAAAAACTTCAAACTGTTTAACCACATCTCCTTTTGGACCCCTACAGTCCTTTCATCCATCCTCTTCCCTGCAGCCAAAGTGGTATCTTGTCAATCGGATCACTTCAATCCCATGCTTAGAAACCCTTGAGACTCTTAGGAAGAGTCTCTGTCTCATTCTCCTTATTGTCCATTCCCAACCGCAGGGGCTTTCTGCTGTCCACTACTTGTACCAGGGTCCCTTCCCCTGCAGGGACTTCACACATCCAGTCACCTCTGAAATGCCATCTCCTACCCTTTTAACTCCGAGTCACCCTTCAGGTCACAGTTCAGCTGTGACCTGTGGAAAGCCACCCCGATTTCCTTGACCAGGCCAAGTACCCTCGAACACATACCTCTCTCATAGAACCCTTGGGATAGCTGTTGTTTAACATTTCGCACAATTACTTTTGTACACGCTTTCTTTTAAAAGTTGTTATAAAAGTGGAAACCAGTCTGGGTTTTGTAGGTACTTTTGCTGAATGAAAAGTCGGAGATAAGATCAGTACAAAGCAAAATGGAAAAGGTGTCCTGAAAGATGCAAATGACTCCTGCAGGATTTAAAGCAGACCTCTTGCCTTTTACAAGCCATCCTTCCTGGGAATTTCTCAAGATCTCTTTATCCCAACACTGTGCTGTGACATGACGTCCACATGAGGAAGGGAAAGGGAACTATCATTTCTTTGGTGGTCCCTCCCTCTCCCAAGTCCACAGATGAAGGAAGCAAGGGAAGACGTAGGGTTGGGAAGACGTAGGGTTCTCATACAGGAGAGTGGCCCTGTCTGTGTTTGCCTTCAATAAAGGAAGGGAAGGACCTACTGAAATAGTTGTTCTGGGTGAAACTGCTCCTAAGAACCCCTGACAAATCCATCATCTCTGTGGAAGACTTTCCAGGATGTAGGTCAGCCACCTTACATGGACTGAGTAACACTGCCCCTCCTTGAAATGGTGACAGAAGTCTCTTTCCTTCCTCAACAATCCATTCCTTTTTGAAAATCTGCTGCAAATGATTTCCCATCCCCATCTAAACTAAGTGCATTTAAGATGCAGGAGCTGCCCACACTGATATACATCTTATTAAGAAACATCTGCTTGTCCCTCTTCTAATACTCAATGTCTCAGGAGTGGCCCTAGGTTCTGCCCAGCTGCTCACTGACTCAGAACAACACAGAGTGGTGGTCAAGAGTCTGACCCAGGGTCACAATGGTGGGCTGCGGACCCCAGGCCCAAAGAACTGTGGCCCTGGTTTCCATAAAATGAGGTGAATGACAGCACCTCACTAACAGAGTTGGAAGAAACCATGAAACACCTTTTTTGAAGATCCAACTGGCTTTATTAAATAATTAATGAATTGGGCAGCACCCCATCTCACAAGAAGGCAGGCACTCCTCTACAAAACACTCCTAGCACAAGGCCTGACACACTACATGTGTGTAATGATTAACTATTAGTATGATTAATATATTAAGGAAGCCTCAGGTATTCACTGAAATGAGCTCCTTATTCTCAAACCAAGAGGCATACACACACACACACACACACACACACACCTGTAGAAAAAGTCTCAAGGTAAAAGAATTCTAGACACTTGCACCGGTAAGATAACACAATGACCTCTAGGGAGACAGTGTTTGCCGTAGCTCTGCCAAACAGGAGTGGAATCATGACCTACATCCTAGTTACACATCCAGGAACTAGTCATTAGTTACACCCACTCAAAAAATAAGGATGTGGGCGGTTCTCCCACCCCCATCACAATGTATATCTTGTGTTTACGCGGTGTACTGTAAAGCTCAGAATACAAAGCATTATTTATAAGCTTCTTTCTTTTGGCAGGAGGTGAATGTTCAGACATCCACCAGCCAAGTCCAAATCTGAAATGTACAAACTACACATGTATATAGGATAACATAATCTGCTAAGAAAACAGGGAAGGCAGCCCCAGCAGGTAGGTCTTCACAGGCACTGGGGACAACTGCTCCTTAGTAACACCTGGCTCTTTACACCTGCCCTGAAATCCGCTACAGGAATTAAATGCGGAAGGAAAATGAATATTTTACCAGGGAAGGTTTTCATTAAAATAGCCTCATATTTTCTTTCCCCCTCTCAGGCACCTCATTTTGCCCAGGGAAAGTTGTGTGAATAGAAATAAAATAAATTTCTAATCTGCATAGGAAATGATTTGATTATCTGGTTACCTACCACCCAGGGCTTTTCCCTGAAAACTGAGACTGTGCAGCATACAGGTGCTAAGTATAAAGATGTATTTACTTATTTGAGAGAGAGTGGAGAGGGGAGGGGCACAGGGAGAGAATCTCAAGTAGACTCTGATGAGTCCAGAGCCCGACCTGGGGCTCAATCTCACAACCCAACCAAAAGTGGTGGTCAAGAGCCTGACCCAGGGTCACAATGGTGGGCTGCGGACCCCAGGTCCAAAGAACTGTGGCCCTGGTTTCCATAAAATGAGGTGAATGACAGCACCTCACTAACAGAGTTAGTGTTAAGATTGAGCCTAACCCTAACCTGAGCCAAAACAAGGAGTCAGATGCTCAACTGACCGTGCCACCTAGGTGCCCCTCTTGTACTCAGCTTTTAGACAACATTTCCCAGTCTTGGTGCAACAAGGCCGGCTTGTTGAGGTCCATGAGCCAGAAAGGGTGAGAATAAGCCTCTGGGATGGTCATGTGTATTCTACAGCTCTCTTAGGACCCTCCCATCTCAGGGCAGCTGGATGCCCCAGGATCTAACAGAAAGCAGTCTGCCTCGGGTATTATTTTCAGGGATCATTTTGGAAAGTCTGTACCACATGCCAAAGGCATTAACCCACTCGATTTCAGACAGAACCAATGGATGACTTTAAGATTAGGAATGAATGACTGTTAAAGAGCTCAGCAATACTCTGCCTCTACTGGTCAGATTTTAATATAAGTTCCCATCTCGAGAAAGATTCCGTTCCATGTTAGAATGTAGTTTCCAACAGTGACAGCATTCATCAACACGTCTGGTCTTAAGAGTGTTTCCTGGGCAGCTGCTTGCCAGCCAGGAAGAAGTGGGCAGGGGAAGGCCTACAGGTCAGACTAGTCGGGCCAGGACCATGAAAGGCCTGAAGCCCTTCCCTTGAATAGCAAGGTCCCAGCAACTGTTCTGGGGAAGGATAAGTGCCCCGAAGCCTGACTGACTTCTGTCCCCTGGGGCAGTTCCTGGGGTTCTGTAACAGGACAGGGGGCGACCAGACCTTCCCTGTCATCACGTGTTTTTCTGGCTGCAGCATTCTGAAGTTCCTTTAGCACTTTGTCAGAGGGGAGGTAGGGTGGGAAAAAGCAAAGCTAGAGGCCCTCAGGTAAGACAGAGCGGGTTTTGACTCCTAATCATGCCCTTTTCTTTCTAAATCTCTAACGTCGGGACACTCAAGGGCAGCAGGAAGCTCCTAGGTTACAGTAAGGATGAGAAGAGATCCTGAAAGTGAGCCAGGTACTTAGTACAGTGCCTTCCTACCTGGTAGATCTTCCCTCTTCACCCCCACAAGGAAGTTCCTCCCTTATAGGTATGCGTCAGAAATGAGGCTTTGTTTTTAAGTCAGCCATGAAGCACCCTTCTGATTCACTGGATAGGGTTCTGGGAGATCTTCTATTTCCCAAAATCAAATACAGGCTCGAAGGGCATTTTTGAAACAAACTAAAAATAGACAAAATAAGGTACTCAAAGCAATTCCAAAAATGTTTTCAGCAACACTTTTGGAGCTGGGTGTATAATCATCCAGACTGACTGCCAAAGAAGGCAGATTCATTTATAGGGTAAGTACTTTTAAGTTTTCAGGTGACCTCACAATTTGATTAATTGCCATGAGTCACATACCCTGGGACTCCCCAACTTTTCAGCAAGTTCCCTAAGGATTTTATGACTCTTCATATCCTCATCCCACCTCAATCAGCTGTGACTCCCACAGTAAGGACTCTCCAGAAATTATGTCTGAGAAAACAGTCAGACACAACTGACAAGTGACCCCCATTACTTTGGGTTTCAAGGACTTCTCATAGCTGTTTCTATAAAACTCAAATTTTGTTTTAAAAAGTAAAACAGGTGCTTGGGTGGCTCAGTCAGTTAAGCATCTGCCTTCTCAGGTCAGGTCATGATCCCAGGGTCTTGGGTGATCATCAAGTCCCACATGGGGCTCCTTGCTCAGCGGGAAACCTGCTTCTCCTTCTTCCATGCCCCCTGCTTGTGTTCTCTCTCTCTCTTTTGCTGTCTCTCTCTCTCACTAATAAAATCTTTTAAAAAAATAAAAAGGAGAACTACACAATTGAAAACCAGGCAAGAGACCTGACAGGCACCTCACATAAGAGGATGCCCCAATGCCAGCAAACACATGCAAAGACACTAAGCTTCACATGGTGATAAAGGAAATATGAACTGAAACCATAAGAAGAGACCTCTATACGCACATCTGAAATAGACAAAATGAAAATAACTTCTCAAACTAAGTACTGGCAAGAACGTTGAATAAGGGAACTCTTGTTTGCACCAGATGGGACTATAAATTTGAGTGACATCCTGGAAAGCCGCTTGACTGCATCCACTAAAGCTAAATGTACTCACGTCACAGGACCCAGCAAGAATACCACACATACACACCAGCAGCACATACCTTTGTGCACCAAAAGACATATGTTCATAAATGCTCACGGCAGCTTTATAACAACCCCTAACTGGAAATGGCTCAAATGTCTGTAATTTAAAAAAAAAAAAAAAAAAAGTTGTTTTTTTTTTTTTAAGCGAACCCATCTAAATGCTGCCTCCTGTGCAAAGCTAAACACAGCAAAACGATTCACTGTCCCTCAGTGTAAAGGTATATAAGCACTTGGGCCTAATGTGAACGGCCAAGAGGCACTATGTCCTGCTCTTGGCCCCAACCCGGAGAAGCCCGCGATTCCCTGGGCTTCACTGCTTTCATCTAGAGAAACCAGCTGGGTAATGATGAGTCTCAGATAAAATCCAGGCAGCACGCTCTGTAGACCACAAATGGGCAGGACATTATCACGTACTACAGTGGACGCTGTTGAGAAGCAGGAGACCCTGAGGAGAGTTAGGGAGATTTTGTGGAGCTCTAGGAGGTTTCCTTTCAAGAGTTTTTGGGGCCAGTAGTGTAGGTTCTTTATTTATGAAATTACCTTTCAATGCCAACATGAGTCAGTACACTTTCCATTTGCGCAGCTGTATCATGAACTGCTCTGTAATAGGCTTTCCATCACAAACAGCGCTTCTCAGCTCACATTTGGAAATGGTACACACTCTTCAACTGTAAAGTAAGGGTAAGTACCCAACAGCACCTGCCTCTGAGGGTGGGTCGTGCCGACCAAAGGAATCAGTATTTGTGAAGTGCTCAGAACTGTGTTCTATGTTAGCAACATAATAATCTCTAGGGAAATGTTAAATACTAAAAATAAGAGATGGGCAGAAAAACTAATGGCCTACACAGCCGGGGGGCGGGGGGGGGGGGAATCCCAGAAGAAAGCAGCTGTCCAGCTCAGTCTATTTTTACTGATTCTCCCCTACATGTCAGACACGTTGGGCTTGAAGATCCCCGCCTTGAGAGGAGTACACAGCCCCGTGGGGCTGTACAGCAAGGGCTGTTCTGAAATCAGGTGCCTGAGTTCAGGACTCCCTGTCCCATTTTTAAAAATCCGTGACTGCATGGTTGGCAACGTGGATGAATTTGGAAATATGCCCATTTTATGAGCATGGAGCTCTTTTAATAAGTACCAAATGTCTACCTTCAGGTTATTGTGACTTAATGATAGGGTAGATTAAATTCTTCAAGAATCAGATTAACTTCTCAACCACTTGATGCCGCTGACTTTCACCTGACACTGTGTGAAGCAACCTTTTCCGGGGCAGGGGGGCGGGGGGTGGGTCTGAAAACAAAGAGCTGGGTGAGGCAGACCCTCCCTGACCAAGCTTCCTTGCCCACAGTGGTCATGAGAGGCAATGAGAGTAGAGCACACATACTCACTCGCCTCCGAAATCAGCTCTTTCCCCCTTCCGAGCCACACTCCAACTTCTGGAAGGACAGTTAAGTGCCGGTGAGGCCTAGCGTGTCGGGCTTCAATCAGAATCTTACCTTTGATTATTTGATGTTGGCACAACATCAGGTTAAATGCCCAGCCCAAGCACTATAACAAAGTGAACAATCTCGTTCTCTTCAAAATCAGGCAGGAAAGGGCCATACATGCCAATCCACCGCAGAGTCAAACAAGAAGGTGAAATGAGGCCTCACAGGGTGAAATTATCATCCTTAGGAAAGCAAGGAATTTCAGGTTGTGAAGGCTTGGAAACTAGTTTGATTTACTGCACTTGGGGTTTTGTTAAAACCTTCGGAACTATTCGTGTCTATTTTTTTCCCCAGCAGAAAGTGAAAAGGATCTGTCCACTTAATTGAAACGTAAACACAATTTCTTATTTCCTCCAGCTTCAAATGATGATGAAGGAGATATAAACAAAAGTTAACAAACCCCGACTCACCTTGAGTAACCCTACGCAGATGCCGCTACTTCGGCCAGCCCTGGGGGGGCGCTGGGGCTTCCTCTTAGAGCCCAGGATGTTCTCACAGGGGCATTTCATGCCAGCCTCAAAAACCAGCCCCATGAGCCAGGCCAGCAGGGGCTGTTACCCCAATAACAGCCAAGAAATAGAGACCCGGTGAGGGCAAGTAACACAGGCTCCAGGTTGGAAAATTACAGCCAACTGCCAAGATTTAGTTCCCACTTCTTCCTCATCGCTTGTTCCCCATTAATCTAATTCAATCCAACTTTTCCACAGTTAATAGACTCATGGAAGGCAAATTAACAAAACACTCCAATTTTCTAAAGTCAACAATTAAAGATATATTTTGACCCTCATCCCCAGAAACTTTCATCCATGCTGCTCATGAAGGCCAGTGGTTTGCATTCAGCTCCCTTTACTTCCTCTTGCCTGGGAAAGAGATAAAGGTCACTAAGGGAGCAGGGAGGCAGATAGGCATAGGCAGGGATCGGCAGAGACCACCATACTAAGGAATGGCAGCACCAACTGAGCAACTCAGGGATGACCTTCTGGTCAAAAAGAAACCAATTTTGGGGAACCTGGGTGGCACAGTCAGTTAAGCGTCTGCCTTCAGCTCAGGTCATGCATGATCTCAGGATCCTGGGATCAAGTCCCAACTGAACAGGGAGCCCGCTTTTCTCTCTCCCTCTGCCACTTCCCCTACTTGTGCTCTCTCACTCTCAAATAAATAAAATTGTTTTTTTAAGATTTTATTTATTTGACAGAGAGAAGCACAGCTAGAGAGGGAACACAAGCAGACGGAGTGAGAGAGGGAGAAGCAGGCTTCCCACCAAGCAGGGAGCCCGATGTGGGGCTTGATCCTAGGACTCCGGGATCATGACCTGAGCCAGAGGCAGATGCTTAATGACTGAGCCACCCAGGCACCCCTAAAATAAATAAAATCTTTAAAAAAATAAAATACTTGTGCTCTCTCTCTCAAATAAAGAAATTCTTAAAAACAAAACAAGAACAAAAAAAAGGAAAAAATCAACTCCATCAAAGCCGAGTAAAGACTCAGCTGAGACTCAGCTGAGACTAGCATAGTGACTTTACCAAAGCTATGGTAATTTGAAAATCAATAAGGTTTCAAATCCTATTGCCCAGGATTCATACTTCATCCACTATATCCTCTCCCACCCCAACCTCATCTATACAAATCAAAAACCTCAGTGAAGCCATTGGCTTTCTCCCACATCTTTCTTTCCCTTAGTCCTAACCATGGAATCCTAAGCCCTTGAGGGAAGGAGAAGGCAAAGAGGCAGCATTCTGGGCCCATTCAGTTAGAGAGTTTTCTGGGAGTTAGGTCTTGCTCTGATGTTACAGGTAAGGAAGTTGTAGCGCAGATGTGACTTGCCTTGCTCAAGTTCCCGGAGCTCAGAGCTATGAGCTCTGTTTTAGTCCAAGCCACCTGCTCCACAGGGCACCGGCTTCTGCTGAGAGTGATCCCTGACCAGCCACAACCAGGGCGGCGGGAGCTTGTGCTACCTGCAGGATTGCAGGCCCCAACCCAGGCCTACTGAATCAGACTCAGCACTTTAACAAGATCCCGGGGGTGTTTCTGCCCATGAGTCTGAGAAGGCCAGCTACGTCACAGTGCTGAAGAGAGAAGAAACGTCTCTATTGGGCGACCGCAGCCTCAGCTCCCGTGGAGTTAAAACCCTTGGACCCAAACACGCTGATGCCTATGTAATGCCAAGTGGCACTGACCCCTGCTTCAGGCAGAGATTTTTTTTAAGGGCAGTCTTGACAGGGCTCCATAAACTACTTGGAAATGACATTAAGACATCTACCACAGTCAAATCTTAAGGGAGGGGCTAAACATAAGCTGCCAAGTCATAAGAGCCTATCGCCCTTGGTTGTTCACAGCAAGGAAGCTCACATATGGAATTCGTCTCTGGAGGGAAGTCCAGAAACATACTCCAATCGTCTGATCCCAAGGCTTGTGCCACGAAATCTAACCCACTGACTCAGGAGCCACTTGGAACAAAGCGCTCTCAATTCAGGGGAAGGATTTGGATCAAAGAGTAATGGGAAAACCCTAGAAGACCCAAAGACAGCTAGAACAAAGGAAACATCTAGGTATTTTTTTTCCCTCAAAAAGAAAATCTGGTGTGAAACAAATATGCTACTCCTAGATTTCTGTGACCACTTTTTTTCTTACTATTTTCCTTTTGTTTCAGCCTTCTTGCTTTTTTATTGTGATAGAATTCATACCGCATAAAATTCACCCTTTTAGAGCATCTAATGGTTTGTATTCACAAAACTGTGTAATCATCAGCACTAAATTCAGAACATTTTTTCATCACCCTGCAAAGAAACCTGTACCCATCAATAATCACTCCCCACTCCACCCCACCCCCACCCTTGGCAACTACTAATGTACCTTCTGTCACTATGGATTTGCTTATTCTGGATGTTTTGTACAAATGGAATCATACAACATGTGGCCATTTGGGTCTGGCTTCTTTCACACAGCATGTTTTCAAGTTTCATCCCTGTAGCATGAATCAAATTTCATTCCTTTGCATAGATGAATGGCATTCTATTGTGTGGATACCCACACTTTATCCATTCATCAGCTGGTGGGCATTTGGGCTGTTTCCACTTTTTGGCTGTTAGGAATAATGCTGTTGTGAACATGTGTCCAGGTGTTTGCACGAACATGTTTTCTGTTCTCTTGGGTATATGCCCAGGAATGAAATGGGCCCTCGGGTACCTCTATGTGTAACGTTTTGAGGAACTGCCTGTTTTCCAAAGTGGCTGCACTATTCTACATTCTCAGCACCAATGGGACGTATGAGGGTTCCCATTTCTCCACATCCTCACCAACAACTGGTCTTCTATGTCCTTTTGATCACAGCCATCCTAATGGGTGTGAGGTGCTACACAGTTTTGATTTGTATTTCTCTAATGACTAATGGCATTGGGCAACTTCTCATTCGCTTATTGCCATTTGTATATCTTCTTTAAAGAAATGTCTATTTAAAGCCATTACCCATTTTAAAATCGGGTTGCCTTTTTATCGCTGAGTGGTAAGACTTCTTCCTTCATGCTAGTTTTTGCCAACTCCAGTCACACCCTCTCTTCCTGGAAAGCTCTTCTTCCAAATACCCAAGACTCTTCAGCAGGATTTCCCTCTGTATTTGGACCCACTGTCCTCTAAAGGCCTAGAAATACTTTGATTCTCTTTGCATCCCATGCCCTTCCTTGTTTTTAACCTGAGTGTTGACCCCCCCCCCCTTTCTCCACAAGTAGATCTTCTGTGGTCATCAGAACTCATGGCTACTTCAGTGAATTCACGGGATCGAGAAAGAACAACGGGTTCTTTGGCCACCAACAGCCTCACTAACTCACATGATGCGAGGTGTGATCCTTCTACTGTGTGCTCTGAAAATTACTGACATGCAGACACAAGTACAAGCTTTCATACTCCCGCTCCATTATGCCACCGACCTAAAACGCACCTTAAAAGCACAACCACCCATCGTTTACATTTTCTCAGATTATCCCCACCATGGAGATTTTCTTAGCCACCACAGCTGAAGATGGTTTCTCTCCACCCTGAAATAAAAGATTGTAATCACCTATGGACTACACCAATAGGACACTCTTTCTATTTAATGAATGCCCCTATATTATAGGGATGTACTAGGCAAAAATCAACCCACCCATTGTTGATGTTAATTATCATATTAGAATTGTTGAGATGTGCTAATTTGGTAATGGAATGTTAGAAGATCCACACATAACCTCAAAGCATTGCATTCTGGGAAACGTTTAACTGAATAAATACAACCAAGATTTTGTTGTTGAGGCTGTTAACTCTGGTACTTCTCAGAGACTTTGATATTAATATGCCCATGGTGAGAATCCCTAAGAGGGAAAAATAACAGGCAGCACTTCCAAATTGATCTGCCCTTTTCAAGAGCACACACCTATTAAATGGCCACCCCAAAAGGATCCTTCTGATGTAATCCAGAAGCTGCTGAGCTAATTCAATTGCTGCTTAATTCTATCAGCTGGACGGCATGGAGTAGAAACCATATTTTCTACCCACGTAAAGAACCAAATTTGCTTTGTTTTAGATATTGCCAATTGGAAGTCACTCTATTTCCATGTTGGTTTACAGAAAAAGAAAAAAAATACATTAAAAGTGTTCGTAATTTTGAAGACCTGTCCAGATTTCTGAAATTGAAAAATGATAAAATGGGGGGGGCGGTATTTTAGAATTGAGCTAGTATCATTCAACCCGAGTGTTAGTTTAAGCATGCTCTAGGAGGGTGGTGGAGAACAGTGTTCCAGGAATGGGCTGGGACTCTCTATGACCCAGAACTGACCAAGGACCAAAGAGAAATAAGGTATCATAACACGGTCTCACAACAGACTTATCCAAGAGAGTGAAGATACCAAGTGGTCATGTGCTAAGAAAAGCTAAAGACAGAGTTAAGAAGCCTCCCCCATACTGGAAAAAAATTCTAGCAGTGAAAAGTAGGGGTAACACCCAAAATATAAACATCAAGTTATGGAAAAGAATTTTAAAATAGAAATGTTCCCTCCTCGTGTTAAGTAGGAGAAACCATTTAAATTAGCTAGTGAATCTGAAGAATTACAACCGGAAGGTGTTTCTTCACTGTGTACTGATTGCCATCAGGAAGACAGGCAGGGGCCTCACAATTTTATCTACTAAAACACTAAATGGTGCACTTGAGTTTTTGAATAGGTTTCTGATTTTACTGATAGGTCTCTCTAGTGCTAATCATCTTAAAACTAAAACAAAGCACAAATGGAAAGCTAAGATAAAGCATGTGGTCAGCTGGGATTCCACTGGGCAAGGCAACACAAGAACTTATTGAAGTGAGGATCCCCTCTTACATCTAGTCATTTGGGTGCAACATAAACCTTATTCTTTCTTTAGGATATCATCTCAGGAGCCCTCCCAACTCCAGCAGGCTCCCTCCCAAGGCCTCTCTGATACAAAGCAGTTAAAGTTCAAGGCCACAACTAGTCATGGTGGACTCTCAGCCCAGCACCCTAGCTTGGGCGACAAGGAGAAGAGATTAAAATTGAGTTGTGCCCAAATAGTCCTTGATTATTAGCAAAGTGATACGGAGAGGCTGACACTGCACGGCTGCCCCTGGAAGTCAGCCTTCCTTCCCCTCAGAGTGGGAGAGGATCTCCATCATGGCTGACACCACCACTGACAGAGGAAGGGAAGGCCTTTGCCAGGTCTGACCACCACAGAACATCTGTCATGAAGTATACTTCACCTTCCCTCCCCCACCCCCACCCCAGGTCTGGGTAAGCTGTCCTTTCAGAGAAAGCACCATATTGCCAGGTTTTTGTTTTGTTTTGTTTTGAATACTTGCTTATAGCTAGCTATTCGACCTATTCTCCAATCTTAACGTTCAAGCTGCCATAACTTTATACAACCCCCTCTGCACAAACGTCTGAGATCTGCAAGTTGTTGGTTTTATCAATATCAGGGTCACCAATCTCAGTCTACTCAGGAGTCACCTAGAAACCAAGGGCTGAGAAACCAACCACTGTATTTTACAGTGCGGAAAAAAAAGGGGGAATCCTATCTTTTTGTGTGGGTAAGACACATTCATTTGAAGAGCAATTAGAATTATTAAAACTGGACAGTGGTAAGTGACACAAGTACTGGAAATACAAAATGCTTTAGATAAGTTCCTAAAACACCCTAGCTCTGTATGTGAAATGTTAAAATAATTGCATTTCAGGAGAAACCTCACCTCTCTCCTTCTCTCTCACACACAACCCTCCCTGCTGTTACGTCAGTGATTCTGTTGGCATGGTCCTTGGGCTAGCAGCACTGGCATCATCTGAACTAGTTAGAGAGACCCAGAGAATCAGAGACTCTGGCAGTGCAGCCCAGCAGTCTGTTTTGTTGTTGTTGCTTTTTGGTTTTTTTTTTTTTAAGATTTTATTTATTTATTTGACAGAGAGAAATACAGTGAGAGTGGGAACACAAGCAGGAGGAGTGAGAGAAGGAGAAGCAGGCTTCCCGCCAAAGAGGGAGCCTGATGCAGGGCTTGATCCTGGGCCGAAGGCAGTAGCTCAACCAACTGAGCCACCCAAGGGCCCCCAGGAGTCTTTGTTTTAACAAGCCCTCTAGTTAACTCTGATGCTCACTCTTGAGAGCCCCTACCCTAGGATTAGGGAAGATGCAGCACCTGGGAGGTTCAGGAGCCTGATTAAACCCTTATTAGCTGCATGAGAGGAAATCCCACCCATTCTTGTCTCGGTCGTCCACTACTGGCTCTTAATCTCAGACTGATGAGGGGTTGAGTCCTTAGTTCAAGGTCACTGTTGGAGGCCCAGACAGAGCTCTTGCCCAGGGTCTGCTGACTCATCAACCATAGTCATCTGCACAGGGGTCTAGCTGATATGCTAATATTCAGGCCCAGGCCTCTGAACATTGATAAGACAACGCTGGAGATGTCCTAATCTACATGAGGCTTCTTTCCTCAGATAAATAAGAGGGCTTGAGCCTCAACCCTTAAAATCAAGAGAGGTGGATTTTAGGAGAAAAAAAAAGATATACAGCTATTTCCAAAGACCTGAGCAACTAAGCCTCTTAGTGAGGATTGGGTAGAGGGGAGAACACTTAGGTGTCTTGTTATAATTAAAAGGACTCATTAATTTAGAAAAAAAACTAAGTAAAGAGCAGAGCCATAATAAGACCTGAATGGTGCTTTCAAGTTTTCTTAGAACTTTCATTTCTATTATCTCACCCAAGGCTCACAACAATCCTGCAATGAAAGGAAATCAGACCCCTAGGGTCTCCATTTGATAGAAAAGGAAACTGAAGGTCAGAGTGGCTACTTGTCAGCACAGTCATCAGCTGTCAAGCCAAAACTTGACCTCGGGTCTGACTCTAGAACCTGTGTACTCATGCCATGTGATTCCCACGGCTGGAAATCTGCCCCAAAGCAGATTAACCCCAAGGAAAAAAGCAAAAAGAAAAACATGCAGCCAAAACAGTGAGCCCCTAAAGCATGGCATTGGAG
>PITA01000544.1:241320-264669 GCA_004023965.1 Spilogale gracilis
GTTATGACAGCACAGCTCTGACTCGTATGCAGGCAAAACCCCAAAACTCAAAACAAGAAGTGAAAAAAGTGGAGCTAGAAGAAACCAGCAGCATCCTCCACACCCAGACAATCTGCACAATGGCAGTTCCAGAGTCCTGGGATGGCCTGCAACGCGGTGTTAAGAACCCGTGAGATGAGGCGGACATTCTGGTGGACCCACTGGCCCTATTCTTTCCCACCCAGTCCCTGAAAAAGAATAATAAAAGACAGGATTCTTATGAAGTCCTGCGGCCAGAGCCCAAGGCAGATACAATCCAGACACCCTCTGCTAAGGATGAGAATGTCAACTCAAACTCTCCACCTGGTTCTTCCCTTCAAGTCCTGTCCTCTGCGAAGATGAATGGGGTGGGATTTGGCGGGGTGCTGTAAACCTGAGGAAAGGCTGGAGGAAAACCTGTACCATCCACCTACCCCAGCCATGTTGCCCCACGTGTATGGGGCTCGATTCCGACCCTCGCTACCCTCGTTAACTCGTAACCCGGTGCCCTCCACCACCTCGGAGATTGGGGAGCGGACACCGCCCATCTACAGGATCTGGAGATGGGGAGCCGTGCCGCCCGGACAGCCTATCTCAGTTTTGGCAGGAATTATTTTCCTAGAAGACGCCACGGAAGCGAAGATTTGGTGATACGCGGATTTCATCCAGGGGTGGAGGAACTCAGGCCAGGGGCGCAGCGACCCACTCAGCTCCTTCACACTGGGGTCTCGGGGTGGCACCCTCGGGACTCATCCTACCACGGGGACAGTGCGGAAAGAAGGGCTCCATCCTCAACTTTCTCGGAGGAAATTGCTCCGCTCCGCGGCTTGTCTAACCCTTCCCGCACACCGGGTCCCAGGTCTGGCGAGAACCAGGGAGCGAGTCCCTCACTGAGCGCACAAAGCAGCTGCGCTCGGGCGCGCAGCCCCTCTCCCGCTGCCCGCCAACTTGAATGCGTGTCTCTGGGCGCCTGCCCACTCCTCGGGCCCCGCAGCCGGGTCCCTGCCCCGACCGCCGCGGCTACTGCGGCCGCATCCCGGCCACCACCCCACCCCAAACCAACCTAACCCAACCCCGGCCTGGCCTCTGCCTCGCCCGCCCGGCGCCCCACGCCCCAGCCCTACCGTGCAGCCCGGCTGGTGCCCGGGCAGTGCCAGTGCGCGGCACGCGTCCCAGCCGGCGAGGCTCCTCCCCGAGGGCTGCCCCGCGCGGGGCTCAGGGCTTCGGACAAGGCTCGGCTGGCCCGGGCGCTGGCTCGCCGCCGCTTGCGGCTCCCGCGCCGACTACCGCTGCCGCGCGCCAAGAGGGAGGGGTGTGTGGGGGGGAACTCCCGGCAACTCCAACTCCGGGCGCTGGAGCTCCAGCTGCAGCCGCGCGCCCGCCGGCCGCCGAGTGCGAGCGCCTGCAAAGCAAACCTGCCCCCGCGGGCGCCTCTGAGCATGCCCAGTGCCGCCGTGGGCGAGCCCGAGCGCCCTGGCCCGCGGCAGAGAGCTGCGGCCGGGGGCCGGGGGCCAGCCCCTGGCTCGCGACTGCGAGACAGGCTGGAGGAGGGAGGGACGGGCCCTTGCCCGGGAAGGGGCCCTGGAGCAAAGGGCCAGGGGCGGGGGCACAGTGTGCAGAGGGCAATGTCAAGTTTCACGGGTTGTGAGAAGTTTTTAGGCTGGAAAGGTAAGCTGCTCCCGTGAATTTCTCTGCAAGACTGTTTGAAAGACGACAAGGAAGTATTTATTCTAACAGTAAAGAGCGAGTGGATCAAGCACATGGATTTTATCCAGTGCACTCAAGCCTGGAGTCGCAAACCCAAAGAGCTAAAGGGGCCTAGCAGGTAATGCAAATGAGTGAGCCAGCTAGGAAACGGGGCAATAGAGAGGGCTCTAAAGGCACACTCTGTTCTAAACTCCCAGTGCTGTCATGGAAAAATTCAGGCCTACCTTTGCTAGATTTTCTGAGTCTTAAGAAATGGCAGAGAGTTCAATTTTTTTCTCATGGAAAACATCCTAATTTTTACATCTTAAAAACAAGTGCAGTTTTTTGTTTTTTGTTTTTTGAACAACACTGGACCAAACAAAATATATCTGGGTTCTTCCCCACAGAAAGCTAATTTGAGGATTGTGATTTCCTTTTTTTTTTAGCAAAGAGGTGCTGAGTGCTCACTGTGGTTTAGGAAGGCACTGGAAAGGATCCAAGATGATTCAGATGGCTATCAAAGTCTTACCAGTTACTAAGGGAAATGGGTTTTCCAGACAGAAGAGGGCTACAAATAAATGCTGGGGCTTTCAAGAATAGAAGTTACTGGTGTGGAAAGGGGTAATGAGAACTAACTTTTGGGAAACGCCATTAATAAAAGTACCCAAGGGGGAAGTCACTGCAAGATCAGTTAACAGTGCCCTGCAGAAGCATTTTGGAGTCTGAAGAAAAAGAAATAACCAGTAATGCTGACCTTGTCTTTCTTTGACATTTTAATATTTTTCTTCATGCATTTTTGCATTAATTTTGAAAATATTACATCAAAATATTTGTATTGATTTCCGAGTTCCTTGACATCCCCTTGAGTTTTGTGGCACACCTCACCCTAGCCTGTGCCCCTGCTGGGGTGCTACCTGTTGGTACACTGGTCTGCTTCAAGTGTAAGAGGCAATAAATAGCATACTGAAATAGGAAAGGGGGTTGGAGCAATGGATGGGGGCTGGGGCAAGAGCACGTGACTGCCAGTTCGTAGAGCCTGAACTTCATTCAGTTGCTAACAAAGGCGCCCAGGGAAGACAGTGACGGAATCTGGACCCAGCTCTAGGAAGGTGGGCTGCTATAGATCCAGAAAGGTGGTTTGGAGGGGAAGAAATGCGGTACCTAGGGCACATTCATTGTGCGGTCTTATGAAACTCAGACCCATTTCCCTAACAAAGTCACATTTAGTCTGTTTATAATTGGAGAGGCACGTGGTGGAGCTAGCTGAGTGCCTGCCGGTCCTGGTTTTAAACCTCAGCCATTTCCTACCAGGTTTCCATGGGCAAGAAGCTCCACTTTCAAGCTGCCTTTTCCTCCTGTGTGAAATTGTCAGACGATTCTTATAGCGTTCTTGTGAGGATTCCGGCAAATAAGGTATCCCTAAGGCCTTTGAAAACTGGAGAATTTAAACAAATAGAAGGCATTATTTTTACCTATATATTTATATGAAATAGAATTTAAACAAAGAAGTTCTACGGCTTTACAAAAGTTGTCTTAAGCCGGAAGCTTCTTTGATTTAACAAGCTCTTTTAGTGTGTGTGGGATTCTGTTGACAAATCTTTGGAATCAGCTTTTGGGTAATTTGACAATTTTGTGAATTAAGGTATCTCTGTACTTTTCTCTACTGCCAGTCACTCAAAATGATCCCCAGCCTCTGTATGGCTACCCTCTATCTCAGCTGCAGGTCATCAGTGCAGTCTTCGCCTGCATGAGACACCTGGGACTTACCCGGGATCCCTGTCACAGCAGGTGAGTTCCTTGGTTGCTGCATTTATGGAGAGCAAACCACCAGTTTTCTATGGGAAGCATTTTAAACATGCAGAACTCTCAAAGGAAAAAAAAAGCTTGGGTTTTTACACAAGAAGCCTTTCAGACATTATGGGAAGGAGGATGTACCTAGCCCTGGACCTGTGACATAGCAAGAAGTTAGTTACAAATATTTGCAGAATATGTAGCTATTTATATGATCCAAATCTTCTACTGCCCACAGATCCTAAGAATTATTTCTAAAAAATCACAATAATGATAAAATTGTAAAGAAGAACAAGAACAGGATGTAAACATTTCTAAAGGTTATAAACAGCATAGAAACGGGTTCTTTTCCAAGTAAATGCTTTGTCTATTTAAATTTTAAATTAATTGTGTTTGTTTTTTAAGTAATTTTTATTATTGGTGGTAAATAATACATGATATTAAAAAGAAGCTCAGGGTCGCCTGGGTGGCTCAGTTGGTTAAGAGACTGCCTTCGGCTCAGGTCATGATCCCGGAGGCCCGGGATGGAGCCCTGCCTTGGGCTCCCTGCTAGGCGGGAAGCCTGCAGAGAGTGAAGTCTGTATTTTTTTTCTCCCTCTCTCAGTCCCCCTGCTTGTGTTCCTTCTCTAGCTGTGTTTCTCTCTGTCAAATGAATAAATAGATAAATCTTAAAAAAAAAAAAAAAAAAAAAAAGAAGTTCAGTCCAAAAGTCTCAGTAAAGAAAAAGTGTCCCTTTCCAAGAAGCATTGTTACCAGTTTTTCGCATCTGGTTACAGAAATATCCCACTCACATGAGAGCAAGAGTGGTTGTTGTTCTTGTTGTTGTTTTGTCTCTTGATGTCTAATCAAGAAACAGTAAAACTGAGGGAGCCTGGGAGGCTCACTGGGCTAAGCCTCTGACTTTGGCTCAGGTCATGATCTCAGGGTCCTGGGATCCAGGCCTGCATCCTCCTCTCTGCTCAGCAGGGAGCCTTCTTCCTCCTCTTTCTGCCTGCCTCTCTGCCTACTTGTGATCTCTCTGTCAAATAAATAAGTAAAATCTTTAAAAAAAAAAAAAAAAGATACCCTATAGCTGAAAAATGCCAAATTACAGACTTTTAAATTACAATTATATTCTGGAATAGAAAAGGGAAACACGAAAGCAGTTTTCTCTTGTGGCACAAGTATACTCATGGTCATAGGGATACCAGGTCACATGGCAAAACCCTGCTTCTGAGCACTAGGTCATGTAAGATAAAAACTGAGTTCACCTAGAGTTCTCCTGAAACCTGCCTAATGCCCAGTGTCGACCTCAACTTAAAACACCTACAGATTCAGATGGTCTAGGTTGCCCAGGACTTTCTAGATAACAAGTGGAATGAACTGATTATGGACAAAGACATCTTGATCTAGGAAACTGTGTGTTGTAATTATTTTTAAGAGCATCACTTTTAGCATCATCAATGTCTTCAAGACTAGTAAAGTCTGTATTTATTTTTAATTTGCTACACCATGCAGCTAATATCTTTTCAAATTCTTTGTTCTGACAATGTGTTTTCAGATAAGGAATTTAAGAAGTCTCAACTTAACTTTTAGGTTGATCCATGTGAAACTGCCATTTTTTTTGGCCATAGTCTCTGCAATATTGGCAGTATTAGTTTGCTATTCCCAATGGTTCCCCTGGCAATAACAGAATCGAATCACCCCTAGGCTAGGGATAAGTTTGTGGCTGTTGCACATATGTATCAACTGGGAGTGAAACCTGTAACTTCTAGTGACATGATATGGTGGGGTCTGGGAGACCCACAGCATTGAAATGGGCTTTGAGTGCTTCTGCTAGGGACTCTATTCTGTTTTGCACACAATTAGTATTGGTGTAGGGTTTTACTTTTTCAGGATTCTGGCTGGTTTATAAATGAAGTCCACCTTTTTTGACTGAGTTGCCATGGTAAACATGCTGGCCCTAATTTACTAATCAATATATATTAGCCATTTGTTTCCAATCAAATTGTTAGTTCCTTGAGGGCAGGGAGCAAGTCTCAAACTTCAATTTCCCTCATCCAACACCTAGCTCAGAAGCAGGAGCCCATCAACAAATGACAATTTCCAGCTATTACCATTTAGGTGCATGATCAGGGACAGGAGACAAATAATTGATCTCTAAAAAGAAGGAATTTATTTTGAACACATGCATAGGTATAAAATTGCACCTGTGATAACTTTCACAATCAAAGGTATGGGCTATTAAAAGTGTATAATAGAAATAGTGGGGAGAGGAATAGGAACCAGAACCCAAGCTGAGTCCAAAAAAAGCTGGATCCAGACAGTGGCTCCATCAAATTGGAAGATGGAGGAACTGGTGGACGGCGGGCAGTTGCTGCTTTCTTTACATCTACTATCCCAAGTATGTCAGCATGTGTGACCCCCTGGCCAAAGTCTCCAAACAGGCCAGTACGGTAAATTTTTTGATTGAAGCATATGCACTGCATAAGCAAGTGAGAATGGGTAAGCCCGAAGCAGCCTCCATGGACAAGATGACCCCCTTCCACACTGATGCCTAGCTGCAGCATCTCCAGAGGTTCAGCCAGGAAGAAGATGACGATCATCCAGACTCCATAGACTATGGGCTAAGTTATGACTACCCAAACACGGAAGGGATATTTGACGATGCAGCAGCTGTAGGAGAGGCTACAATGATGGCTGCCCAATGCCTGATTGATGAAATGTGCAAAGTAGCAATTAATCGATCCTGAGGATGGCATCATGCAAGGAATGTCTTCACCAGGAGTAGATTCCAGCTCAAGAAACCACTATCCTTTCTCAACTCCTCATCTGTTAAAATTTTATCATGAGATTGTACCAATTCAGTCACATCTTCAGGCTCCACTTCAAATTCTAGTTTTCTTTTTTTTTTTTTTTAAGATTTTATTTATTTGAGAGAGAGAAAATGAGAGCGAGCATGAGAGGGGAGAAGGTCAGAGGGAGAAGCAGACTCCCCATGGAGCTGGGAGCCTGAAGCAGGACTCAATCTCAGGACTCCAGGATCATGACCTCAGACAAAGGCAGTGGCTTAACCAACTGAGCCACCCAGGTACCCCAAATTCTAGTTTTATTGCAATTTTCCCAAACCTTCAGTTTGTTAAAAAAACACATTACCTGTGGAGCCCAATAAGTGCACTAAAAAGGAAAAAGAAATAGTGAGCACAGGAAAGAAAGACTTTCTTGAAGAAATAATGCCCAAACTGAGGTCTGAAGGAGAAATCTGAACTAATTACTCAGCCCTCCCCCCCAAAAAAAGAGCAAAGAGAATTTCAAGCAGAATTTTAAAAACAGCATGTGCAAAGCACAGCGGTGGGAGGGATTTTAGAGATCTTTATGTTTAATCAGTCACTAACCCCATGGACTTTTGACATAACTCATCATTTAGAAAGAAGAGCTTCCATGAGGAACCAAACTGTCCTCAGCGAGAAACATAAAACAATCTGGTATTCAGCAGCATGCCATGGTGGAAAGGCAAGGGTTTGATTTTAGACGGATTTGGGTTTGAACCTCTATTTCATCTCCTTCTTGCTATAATACCTCGGGCAAAGTCTACAACTTCTCTAGATACCAGATTTCTTGTCTCATATTACCATCGACGTATGGTATTTATTGACGGATTAAAAGGGCACACATGTGATGTACATAGTCCAGTACCCGACCCACAGCAAGTGCCGCATAAAGACTGCCTTTATCTCCTGACCACCCATCTTGGTCACTGCCAGAAAAATGGGAGGGGAAACCCAGAAAGTATTTTGAGTTTCCAATCTGAGCTGTTTCTTAGAAACACTGCCTCTGCTACAAGCAATCATATTTTATCTCCCCAGATGCAGTATAGCATTCCTGTCTTCACCAAAAAAAAAAGAGAGAAAGATTTAACATACATAGAAAATGCTTTAAAATTATTTAACCTTCTCCTGTCCAGATATCCTAGTGTTTCCAGCTATTGCTATATTTCCAAAGAAAGGGTGGTGGGGGAGGGGTAGATTAATACTTTAAAAATTTCAGCATTTGTATTTATGAAGTTAGGACTCAAGATTTACTAAAACATTATACAGATACAGTGACTAGTTTTGAATTTCTATCACAAATAGCCAACTGTGACTCTTCTTTTTTCTCTCGTATGAATTAAAAGTCTTGAAGAATAGTGTTCGGCAGAAAAAGAATATATATATATATTCTTTTATATATATATTTTATATATATATAAAATTTATATATTTATATATATATGCGTGCATACACACACACACACACACACACTAAGATTGTTTTGATCACACCCTGCTGCAACAGGGACACCCCCTTAACTCAAATGGTTTGTTGTATTAAGTCCAGAGTTTGTTAGACTGAACCGTCCTAATGACTCCTTCCTTTATTTCAGCAATGTTTTTGAAAGACCTGTTTTTGGTTTAAAGTGACTGTCTCCACCAAGATCCAGAAAAGCGGCCAGGCTTCGAGCTAACAGAGAGTCCTTTATTCCTGCCAGAACACAAGCAAGTCACTGACCACACAGAGCTGCTATCTCTCCCCCAGCTTCTGTGCTGCTAGTTTAGGGGAGAGAATGATGCAATCCGTCCCTGTCTGAGACCAAGGGGGCTCCTCTGTGACAAATGCAGCTCCTTCTCTTCTGTATGTTCTGGTCCCTAGCCCTCCCAAGACAGTCACAGGGCATGAAGTTCCTGCTGCTCTATCCCCAGAGGCTCTTCAGACCCAAAGGACCTGCCCGACCCCTTCTGCCACTGCTGCCTCATTGTAGAAACACAGGCCCTGAACCTGACTACTTACACTGAGCTTCCCAGGGCGCCTGCGTGTCGCAGTCCTTTGGGCATCAGTCAGATCTTGGTTTCTACTCAGGCCCTGATATCAGGGTCATGAGATTGAGCCCCAATGTGGGGCTCTGCCCTTAATTTCGGGCCTGCTTGAAATTCTCTCTCCCTCTGCCCCTCTTGATCATGCTTTCTCTCTCTCTCTCTCTCTCAAATAAATAAATCTTGCACAAACAAACAAACACAACTGCCCTTCTCGGACCAGCAGCCTCAGCATTACTTGGGAGCTTACAAGAAATGCAGATTCCGCTCACCTCAGACTCCGAGAATCAGAATCTGCTTTTTAACAAGACTGCCAGGTAATTCATTTGTACATTAAAGTTTCAGAAGTACGGTTAGTCCTAGGCCACCCAGCCAAGAAAGACAGGAGAAAAACAAAAAGCACTTAAAATAAAGGTGAAGTGTATTTCCTTTGCCTGGATGTGCTTTGTTTCTGCAATCTCTAGGCTTCATCTTTCTCTACCTAAATCCAACCCTGACTTTCTTTCTTGAGCTGTCTCCAGTGCCTCTTCTGGAAATTTTTACCGACTGCCAGAGGTGTCTTCCGCTCACTCACTAATCTGTATCTTACTACAGTCTGTTTACACTGTGCAAGCATCTTTGCACAGGTCTAATCCATCCTGTTCCAGGCTTAGGACTCACCTGAATCTTCTGTATATCCTCTAGAGTCCAGCATGCTGGGCCCTAGGGGGAAAGGCCTATTTATTTATTGAAACAAGAGAAGGGAAAGAAGAAAGAAACAGCTACATTCGTGAAGTAATTGTCTCTTAAAAACTGAGTGTAGCCCCAGGGATGGGCTTGAGCCTGTTTGAAACAGAAGCCCAAGAACCATGTTATGTTCATCTTTAAAGAGCCCCAATACAGCAGACACTGAAATGTCTCTGTTTTCCAAAAGCTAACTGGACCAGATCAGACTCAGACCCACCATCAAATTTAAATATTTGTAATGCATCCTTGAATAAAGGCAATGAGTTTCTGGCTGCAAGTTACAAATTAAAAGAACAAGTCATTTTTATTACTCTTAATTGATAGCCGAGTCAATAAAAACCTTGACTCTAGATGAGATTTATGATGTCACATCCAGAATAAATTTGTCTTCCTGAAAGACATCCTGGTGTCATTATAATTTTACCACACATAAAATATAATGGGAAATGCTCCTAGGTCTTATAAGAAATTAGACTTCATTAGTGTCAATACTGTTGTGACTTGAGTATATGACCCACCTGGGAGACTTTGTTGTAGGACTGGAGTTCACATAGAGTAGGTATGTTTTTTTTGATGAGCATTAAAAAGTATGACTGCATTATTCAAGATCAATCATTTTGGGGTATTGTTATATGTTATAATGTTTTCCAAGAAAAACTGATGATCCTGAGCAGGGGGAATATTCAGAAACAAATAGCCTTGTGGTTTCCACCTCTGTGAATTTCTTTTAAGTAAATAGCTATGCTGGTAAGAGCTATGCTTTTAAGTAAACAGCTATGATAACATAACAGCATTAATTATAATAGCAAAGATAGGTGACACTTCTCAGGAAACAAAGTAATTTGGTCATATTTATTAATATCATATTTAATAATTTGGTCATAATTTAGTAATTACATGGGTCATCTTTAATCACTTTAATTTTAAGGTCATATTTCATAATAATTTAGTCATATTTGATGAAATATTGTATACCTTTTATAAACAATAAATAAGATAACTACCTGGAGACTGTTTATGAAAGCAGCTTAATTTTTAAAAAATTTAATGCATGAGATTATGTAAGTTTTATTGAAACTAATCATATGCCCAGGCACTATACTAGACATTGGGGATGCATCAGTGAAAATGACAAATATGATTCCTGACATAGTGACCTCAGAGTCTGATGCAGAAAGAAGCTGTTAAACAAGTTGATATGTAGTTACAAACTGTGACTCATATGAAGTAAGAGGTTAGTATATAATAAGGAACCTAAACTGATTTTGGGAAAAGGGTATTTGTCAAGGAAACTCTGGGGAAGTTAAGGAAGAACCAGAGTTCCTGAGGGAAGACTGGGGGACAGCATTCTAGGTGGAAATAGCAGGAACGGAAAACAGAAACCCAGATGTGGGAAAGAGTTTCATGCCATTACCGTGGTGGATGAAGGACCAGAGTGATTGGACCATAATCTGTGAGAGGCGAATGGTGTGCCCTGAGGAACAGGTTCATGCGATGCCTTCAGGATTTATCTTATTAATTCCACTGTAGTTCCTCAAGTGGAAGGGTGTCAAGGACCTGTTTATATTTTAAGAGCACTTTGATCTATGTGGGGAATGGGTGGAAATAAATCAAGAGTAGAAGAAAGGAAAGCACTTTAGAGACTCTTGTAGCAATCTGGGTGAGAAAGATGAAAGTGGCTTAGATAAGATTTAAAACTGGGGAGGTGAGAAAAAGGGGACAGATTAAACTATATTCTGGAGATGAGAAAAATGAAGTTTATTAATGGATTGAGTGTATGGAAACTAATTACAGTCCTCATTTGCTTCCTTAAACCCCTAGGTAAATGGCGATGTCACTCACATATTTCATATAGTAGGAAATTTAGGAAAGTAAAAAATCCATTTTGGACATGAGATTGATATCTTGTCAGAGAACCAAGTGGAAAAGTCAAATAGATAGTGTACATTTTTCAGAAAATAGATCTGGTTGGAATTTAGATATTTGGGAGTCACTGGCATTCAGATGGTATTTGATGCTGTTATATAGAAGGAGCATAGGATGTCTAGGGGGAAAAAGCCCATTTTCACTCCCAAGGAGCTACAGCATTAAGAGGTCTTCTTGAGGAAGAAGAGCTACCACAGGTGACTTCCAGGCTGGAGATTTGTTGAGTAATTCTGCAACAAAGAAAATAGTATTTCAGGAAGGAACATGTGATCAGCTCTGTTAAATACTGCTGAGAGGTCAGGCAAGATGGTGTGCTCCTATGGATAAAAAATAGTTGTCTTATTCAGGTGGTGGTTTTAGAAGTATATCACTTTTTATAATGCTCAAGCTTTATTTAATAATGAAAACTTAGTTCACATCGGATCATTTTGTTGACTTAATTTCAGCAGGATAGTACCTATGATGTATTTACCCATTTTGATCCCCAAACTCTTGGTTAATCTTTTTTTTGCATCTCCATTTATTGTCATGGTAAATAGTAACCATATAACACTCATATCTCCAGTCTAGGATTAAATCTTCAAAAGTTTTAAAACTGGCTAGCCCCCCCCACTAACAGCACAACTGCTAAATGTACAAAGTCCCTTATAAACACCACATTGAATGTATGGTTCCTTTCATACGGTTTTTGCATGACCTATAACAAATTATTTATTTCTTCCTTTAAGTTTATTTATAGAATTTTGCCCACAGTATCCCTTTCCTAAAAAGTAAAACAAACAAACAAACAAAAAAACCAAAACCACCTTACTCAGGTATATTCTGGTCTTAATTTGGCAGATATGCAGTGAGGCCTAGATGACAGACAGTATCCAAACAAGATGGTCCTTTTTTTGCTTTTATCCCCCCTTTACATTCTGATATTATATTCAGGAACTAAAGAAAGGAAGTGAGATGGTTTGGACAGGAACTTATATCTTTCCAGTTTGGGACCTAAAGGAGTAGGATGGGGACAAACCCCCACCCTCCTCTTAAATACCTTGGCTGTTCATTTTCCTCACAGTGACTCAAGAGTCGTCACCCCGTGCTGTTCGGGCATAGGGAAACCGAAAGAGGAAGGAGGCTCCAAAAGACCAGTTCTCAGCAAAACTGGCAGGACTCCATTCACTTTCCCCAACATTCCACCTAAAGGCTTTAATTACACTGTCAGACAGTAGTCTCACCTCAAGCTCAAATTCTTGGCAAGAATTCAGATTCATGCAGATTACCTTCTGTACCCTCTACAACTCTGTTATGCTCACCAGAATTAGTCCAAGGTCACTTCCATGCTGTATGTCTCATGAGACAGGATAGGTCTCCATGTATTCACTTGACTCCATGTTACTCACTTCTACCTCCTCTTATCTGTATCATCAGGCTTATTCAGTTAGGGCTCAAGAAAATATGTCATTCTTTCTATTTATGTTATGGATGACAGAGCAAAACCTATGCAGCACTGGGGATTAAAGGGGTTTATGAAACTGTTGGAGAACTCTGGCAGCTGGATGGAAGAGAGTAAGTGAGGGTAAGACTTAAGGGTTTTATAATGGCAGGTGCCATTGTGTCCAAGATAAGAGCTCTTAGGGAAGGATAATTGCATTTTTCTAGTGACATCCTTGACTCTTAATTTTTGCTCAAACAGACTTAAATACAGCATGTGTAACTTGCATTTCTCCTTTTAACTACTAGAGGGATGCTCCCAGATCAAAGAGGAGAAGTACATCTTTCTATTACTTGCTTCTCTCTTATCGTAAACCAGCTTGTCTTTCTGGAGAATGTTTCAGCTGATTTTGCTTGTTCTTGGAGATAGACTTGCTGTGAAGTTGTCCGATTAAGTGAACAGATATTTTTCATTCTACAGAATGCTGTCTTGTAATTTTGCTTGATTTTCATGCTCCAGTGATCTGCCATGAGAAGAGCATGCCCCAGGTAGCTGCTGTTACTTTACCCCGAACCTCAAAACAAGCACCAGTGGACTAGACCTGAACCCAATCCAAAGCCTAGAGCCAAGTCCAGCCGTCTTGCTTTCCCAGCCAAACTAGCCTCGATCAGCTGGCCATAGTCACATGCAGATACCTGAGCATTTAATGTGTGGTCTTGCAGCAATCAAGTTTTAGGGTAGTTTGTAGTTTGTTATGCAGCAGTATTGTGGCGATAGCTGACTAATACACATACTTAGAGGAATTATGGCACAAACGTAAGTGCAAGAAAGCTACTTACTTATCCAGCTTAATTATCTTCCAGTCTAAGCCTTAAAAGGGACAGCATAAAAATCACTTACTCATTGTCATTGAGTTTGAAATGAATTGGGCTTACTGTACATATCTTTTAAAAATAGAACTTATATAAAAATACATTGAATTTGAAAATAAATAAAGCCATTCAAAGTTAAAAAGCCATTTTATTTTCAAATATTTTTTAGCAGGAGAACTTTCCAGTACAAATAAAGTAGTTTTGCTTATGCAACAGCAGAGCTGCAGCAATGCTCCTGTATGCAATCAATTCTCCATCCATCCACCCCCCACCCATCTACATGTCCACTTGAACTGTTTTTTGCAGTTTAGATAGTCACTTAGGAACAATGCTTAGGTTTTAGGTAATTCATATTAGAATTTAGAATCAGAAAAATTGCTTATATTTTCTGCATTCAAATTATGTAAGAGGTCCATGACCATTGTAGTAAAATTCAAAAGTGCATATAAACAAACAAAAAAAACCCTGCATAAATGCACTACCTAGAGATAACCTGTGTTAAAATCGCATTGTTTATTTTTACAAAACTTCTTTTCTATGTGTGCCTGTGTGTGTATTTATATATATATTTAATTACAATGGATTCATACTGTGCATACTGTTCTGCCAACTGCTTTTATCACCATTATGTTGTAACTTCTCTCCATAACGATAATATAGAGCTACATAATCACTTGTAATGACTGGCTGGTATTTAATAAAATACACACTCTATAACTTGTCAACAAGTCCTCTAGCTTTGGATGTTTATTTTGTTTGCAGGTGAGTTTTCTTTTAAAATATCCATTGTAAATAACACTTGCATGAACTTTCTGGTTCATATATTTTTCTCACTTTTCAAATTATTTCTCTAGGATCAATTCCTAGAAGGAATATTGCTGATGCAAAGGAAATGTACATGGTTAAGATCCTTGTCAAGACAAGTCCCAGCAAGGCAGTACCTATTTACATTCACTCCAGCTAAAAGCCTTTTGCTGAATCTTCCAATCAATACTCAGAGCTGCTTTTTGAAAGATATTTCTCCCTCATCTGTTTTCTTTTATGTATCTACTATTTATTTCCACTTTGGGTAATTTAAGATATTGCCTCTTTCCATTTTTTCCTCGTGACATATAAGGAAATAAAACATGACTTAAGAAATGTCCTGAGTACATAAGTAAAAATAATCATGACAGAAAAGTAGTCTTCTTTTACAGAAAAAAAAAATACTCTTAATTATGGCCTCCAGATTCTTGGGAATGATAGCTAACTAAATCATAACCTTTACAATTTCATTATATTAAATAGGGCTTGTTGGAAATGAGTCATTTTGTACACATTGGGAGTTTTATGGTGAGTTTAATGTCACTGAATTTAATTAACTTAAATTGTCATTTGCACATCATTATACTGTTGAAAACCCTCCTCAGTCAGGGAGCTCTTAGCACTGAACAACACAACAAAAAGCACAGTTCCTCTCAGAAGTTATAAGATCTATGTGATTAATTTATTAGGTGAAAAAACTAAGGCATAAAGCAGTGGATTCTCCAGCAGCAGGAGGACAAAAATATAATATTGTAATGGTAAGCCTGCTACCATGGACAAAGAGAAAAATTAAGATAAAGGAACATTTTCATGGGCCAAACTCAGCTAACTATAATCACTAATAGATGAAATTACAAACAAATGCCAGATTTTTGAGTGGAATTATTGCTTGAAGTGACAACTGGCATGGGACCTCACCCATGCTTCCTCCAAATCCCAGAAGTCACATAAATACATCAGAATAAATCCTTCAAAAATGGTTTTAAGAAGGAAAAATAAAAAAAATGATATTTTGAATATTACCAAAAAAGTCATTGCAGTGGAGAATATATGGAAAACCTAAAATCTCTTAAACACCAACTCCTAAGGGCACCTGGGTGGCTCAGTCAATTATGTATCTGTCTTCGGCTCAGGTCATGATCTCAGAGTCTTGGGATTGAGTCCCACGTCCAACTCCCTGCTCAGCAAGGAGTCTGCTTATCCCTCTCCCTCTACCCCTCCTCCCTGCTCCTGCTCCCTCTCTCTCTCTCTCAAATCAATCAGTCAATCAATCAATCAATCAATCAAAATCTTTAAAAAAGAGACCAACTCCTATGTATTTTGGAGGGAGTTAGGAAGTTCTCATGACAAACTCAGACTTTGAAAGACCTTCTTTTCTACAACTAATTTCTGGTATGTTTTTTCTAGCACATTAGTAGTTTTGTTTGTTTTTTGTTTTTTGTTTTTTTTTAGCATTAGCATAGAACATTATATTTCAAAGTGCTTGTTGGATGAAATCATTAACATTGTTTTTAGAATGTTATATTCAGAGACCGCATCCTGTAAAAATAATTCTCTCAAAAATAGATCTTTCTTACTGTTTATTTCTCTGGTAGCATATATGTTTTCTGGGTGTGACTTTTATTCAAATTAAGTTCACAAATATATACTGAATAACCACTTAGTACAAGACTGTGTCAGAGAGGGCAGATTAGTGGTGCCAGGGGCTGGGGGGATGGAAGGGGGTAGGGGTGACTGTTTAATGGGTATGGGGTGTATGGGTTTCCTTTTTGGATGATAAAAAGTTCTGAAACTACCTAGTGGTAATGGTTGTATAATACTGTGAATGTACTAAATGCTACTGTACACTTTTAAAAGGTTACAGTGGTAAATGCCATGTATTTAGGCAGGAATTAGGAAAAAAAAAAAAAGAACTAGTGGGGTCAATAAAGGAGAGGCACAAATACTCCAGTACAGAAATAATATTTAATAAGAAAATGTGTTTCAATTATCCTCCCAATATCACTATTGATTTTGTGCTGTAACTGTGCGAATCCGATTTAATAAACATGCATTATGAGGACAATGATAGGCAGTCATACGTAAAACGGAACAGGAGTGGGGAAGTGAGTAGCAGATGGTCCTTGCCTTCAAGTAGCTTTCCATTTTATAGGGAATTACGATGGCTATAAAAATGTCTCATGCAAGACAGAATGTCAAGCCATACAAGAGAGTTGAACACAGTGCTAAGGAAGTGGAGAGGATAATTAGATGAATTCTTGGGGAAAGCATCAGAGATGTGGTAGCTTTAGACTTGATCTTCAAGGGTGGGTCTGATTTTGCCAATCACAGGAGATGCTAACAGTCATCCTGGGCGAAGGGAAGAAGATAGGGAAAAGTATAGAGCCAAGAAATGCAAGGTACTAGGGAATGCCAGTAGCTAGCTTGGCTGGAGGGCATAATTTAATAGGCCAAACAACTGTAGTGAAGTGTGGGGAGGAGTCAAGGACACATAGGAGAGGACTGAAGGTATTTAGAAGTAATTTTTTTTTCCATCTTTTCACCTGCTAAGTGGATCTTTTTGTTTTTGTTTTTAAATATTTCATTTATTTGAGGGAGAGAAGGAGAGAGAGTATGAGCAGGGTGAGGGGCAGAGGCAGAAGCAGACTCCCTGCTGAGCAAGGAGTCCTACAGGGGGCTCTATCCCAGGACTCCTGGGTCATGACTTGAGCTGAAAGCAGACGCTTAACCGACTGAACCACCCAGGTACCCCTGCCCACAATTTCTATCTATTTATTTTAGTTCTGCCTCTGAAACTACAATAAATTAAAAAAAAAAATTTTTTATATCAGCTCTTCAGTATTCAAGTCAGGATATATGTTCTTTTATCTTCTCCTTTCTAAATTAGATATTTCTGGGCCCTTTAATTGTTCAAATGTTTCTCTTATGACATCTCTTACGACTTTAATTGTTCAAATGTTTCTCTTATGACATCTCTTACGACTCCACAATTCTTCTTGTTATTCATTAATTTAGTAAGTGTGGCTTAGATGTTGATATTCAAGGCTAAATAATTTTTTTTAGAGGAAATTGTAGATGATATAATTTTAAACAAACAGCTATAATTTCCCTTTCAGGTAGACTTTGAATTAGTCATTAATTGGTCATCTCTAGAAATGGTCATTGAACTAATTATGATTTCAGCCAATTTTATTTTTATTTTCATTGGCCAATATTTTATTATTTTGTTCATGGATTTTATTATGAGGCATATTTTTAAAAATATTTTATTTATTTGAGAGAGAGAGTGTGAGTGAGAGCATGCATGAGAGGGGAGAAGGTCAGAGGGAGAAACAGACTCCCCGCAGATCTGGGAGCCTGATGTGGGACTTGATCCAGGGCCTCCTTAGCTGAAGGCAGTGGCTTAACCACCTGAGCCATCCAGGCACCCTATAAGGCATATTTTTAACTGCACTACTAAAATTAACATAGTGACTAGGAACTCAGGCCCTCGAGTTAAGATTTTGCAACTGGTCTCCAGCACAACCAACTAGTACCCATGACCCTAAATTACTTAATTTCTCTGTGCTTCAGTTTCCTGATCTATAAAATGTGTGTAAAAATGCTGCCTACATTTTTTTTATTAAATACGTTATTATCTAGCAATAGTAAAAATAAGAAAAAATAACTATTACTATTATTATGATGTTTTTAAAATATGTCCACAAATTCTTTGGTATTCCTCCCTTCAAGGGGTGGAGCCCAATTTCTTTTTCCTTGAGTGTGGGTGGGATTTAGTGACTTCTCACAAATAGACTACATGTTTTTTTAACAAAAAAAGCATCATGGCAACCTCGTTTCTTGGTTTGCTTCCTCTGGGGAATATAAGCTGCCATGTCAGTTTCCTACTCTGTGTAACAAGCCACTGAAAATTTAGCAACTTAAACTTGCACACATTTATTAGCTCAGGACTTCAACACAGCATGGCTAGGTCCTTCTCAGGGCTATAAAGTGTGTTTGAACCACGACATTATATATCAGAATATGCTTGCAGATAAACACAAACAAAAGGAATTCATAGAAGAAAACTGAAAGTAGGGAGAGTATTTGGGTTGCTATCCAACAGCTCAGGCTAGAAATTATGTCTGCTCCCAAATTGCTGAGGTGACAGTGGGACTGGAAGGGAAACTCATTGAGGAAGTAGAATCTACTGGATTTAGTAAGTTGAATTACTATCAGGCTTTGACAGAGTCCTGGGACTTCAGTGGTCAAGATGTACCAATGTGGGAATAAAGAAATACGCATTGCAGAACTATTCAATGTGGTAATTGTTCAAGTTGTGTGTGGGTGACATGTTGTGGGAGGGGGTAAAATAAATAGAGCTGAAAGAATAATGTTGGGGGATACTTAAATTTAGAAGTGTTGCAAGTAGAAAGTCAGAGAGAAAGACAGAAATGGAGCATTTTGAGAGGTAGGAGAGCGAGAAGCGTTAAGCAGGAGACGAGAATTTCAAGAAGAAAGGAGGTAAGTAATATCAATGAATGCTCTTTCTTAAGGTTAGAGAAGATGAAGACCAAGAAGTTAAATGACAATGAATTTAAAAGTGTGTTGTAAGAAGGAAAGGGACATAGCCAGTGCCTTTCTAAGTGCAGCAATCTAGGGAAGCTGGCAGAAAATAAATGTTTCTCTTAAAGATTCAGAGTGAACTGGTCCCTGAAAAACTATCCCAATTCTAATGTTCTTCCTCTTGGAGCCAGAGAATCCTGGGAGATCTCAAGGAATGATTAGTTGAATATTTTTCTCGGTGGAGGTTACTCATTTAACTCATTGCCAAAAAGAACAATACTGCATCTTAAGTGCTTCCTGAATTAAAAACCCCGGACTCATAATTTGGGCGTTGGCCATTTAGTGCTCTCAAAGCTTCCTTGAGGCTGTTCTTGCAGCAGATACCTGACATCCATCCATCATGACACCTGATGTCCATCCATCCCATTCACTACCAACCATTAACCACACTGCCCTGGGCCAACCTGAGCTTCTGACAACTTTGGGGGAAGGAGGGCCTGCGTCATCAAAAACACTTAACGTTATCATATAGAGACGCAATGCACATCTAGCAGAACCACGGGGGGACTACGTTTGAATAAGCACTTGCCATGTTCCTATCTTTTCTCCATTTCATGCCCCAGCCAATTTTAATGAAGACAATGTTTTATCACAGGTATACAGATGTCACTGTTAAGCTCATAATCAATTCTGATAAAAATAAGAGAACACAATGGGGAGCCTGGATGGCTCAGTTGGTTTAAGCGGCTCCTGTCCTGATCCTGAGATCCTGGGATCACGCCCCACCTCAGGCTCCTTGCTCAGGATAGTCTGCCTGTGTTTCCCTCTGCCCCTCCCCCTGCTTGTGCTCTCTCATGTTCTCTCAAATAAATAAATAGATTCTTAAAAAATAAGAGAACACTAATTATTCACCTCTATCAAGAAAAATTTATGTACATTGAAGTTAAACTAAGTGCTGTGAAGAATTGACATTAATTTCTGAAGTCTATGAAAATGAGGAATGTTCCTTTGAAAACATGCACAGAATTTCCTTATGCATTATCACAGCCCTTTAGAACATATTTTTTTTAAGCAGCAGTATTCTGGGTGTGTGTGTGTGTGTGTGTGTGTGTAATTGCTAACATTGCAGAAGTTTGGTTTTATTTTTCATTGCTAGTGTCTAATAATTTAGGTATATTATAAGAAAATAAGATTCTATATAGTCCAGAAATTGAGCCACAATCTTGAATCCTGTTTCTAGAATAAAATGCATTCTACATTGCCAGCGAGTCTATATTTCCAACTTCAGAGCAAAACCACTTGAAATTTGAAGACTGCTTATACATATGTACTTAAAATATGGTTAAACGTCTTTTCTTTAAGTTAACCAATCTGAATTTTCTACTGTTATTCTTTTCAAGTTATTTTGCTGTGCAAAATAGCACCGTAATCCCTCTGCTCTGGATTTGGGAAAGTGGCAATGCAGCGTGGTCATTGTTATGCCCTTGGAGCCAGATCAAACTGCCTTCCAGTCCTGATTCAGTCACTTGCATGCTCTATGGCGCTGAGGAAATTATTTAATGTTTAATTTTAGCTTCCTATCCCGTAGAATAGGAATAATGTAAGCACCTATCTCTTAGAGTTATTGTGAGGATTAAGAGCGATCATTTACAAATTTCTGTCACAATAACCATTTCCAGAGAATGAAATGGTAGTCTTTTTTCTTTATCATGTACCCATATCAGGAGAAATATTTCCATCCTACAGCCTTTATTTATAAATTATATACATGTTCTTCCTAACTAATATAACAGCTTAAAATGAACATAAAAGTAGAATTTGATAAGAATGTGACCAAGATGAAATAAGTACAACTTAAAAATATAAAGTACAAGTGAGACATTCATTGCATTTATAATTTTTCAAATAATTCTAAATTGCAGTGCAACTCCAGATTTTTTTAAAGAGGTTAGAAAATTCAGGGCACCTGGGTGGCTCAGTTGGTTAAGCGACTGCCTTCAGCTCAGGCCATGATCCCAGAGACCCGGGATCGAGTCCCACATCGGGCTCCCTGCTCAGCAGAAAGCCTGCTTCTCCCTCTCTCACTCCCCCTGCTTGTGTTCCCTCTCTGGCTGTGTTTCTCTCTGTCAAATAAATAAAATCTTTAAAAAAAAAAAAAAGAGGTTAGAAAATTCTGTTTCAAGAGTTTTTGTGTGTGAAGAAATAAAAATGTTAATGAATGACATATCATTTTCACATAGTCACGCAATGATACAAACATTTCTAAACACCCATTTTCAGAAATGTTTCATAGCACTAATAAACAGTTGCTTTCTTATTCAATGCTAAAATACCACCTTCATCTTGATGGGGCATATATATCATTTTTTGGGTGGTTTGTTTTCTTTTAATGTCTGTGTGAGATTTACTACTGATAGGTACTTGACATCACAGAAAAGATCAAAAAATTTGGATAATATATTTTCTGTATATAAACTATATAATTCATCTTTAAGCTTGACAAGAACTTGGGATGCCTGGGTGGCTTAGCCGTTAAGCGTCTGCCTTTGGCGGGAAGCCTGCTTCTCCCTCTCTCACTCCCCCTGCTTGTGTTCCCTCTCTAGCTGTGTCTCTCTCTGTCAAATAAATAAATAAAATCTTAAAAAAAAAAAAGTTTGAGAACTAGAAGTGTTTTGCCATAAGATAACAAGTGAGCCTCCCTGTAGTATCGAATATTTTCATGGACACTCCTCATCTCCTGAGCACATATTTATCTAACATTCATGCGGTATTTACCATTTTTGGACACTGTTTTAAGCCCTTTGCAAATATTACCTCAGTTCATCTCATAACAACATTCAGAGTTAGGTTTCATTCCCATTTTACAGATCAGATAACTGTAGCAGAGGCAAGTTGAAAAAAATGTTCAAAGTCAGGCAGGATTTGAAACAAGCCATTTTGGCTTTCGAGGCTACTTTTAACGAGTAGACTCTGGTGCTTAAGATTCTACTAATGAAGATAAAATAGCTTTTAATTCCACTTAGCACATGTGAACTACAGTTGGTTGGAGTATTTTAGAAGTAGAGATTAGGCGAGGTTGCCAATACCCATTCTTCATTATCAGGAGCTCCCGCTTCCTTCTGGAGCCACCCAATGTGCACCCATGTGACCACCTAATGTGTAGGCCACATGAGGGCTCTAGTGGACAATATCAGTACCCTTAATCTATATTTTTCATATACATATAAGCATGTGTTCTTATATCTTGTTCCCAAATTTCATTGAATTTCTGCAGTCTTCAGGGGTATGTGTACCTCTCTTTAGAGGTTAGAATCTGAACAAGATTTGCTTATGTCTGTTTCCAAAGCTGGAAGTTATGTTATGTGTGAATGTATAGGGAGAGTGGTCCCTCTGGACATGTGGATATCTGTATTTTTATATATAGACATCACGTTAGGTTACAATCTATTTGTATAAATGTATTTGTACTATATGAACAGTATATCTTGGGATCTGTCAGGCATGTGTCACCAAAAATCTTCTGAGGATTTTCTCAAAGATAATGTGACACTTTAAAATTAATTTATTGATTTGCTCTTCTCTACTTCCAAGCATTGGAAAGACATGCTGGGGGAATGCCTGTAAGTAGCCCATATCGTTGACTAGAAGAAGTTAGATTTCAGAGGGTCAAACAATTCTTTCACTTATGTATCTCAGCTGCTTGTTTACCCATTTAAATTCTGGAAACCGTGGCCCAAATAGGGGAACATAGTGCCAGAGAACAAAGACTGTAAATTTAATGATGTTTCTTTTTAGAGCAGGGATCCTCAACGTGTGAGAATCCTTTGGACTGTGGACCAATCTAAAGCAAAGCATGCCCTTCCTTTTTTCTGGATGAATGACGCACAATTTATGCAGATGGTATGTTTGTATTCAATTTAACTGTTCTCTCAAATGAGTTCTAATGCTTTGTAATTTTATGTTAAAATTCTTTTTTTAAGATTTTATTTATCTATTTGTCAGAGAGAAAGACAGAGTAAGAGAGGGAACACAAGCAGGGGGAGTGACAGAGAGAGAAGCGGGCTTCCCGCCGAGCAGGGAGCCTGATGTGGGACTTGATCCCAAGACGCTGGGATCATGACCTGAGCTGAAGGCAGACGCTTTTTTTTTTTTTTTTTAAAGATTTTATTTATTTGACAGAGAGAAACACAGCCAGAGAGGGAACACAAGCAGGGGGAGTGAAAGAGGGAGAAGCAGGCTTCCCGCAGAGCAGGGAGCCCGATGTGGGACTCGATCCCGGGTCTCCGGGATCATGACTTGAGCCGAAGGCAGTCGCTTAACCAACTGAGCCACCCAGGCGCCCTTTAGGCAGACTCTTAATGACTGAGCCACCCAGGTGCCCCTATCTTTTAAATTTTTAAAGATTTATTTATTTATCAGAGAGAGAGAGCGAGCATGAGTGGGGGAAGAGCAGAGGGTGAAAATTTTCAAGCGAACTCCCCACTGAGCACAGGCTCTGACATTGGGCTTGATCTGGGCATGATCTCTATGAGATCATGACCTGAACTGAAACCAAGAGTTGGACACTCAACTGACTGAGCCCCCCAGGCGCCCCCAAATTTTGTTATTTTAAACGAAGTAATATCTGTGTTCTGTTAAGAAGTCAGGTTGCTATGCATTGTTCGGCAATGTAGCAGCTTCCTACTGAGCGTGTGTGTGTGTGTGTGTGTGTGTGTGTGTGTGTGTGTGTGTG
>PITA01000545.1:0-264465 GCA_004023965.1 Spilogale gracilis
AAGAAGGAAGGAAGAAAGGAAGGAAGGAAGGGGAAGGAAGTGTAGGAAAGGGAAGGAGAGAAGGAAAGAAGAAGAGAGCGAGGGAGGGAGGGAGGAAGGAAGACAGCAAGAGAAAGAAAGACAGGGAGAAAGAGAAAAAAGAGAGAGGGAGAAGGGGAGGGAGGGAAATGGGAAGGAGGGAGGGAGATGAAAAAGCTAGAGAAGAAAAAAATGGAAATCAAAACAATGGAATTGTTTTTAGATTAAGATGGAATGATCCCGTGGAGGAACAGGTAGCGCCAAGTTCAGTGGTGCTTTGCTTCTTGCTTTGGGTCTCACTTCCTGTTATGGAGCGCGTGTTCGCATCTCCCCCAGATCTGCATGTTGAAACCTTACCCCACCTGGACAGCATTAGGAGGCAGGACCTTTGGGCAGTGACAGCAGGGGTTCTCTTATAAGAAGAGGAAGCGAGACCAGAGCTCTCCCTCCACCGCCGACTGCAAGGTGATGGCCGCCATCTATGAGCCTGGAAGAGGACACCGCCAGAACCCTGACAAGCTACTGTCCTCATCTCAGACTCCCCAGCCTCCAGATGTGTGAGAAATAAATGTCTGATCTGTGACATTCTGTGATGGCAGCCCGAGCTGACTGCGCCATCCTTCCATCTCCCGTCTCCATCAGTTGGGGTGTCGGGTGGCCATCCCCGACACTTGAAGCCTCACGCCCAGTACTTGTGCTGCCTGTGCTCTCTGTGGAAGGGAGAGAGTTGCACCCCAACCTCAGAGGACCCAGATGCAGACACTGTGGGGAGCACGTTTTATTTACTTTTGCTGGTGCATCTCCTCCTATGCAGACAAGTATTCTCAAGGAAAGCCTGATACACAAGGTCAAAAGGGCCAGAAAAAAGCTACATCATCCAACGCCCTCTCTGCAAGTGTCAAACAGTAGGCTGTTGGTTCACCAGTCTTTAGAATGTTCTCCTGAAATAAACCATAAAACGAACATTCTTCGCATTCTGCGCTGCAGCTTGGAACACGTATTAATTTGTTTCTGACAAACGAATCTTGCCCATGTTCAGCATGAGGTCCAATCTGGGAGCGTGTAACTTCCAAGTGCGTTCTTAAGAAAAGTGGCTCACATCTTTATCCTCCAATATTTTGCTGCCAACCTGGGCAGCTTTACTTTTGGAAGTTTACATTTTAAACGAGTCACAAGTCAAACATACCGCTTGTGTTAGGCTGACTGAGAGACCCATTCCTCCTGCGACAAGTTGCAGCACTGTCATTATCTCACCTGTGCAGTCGTGACACCACAAGAGTGAAAACATGTGACAGTGGGATGTATTTCTTATGTCTAAGACTCATGCTGGTTTCTTTAACAGAATGTTTTTTAAAAGATGAGCAAAAACAATTTATTGAATAGAACTAAATTCACACTGTATTATACAAAGCCAAATTATGCTTAATGATTTTCTTAAATACAAAATTATGTCCATCAATCTCTTTTCACAAATAATGAGAAAGAGCAGGGATGGATCCGGGTTCTGTAGAGCCTGAACTTAACAATGTTTTGGCTCTTCTTTAACAAAAGGAAGACAAGATGCTTACTGCATCACGAGGGACCGTCTTCAATGGGCATCCTGCAAGAGACAGGACCCGAAGCATGGTCATCAGCTGCCTGATCTTGCCATTTCTTCGCTTAAAACCTTACCAGGGGAGAAACAGAACCAAAAACACGGCCTTACAATGGTTCTGCACTGCTCTTCCAATCGAAGGCCAGCTTTGTCTATGTCTTAGGAAGTCCGTGAAGCCTGGCCCCTGCCCCCTGCCCCGCTCCATCCTCCTCCACCCCCCTCCCCTCACAGGATGTGGGGCAGAGCCGCCCCTGTGCTCCTTCTGTCGCTGGTTTTGCTCGTGGCTGATCTGAGGCTGTGACCCCTCGAGGACCGGAACAAAGACCGCATCATGTCATTTGCAGTCCTGGTTTCCATCCTCCCACGATGTTCAAACTGCTGCATCTCCCTGTGCCTTAGCTCTAACCTGGGGAGAATGATGGCATGGCCTCCTGCTTGTCAGGAGCGCAGAGTGAACTCTTGGCTCTAAGACACTTGCAAAGGCACCTGGCGTACAGTAGATGCTCAGTAAATGTTAGCAGTTGAGATTTGATGAAAAGGCAAGTTTTGCTCTAATTCGAAGAACTCCTGACCTGAGTCTGTTCGGCTTGATGTTCCCCATGTGAACAAAGGCCTATAAATACTACGTGCCAGTATGTTTAACTCAACTGATACGTACTGGGGAGAGCACTGTAGGAGAGGCAGAAGGTGCAGGCTGACAGCACCAGGTCCCAGACCCGGGCATCTCACCCACTGGCTGCAGTGCCATATGGAGGGACGGCTAAGTCTCAAAATAGTGATGGGGCTGGAATGGCCCCCTGCAGGAGGGAGTCCTTTCGGGAGAATTAGACCACATATCGATGAATGCATCCGAGGGCTTATCTCAGATTTTTAAATCTGAGGGGAAAACACTGCCATAAAAATAGGAATCACGGGAAAAGATGGAGAACTTCCAGTTACTCCAGAAACCCATAGGGATAACCTATACACTGGATAACTATTTAGCTACTGTTTCCACAGAAAGCATTCATTATTATGGGAGCTACCCAAGGGATAAGTCACACTGGGGCTGAGAGATAAGCCAGGCCGTCTGAAATTTGGGATTGCGTTGGTAAATTTATGTTAAAGGGGGAAAATGTGGTAGAGCCTTACAGGAAGCTTTGTGTCTCTGAAATCGCTATTAATGTTGTCTAAGACAAAGGGTCAGAGCTGTACCCACTCGAGTAATAAACATTATAGGACTCAGAGTCCACATTATGGAAACCAGCATTTAAGATTCACATTGGCATTCACAATTTTGACTCTTGTGGATCGAACTTGAACTCCAGATGCCGAATCTCAGAGGACATGGCCACAGCTCTTCTTTGGAAAGAAGTCACCGTGAATACAGGGATAAACATATTTATATTTATTCCCGCGCTCTTTCTCAATACATTCTCTACATCACTGATCAGAATTAGCTGTTTTAAGAGCACAAATACCCTGAGGACAGGAGCTAAATCTGATTTCTACGTATAGCAGTGCACACAGGAGGGCACTTCATTGATATCATTGATCATCAAAATGAGTCGCATCAGGGGTTTTTAACTCGGCGCTATCGACGCTCTGGGCTGTGTGATGCAGCAAGGTGGCGGTGGGCCTTGCACTGTAGAAAGTTGGCAACATCTCTGCCCCTGCCCACCCCCTCGCCCGCTCAGTGTCAGTTACACCCCTACTCCTGTGGTGCCCATCCACAACCTCTTCAGACACTGCCAGATGTCCTATGGGGGGCAGGATCGCCCCAGGTGAGAACCAACGCTCTGAAGACGCGCAGGCACAATGACGGGTCATAAAGGCGATCACAGCAGAGGAAGGACACAAGCCGGGGCCACACGACAGCCACGTGATCTTGGTGTGCCAGGCCAGTGAGGGCAGAAAGATGTACACGCAGCCCATAGATTCTTTCTAGAATCTGATAAAATCACCCACTGTATTCAACATTATTAGACAGCATTTCTATTTTTAAAACTTATTTTTTTAATAAGGATACTGTTGAGAACTCATGCGTTAGGGGTAATAGGCATAAGAGAGCCATGTGGGGTCATAGGTACATGAAGCTTTTTATAAATCAATGGTATAGTGTGGCGGTCTGCCGAACCAACTCCAGCCTGATCGATTTGATCTCCATCTGCATTAAGAGTTGCATAATTTATTAAATGGAGGACTTAATACTCTACATCTAATTTCTGGAATGTCCTGAGGCTACATTTATGTATATAGTGGGAATATATATATATACATATATATATATAAATGTATATATTTAGGCATATAGTGGGAAATACTCAAGGAATTATAAACTATTAGAGAAATCATTTATCTCAAAACAGAATAAACTGTCTTAGGAGAAATGAGATGCTTTAATACTATTGAAACACAAGCACATACTTAAGACCATTGACAAGGATGTTATAGAAAAAGGACTTAAATTCCACAAGAGCAATTAAACTTGAATATTCATACCCTCCTAATTCCCATTAAATGTGATTCCTTGAAATGATCATTTGCTTTTTTTTCTCTCTGGCCTATTTAAGACCAGGACCAGGGGGCGCCTTTGTGGCTCAGTCTGTTAAGCTTCTGCCTTTGGCTCAGGTCACAATCTAAGGGTCCTGGATCAAGCCCTGAGTTGAGCTCCCTGCTCAGAGGGGAGTCTGATTCTCCCTTTCCTTCTGCCCCTCCCCTGCTTATACTCTCTCTCACTCTCAAATAAATAAATAAAATCTCTTTAAAAAATAATAATAAGACCAGAATCGGAAGGGTGCTGGGATGGGTCTGTCCAGCCTTCAATGGGGAATGAACCCTCACTGCACTTTGCATTTTGATTTCATAGCACATGAATAACTCAATACTCCTTTACAAGCATCTTGTGCTGTGGTCTTGCTCTCTTAAGAAGAGGATAAATAGCATGCCCCTAGGGAACACTACTTGGCTTCCGTAGATATGCAGAATGTGGCTCAGACCAAATACATTATTGACTATTCTGTTCTAATACAACAGAATTTATCTTTTCTAAATAGCTTTAATCTTTGTTACCTAGTCCATCATTGTTTGCACAGCTTGGGTTTATCCATGAGAAGGTCACCACTCAGGGTCCAATCAGACCCAGCTGAAGGATCTCACCAATAAAGCTATTCTCATTTAGCTGGCTTTTGAAGATGTCCTCAAACATAAACTTAAAGAATTACCTGCTAGCGTTAGCATTGCTTCTTTCTTGGGTCAGCCTGCTCATAAGTAGAGTCTTCTTACTGACTTATGCCTCAAGTATTAGTTTGAGTCACTGTGAGCCCAAAGTGACTCAATGCCATAGCACACTTGGGTCCCTGTTGTAGAGTATATTTCCATAATATGATGTGTGCTTACTTAAAAATGTAACTTTTTGTTTGTTTCCAGTTCAACCCGAAGATGGCCAATATGTACTGGTCTTAATATTTTTTGCAGAGCACAGATAGCTCTTTTATTTTTAAAACATGTTATTGTATTAAAATTAATAACATTTTATTTTGTGTTTCTTTTTTTAAAAAAATATAGCATTACATCTCCAGTTAGAAAACATTTTGATATCCTCTCTTGTTTATACACTCACACTCTTTTGTGTAATCCCAATCTTTAAATTCTAAATCAGGTTAATTATCTACCAAGTAAAATATCAAGTTTCCTCTCACTCCAAAGTCAAACGTAATTTGAGGGCAAAAATATTCTTCAAATGAATTCATCTGATAAAATCTACCACAAAGGGCCCATCAATTTGTCAGATGGTTCCATTATTGTCAAAATTTTCATTGGCCCTCTTCCACACATCTCTTCACTTTGTCTTATATGCATGAATTTATTTGCTTGACTCAGTATTGTTGTTGAATTTAGTAGATAGTGTCGAAGTTAAAAATCAGGAAATTTGCTTTTTCTCATCATCACTAATCATGAATCCTTTCATTTCTGTATCAGACATCTCCTACCTGTCCAGTGGTCCAAGGAGAGGATGTGATTAGGATTAGTAAATAATTATCTAAATATTTTTAGAGATACTAGACAGATTATGACACAGTTTTTTATATTAGTTGTACAACTTAACATGAGGGCCTAGGGGTCGGATGGTTGTGAATGAGGGAACTAATAAAGCCTGATAACATGGAAGCATGCTCTAGTAAATTCTGTGAGGGAAGATGCTGTATTGTTTCTTCCAGTAGAGTTAGCATACTCAGTTGTAAATCTCCTTATGGCTCCATGTTGTCTTAATCCATGGCTCTCTATGGTGGTTACTGTCAGCCTGAGGGGAGGAAGACCACTAGACACATCCAGGAATTCTCTCTCACTCATTCCTCCATCTGTCCATTCACCAAGCTCTCTCTTAACTGGGGGTTGAACAGATATTGGCATACTTCATGCCATGCCTCCTCTGCCCATGTCTGGCTTCAGCTGTGACTAGATGGACAGATCCCTATTTTCTGACCTATTCCTTCCACAATCAGCCCTGTGTGACTCTCAGCTTTTTTGTCTCTGTGTTTTCTCCAAAGCTTGGGAGCAGCCAAGAAGTTGGGAGGGTGGCTCCCCAGGACAACCATTACTGATGGGTGGAGGGATGGGCAGATAAATGCCCCAACCTATTTTCCTTTAAAGGAGAGTTTTGGGCTCCATGCAATGCTGTTTCTCAGAGAGTCTCCAGAGGATCAGAGCCCCATTGCCCACATTGATAACTAACTCTTCATTGGCTTTTTCAATCATACTCTATTGGCTTTTCCCTTCCCCATGCCCTTCCTTCTGGACTCATCACCCAAATAGACCACTTGTACCCAAGATCTTATCCCAACCTCTCTTTTTGAGTGAATTGAAACTAAGTCATTTCCCAAATCACTTCAGTTCAATAAGCTTTGTTTGGCTGTTAACTCCATGCTGGGAGATGGGCTTCAGGTTTGAAGTTAAGCAGTGTTATAGCACATTCTGATCTCGAAGAGCTTTCTTCGACAGAATGGTTTGTAATACTGTAATTGCTATCAGAACAGCATGTCCAAAGGTTTACAGTGGCTCACAAGAGGGAACAACAGATTTTTTGTGGGGTGGTGGCAGTGGAAGACATAGAATGCTTCCAAAAAAGATGTTTAAAGTGATGCTATGTGTATCAGAGAATGGGGTGCTGCATGAAAAACAAGAGAAAAGCAGAAGCGATTGGAACAAAAACTAAAATCATGGAGTATTTATTCCTTCAGTGTAAGTTAGAGAGCACTTACTGTGTGCCAAGTTTCCTGCTCAGCACTGGGACCGAGTCAGTGAAGAAGGCACCATTTTGTATGAAATATCGTCAGGACCCACTCTTCTATGCCCCAAGTACGTCACTGACTTTCCACTATACAGTGAGCATTTTCACATAAGAGACTACATTTTCCTGTGGTGCTTTTTTTCTTTTTTAATTTTCTGCATATTTGGTCAAAAATCTCCCATTTCTAATTTCTTACTCTACTTATACATTGTTAGGTAGCATACGGTCTTGAGCCATTTTGAGGAATGACTTACTATAGAGATGAAGGAACCCCAATGATGTGTGTGAGGAGCTTAAAAATGTTTGGCGTTCCTGGACCTGGATTTCTAAAATAATCAGATGTTCTTGGTCCCACACTTCCCCTTAGCTTCTCAACCCACTACTCTCACCCTTGAAATGGCAGTGTGTGAAATGCTGGGCTGAAGGAAGACCTCACCCAGTGATAATCACTCAGGACATTGGGATCTGCAAACCTGACCTGGAGTTAGTCAGAAACCAGCTCCCAGACCTTTGTCTGGAAAGCTCCGGAAAGTTCTGATTCCAGCAGGAATCAGAAGTGGAAACACCGGTGAAAAGAGACACAACTGGCTGGGGTGCCTGGGTGGCTCAGTTGGTTAAGCGACTGCCTTCGGCTCAGGTCATGATCCCGGAGACCCGGCATCGAGTCCCACATGGGGCTCCCTGCTCTGCAGGAGGCCTGCTTCTCCCTCTCTCAGTCCTTCTGCTTGTGTTCCCTCTCTGGCTGTGTTTCTCTCTGTCAAATAAATAACTACAATCTTAAAAAAAAAAAAAAAAGACACAACTGGCTCCCAACCTAATGAAATGCACCTATGTCTGTAGGACAGATTTGTTTCCTGCTAACACATGTCTTTTCTGTCTCCTAACCATGACTTGAGCCCACATGTTCACACTCCCAAGGAGAGACAGAGCATGAAGGGCAGTGTGGTGTGAGCACCAGGCTCATGCACACCGGGCTCATCTTCAGCCACAGAAGTCACACTTCTTCCACAGTCAGCGTCGGCCTCCCTCACCCACAGCCCTGCACCTGCCCCTGGGTTTTATGTGATGATCCCCGTTTCTCAGTTCAGTAAACTGCCTCATTATATATTCCTCTCATCTATTTTTTTCCTCCTCATGGGAGCAAAGTATTTCCTGACATCTGTTTTGGATTTGTTTTTCTTTTAATTTCTGTGTATGTCTCTTTTTCCTATCATCTGCCCCAAATTGAAAACAACATATGGGGTTGAAAAGTTTCTTGCCACTTCCAGAAAAACACTACCTTTCACGTCCGGGGGAGCCAGAGGACATTGGTCCTACTTGTCCGTGGATCACGTGGCCAGGGCCACGTAGCCACCTCTGCTTTAGGGGACCGAAACAAAGCTTTTGAAAAAACCTCCTATCAAGTGTGCAATAAGCCTGGAAAACTTAGTGAAATAAAATGATGGATGGCCCCTATGATGAAGTCCATATTCAGTTTATATCATCCCCAAAATCTTATGCTGAAACCTTAACCCCCAACATGATGGTATTTGGAGATGGGATCTCAGGAAGGCAACGAAGGTTAGATGAGGTCCAGGGTCAGAGCGTGGAGTCTTCATGACCATCCAGTTGCCGCTATAGGAAGAGACACCAGAGATGTCTCTTGAGATCTCGGTCTCTGCCTTTGTGAGGACAAGTAGGAGGGGAGCTCACACCAGAACCCGACCCTGCCCGCAAACTGAACGTCTATTTCCGGTCTCCAGAATGGAGAGACACAATCACAGTTGCTTCACTCAAATCACAATTGTTGAATCACACAGTGTGTAGCGCTGTGTTACAGCAGCTCTAGCAGACAAAGGTATCTTTGTTGTGGAGGTTATCACTGTTGCCTCCCTGTAGGTCCCATGATGCCCTCTAGAGACCCAGTAGGAGACCCTTCCTCATTGTATTTTGCACCCAGCGTCGGTGTCTTTAAAGGAAATATTTTATGAACAGGCACTTTTTAAACTGTAAAGTAGTATGTAAATGTGAAATAGTGTTTGTAACAGTAAAGGAGGGAAAACTCAGACATCAGAGTAAAATGTGGATAAGGAGGAAAAAGCACAATGAAGATGTCACTGGTGCCATCAAGCTCCCCGGGGACTGCGAGAAGGCGTGCATCAAGGGAAGTTAGAGCAGGGCAGATGTGTCTCCGAGAGCCGCTGGCTGCCCATTGTGGCTAGGCTCTGGGTCACGGACTACTCTGCCATCTCTGAGTGACCCTGGCAGCCCACCCACATTCCCGCGTCCGCTGGCCTCTGGCCGTTTTTATTTTGAGATGTTCACAAAAGAGTGGGAAAATATTTTTCTCTCATTTTCAGCAGGAAATAATTTCTGTGAGCGATCGGTCAAAACAGTCTTCATTCTAGAATCCACATTTCCTTAGATGAGCAACTCCTTTTAGAAAATGGAGTATCTGGTCAGACTGTCCCACAGTTCAATTCTCACGGTCTCCCGTGACCTTGGAAAGGAAAGAACAGGCCTGGAGGGGCTTGCTGGGATATGGTGTTCTTAACCGTCCATTATGAACTTCTAAAATTACAAGGATGAGGAAAATCTTGGAGTACGTCCTGAAGGTACTTAGTCTGTGCTTTTCAAAGTCCGCTTAAAATGTGGCATTGTGATGAAACGTTAAGACATAAATAATGATTTGTAAACATCATAAGAGGTTTTTCCAAATTAAATGATTACATAATTCTTTAAAAAAAATGGATGCAAGTGTTTGATTTCTTTGCAGTTACCTAAAAAAATGATTTCCTGAAGCTGAACCAATAAACTATTACTATTTTGCATCAATTCTAAAGGATGTGGGGCATCCAAATTGGGTGAGGAAGGGGGGAAAGGGAGCATGAGAATATGAGATCAAAGTATGTACATGATAGGAGAAAATGCTTTTTCTCTGTGGCTTTGAAAAATCTATCTTCCAAGGGATCCCCTCCCCACCTATTTGGGGTCTGGCATATGGTGCGCGCTGCAGATGCATGCGCAGGGATACAGCTGCAAAGTATCTGGAACTCTCTCGCTCCACGGTGCTCTGCGCCAGCTGGCCAGCAGCAGCCTGAGCTTGGAGAGGAGCTGATTCCTCCCAGCTGTTACGCAAAAGAAAAAAGAGAAATGTTGCTCACCAATTTTTCTTCTAAGCCGTTTTAGCTTGAGCTCCATCCCAACAAAATAACGCTGCCCCCGATGGCTACTTCGTGCCCCGTGGTAACGCTGCCCCCGATGGCTACTTCGTGCCCCGTGGTAACGCTGCCCCCGATGGCTACTTCTTGCCCGGTGGTGCACTTGGTCCACTTTATGCACAGCCTTGACCAGAGTTACATGTGGATAACTGTAACGGGGAGAGCGCGCAGAGCAGCAAGTTGTGAATAGTGCATGATACTACTAATAATAATAACTCAGTTCTGCGCGGAGGGTGTGGTGAGGGTGGAAGTGACCCCCAAGCCTCCAGCATGCCACCAGCCCCGATGTAGCCTCTGTAGACCAGTGGTGAGGAGACGCCTCTCCCTGCACACCCACAGGACCCGATGTGAGGACATCACCTTGCTCAGTAGCTTGTTTCTGGAAGAAGATGCCACAGACTGTATTTACAGTAATAGTTTATCTATCTATCTATTTATTTATTAAAGTTTTTTTTTTATTTGACAGAGAGAAACACAGCCAGAGAGGGAACACAAGCAGGGGAGTGAGAGAGGGAGAAGCAGGCTTCCCCCCCCGAGCAGGAAGCTGGATGTGGGATTCGATCCCCGGTCTCCGGGATCATGACCTGAGCGAAAGGCAGTCGCTCAACCAACTGAGCCACCCAGGCGCCACCATACAGTAATAGTTTATTTAAAAAAAAAAAAAAAAAAGAGCTCTGACTTTGAAGTGAAATTCAGAAAGGCGTCTACACACTGCCAAGACTAAAGCACAAATCCTAGCTGGAATACTGGAGATGCAAGGGAGAGGTTATGTGACCCGGTGCCCAGGGAAGTCATCAGATAATTTCTCTTAGAAAACACAAGGCTCACATCACTTCTGAGAAATGTACATGTTATATTTTCCAGAGGAAGAGGAATACATTTCATTCTTCATTTTTTTATGCTATGAATTTACCCCTCTTAAGGGTAATTTCTTATCTAATCCTGAATGTACACTGGAAAATTTAGTCCCTCGCTGATCCCTCCAGAAACTCCTCCCATCCCACCCCACCCCACCCCTAAATATTTCCTCACAGGGCATTTGTTCTTTGTGGCCCTTGGTCCTGACAGCTCTGAGGTGGGAAGGAAAAGGGCAAAGCATGACTTACCGGAAAATGGGATGTTTGCAAGATTCTCTGAAGTGATTTGCATCATCGGAGATGCTGCCCAGGCCTATAGATGAGCCGATACCTTGACCTCTGGACAGAAGTAAAGGAGAAAACAAGGAGAACACAAAGAGGCTCTGCCTTTGCCAGAAAGGCACAGATCACCAAGAAACCTACATGTTCATTTCCTATAATTGCTTGCTTAGAGTATGCCGTGTGAACTCTCAAGCCCCACATGCATGGCAAAACCCCAAAATCACTGGTCATGAGCAAGTTCGTCTAACACAGTGAAAGGCCATGTCAAGGTCCACCATCCCAGAGAACGCTCTGGCATTCCAACAGGCCACCACCCTTCCAACCTGCCTCATAACTATGTTGTGATTCATTGGCTTCCATCTCTTGAGATTTGATGGGCCCTTTTATCTTTTCCCCAAGCCCAACAAAGAGCTATCATAAATTTAGATGTGTTGGGACTCCTGGGTTACTCAGTCAGTTAAGGGTCCTGGAATTAAGTCCTACATCAGGCTGCTTGCTTGGAAGGGAGCCTGCTTCTCCCTCTGCCTGACACTTTTCCTCCTTGTGCTCTCTCTCTCTCAGACAAAAAGCAAAGCAAAACAAAGCAAAACTTTAGATGTGCTGCCCACGACTGGTGAGACAATAGGGTATCAGAGGTGTAATTATTGTAGAACATGGAATGGAAAACGAATAAAAGACAAATTTATAATTTACAGACATCAGTTGTAGAAAGGCGGCAAAGAATATATGAATGAATGCTGATTTCCCTCAGTACATAATCATGAAATATTTTCATTAAACACAGTTGGAGGAAAGATAACTAATATTTTTAAATAATGTTTTTTTAAGACATCAAGGTGAAATTAAAGTACAGAATTTCTCATGTAATATACACTATATTTCTGCACTTCATCTAGGACCTGTGGATAAGACACTTTTAAATACCCTTTTTATCTCCCCTGGCTGCTGATTTTATCACACGTAAAAGTGGTGATTTAGGAAGTAACAGAACATTGACCAATAAACACTGTCTGATTCAGTGATTTATTTTCTTCAAAAGTTATAGCTGTATTCAAAATGATACCCAGTGAAGGGTCACACATTAATTTAAAAATGTTTCAGCAACATAATTTATCTGTGAACTTTGTGATATCACCACATTACTGTAAAACATCTTCTCATTTTCCCCCCCTTTCTGGGCACTGATAATAGCAACATACCTCACAAATGTTACTAATACTCAACAAAATGCATATGTTAAGCACCTTCTGTGTGTGGAGTGCTGTATGAGGAAGTATGACAGGTAGGAATGGTAGGGGAAGGAAGAAGACAGGGAAGGAAAAGTCTCTTTCAAGGAATGGACTTTGTACTGATGATCTTAGTGAGCTAAATTCTTTTTTGTTTTGTTTTGTGTTTTGTTTTTATTTGTTTGTTGCTAAATTCTTTCAGTGCTAAAGAAACTATTGATGGTGGTGGGTATTGATGGTATGAACTGCGTGGAGCACTGGGTGTGGGACATAAACATTGACTCTTGGAACACTGAAAAAATAAATTATTATTTTATTAAAAAAACAAACAATAACAGTAACTATTGATGGAAGTTTCTGGGGACAAGGTGGGAGGAAAATAACCCCCAGTAAGTTTTTCAGAGCAGATAGGCTTAGATGAAGAGGAGTAAAGAAGGTAGGAAAATGGACAGAAGCCAGTTACATTTGCAATGCCTCATGGCTAATAAATTTATGGAAAAATTGGGATAAGTAGGACTTATTATTTTAGTGATAAGAAAAAAGTCATGGATCTTGCAGAGAACTCTTCCAAAAATTGAGTTACTTCATCCTAAGACATCGTTTCTCATATGTATATACAGGTCATTGGATCAGATTATATTACTTTGATTACATGGGTGGATTTGGGGTTTATGACAAAGAATCATAGATCAACTGCCTTCACCAGTATAATGTTCCTTCCCTTGAAATTTGTTGAGCAGCTTCCCTTTCTCTACTGCTGAAACCCAGGGGCAACTTGCCATGCTTTTACCCAAGAACAGCGGCCCTAGAAAAAAACCTTATAATGTGGGAAACCCTGGGAATATAAGCCAAAGAGAGACCCAAATAATGTCCAGGGCAGCAGGGAAATATAAGTTGTGGAGAGTGCCTGCATGGTAAATGCACCATGATAAATCCACCTTCCTTTCCAAACCCGATCTTCCTTACTTGGACAAAGTCTTCGTGCTAACTAAAGCTAATCACTATTCACCAAACTCATGGTGAACCTATCTTTATATTCTCACTCATGTTGATTTCTTAGGATGCCGTAGGGTAGCTGTGAACAATAAATGAAACTGTATAAATATTGCTATTGCCACATGTCCTGGTACTCAGCTAGCTGTTGGTGAAGATCAGAATCTAGCATAAGTCTTTGTGGTCCAGCTCACAGCCCAGTTTTTCTATGCATCTTTTTTTTTTTTTTCAGAGAGAGAGAGTGAGAGAGAACATGAGAGGGGAGAAGATCAGAGGGAGAAGCAGACTGCCTGTGGAGGTGAGAGCCCAATGTGGGACTTGATCCTGAGACTCCAGGATCAGGACCTGAGCTGAAGGCAGTGGCTTAACCGACTGAGCCACCCAGGTGTCCCATTTCTATGCATCTTTTGTGAGCATTTGAAACCATTGTGATCCATGCATAAGAAAGGAGGCAGCTCTTCCAAACAGTGGGTCTTACTTGTTGCCTTTTTTTGTTAACCTGTGTTGGATAGTAATTACATGCTTAGTTCCAGAGCCTCTCTTTATACCTTAAGTGTTATTTTGAGCTGAGTATCATATATGACAAGAAATTTAAAATACTAGAACACTGTGATGAAATATGGTTAGCAGGGTACTAAAGAATAAATACATGTGAAATGAGACATAGGAAATGATCAGTCACTAGTAAAAATCTCAGTCTTCAGAATGCCTTTCTTCTTGTTTTGGTTCAACTATTAGTTCTCAGTAGTCTTGTGACTTGGCTAAATTCCTTAATAAGGATGGATGTGTTAATTGTATAGGGTATCCAATCTGTCTTCTGTCTCAAAGTTGTCTTCAAATTACATTAATTTCACCTACTGAATTTCTGCCATCTCGGCACTCTCTCCTTCTAATTTTTGTTTCACATTTCCTTGAAGTGCCAGAAAAACTAATGTCTCCCAATATTAATGTCATCCTGAGAGGCAGATGGAATACCTGTTATAAAAAGATGGTAATCAAATAGGTGGGAAATGTTATATAATACCATGGTTTGGGCAGAAACAGAATAATTTCTAGGTGGAGTACAAAGTAGAAAGACACCTGAAGTAAGGTCTTTCATTCTCGAGTGTTATGATTATTTTCTGCATCTCTGCCAACTTTGGTGATGTCTTTTTCTGGAGCTAAAAGAGATAAAACTCTACTACTTAACTGGGATCTGTCTATTTAACTGTGTTATCTCACTTAAATTTAGTAGAGGCTATCTTCACTGTAATTATCGTCCACTCATTCAATGTTTAAATAAACTTATTTGGCAATCTGCATCAGGCGCTGCCTCTGTTCCAAGGATATAGTAGTAAACAAAACAGACAACCATCTTTGCTCTGATAAAACTTTATTTGCCTGGAGGGAGGAAGACATTGTGATGAAAAGTAAATATATAATATGTTAGGTATTCCTAAATGTGAAGAAGTAAAAAAGAATAGGAAATATGAGGACAGGGGCTGAGATGACATTTTAGACAGGATGGTCCAGGAATGGGAAAAGAGAGAAAGAGGGAAATGTCAAGAATGACACCATGGCAATAGGTGAGAGTGACCAGAAAAATAGAGTCCACTACCTGGAAGGAGTTGGGTTTAGAGTAGGTTCAAATACCAGGACACATCAGATTTTAGACCCATGGCCAATTTCCAGTAGACCAAATGGGAACGTCAAGAAGATAGTTGGGACAGTTGGATGTAGAGGGAGAAGTCTGGATACAAGAAATTAATCTGGGAAACAACCTTCAGGTGCTGGTCAAAGTCATGTGTCTGGAGAACATCCCTGGGATGTGAACAGGTTGGACAAGAGCAGAAAAGTCTAAGCTCTACAGAGGTCAGGGAGATGGAGAACTCTGCAGAGGAGCTGGGAAGCCAGGAGAAAAACCCAGACAATGTGACCCCAGGAAACCCCAGGAAGGAGAACATCTGAAGACACAGCATCGTGACTCTCAAATGCTACTGAGGGAACAGGGACCCAGGGATGCAGAAATGGCCACTAGATTTGCAGCATGAAGGCTAATTATGACTGAGATGGATGGTGTATTTAGGAAACTAAATTTCAGTGGACTTACAAAACGGGAAAGGAAAAATTGGCTTCTTAAGCATCAGGCATTTTTCCTCCAAACTTTCCTTATTGAGTAGATTGGCAATAAGAATTTTTTTTTTTTACCAAAGAAATAAATGTGTTGTTTTCTTTAAAATATATATATATATATATATTTGAAAGACACAGAGACACTTGTTTAGCTAAGATATTACTTAAGCAGCTTGTCAACGGCAATCTCATTTCCAGCACTACCAGTGACAAAATTCCTTCAATAAGGATGTTCCAAAACAACACTCAAGTTAGTTTTCAATCCAAAAAGCTTCAGGCATTTTTTTTTTCCCCCTTGAAAATGGTAGGCTGGAGAATGATTACTAAAAAAATCCTGAAAAGCTGGCATTTTCTTTTTATAGAAAAAAATCTCCTAAAAGCTTTTTCTCATGTATGAGTACCAAAAATACTAAAGTCAATATCATTTTCCTTTTCATTTCCATAGCCCTTCATGGAAAATATTTCTCAACCTGGGAGTGAGTCAAATTTGCACTCTGGAAAAATAAAAGCTACATCAACCTCAAGTACTATAGAGAAAAAAGTCAGGAGACATATCTTCAAGTAGTAGATCCGGGCTCAATTAAGAAGTTTCTGTGCCAAAAGAAAACTAATAGTGTTTTCTCTACCTGGGAAGGTAGAAGTACAGAGGGCTCTCATCTCTGTCGTGTGAGACAAAGAGATTATACTGTGGTAAAAAATATTAACAAAATATCATTAATTATAGCCACCCCTTGACTTTCTAATAATGCCTCAATCCCTTTTTGGTGAATGAAAAGCACATGGGTGTCTGCCAAAGAGCCCTGTAATCAATTTCTGACTACTAGAAACATTCTTTTGCATGAGAGGAGAGACAAAAACATGAGCTTTGCAGTAGAATTTTGATACATTTAAGAAATCATAGATCTGATGCTGGTGAATGCCTGAAATGCCAACCAATGTCATTAGAAGTTCTGTATCAATAGGAAACAGGGTCCTCTCTTCAATCATCATTTGAGATCCACATGGGCAACACCTTTGTAACTTGGATTGTCATCCATCAGCTCACCTGTGATCAAGGAACCCCAATTCAACATTGAGTTCCTGAAGTCTAATGTTTACCAAATGTGCAGCCTTGATCCCTTGCAATCTTCTTTGCAAGTCAGAGAAAGGAGACCACTGGCTTCCCCGAAGCCCACACGACTTGTAATTATGACTGATACACAGCTCCAAGTCTACACAGTTGCCATTGTGTTTCTCGCTCCACAAAGCTACATCCTCTTCCAGACCTCTTTCAACAATGTTAAGTCAGTTTGCCGATCTAACACAGGGGCACTTGCCTTAATTTGGGGGTAACCATTTTTGAAAGGCATTGAAGGCATATACTTATGTCTCATAATTAACTAAAAATGAGCACCCCACACTTGCGCTATTATTATTTGAAATACAAAAGCACCTCAAATTTTGTTACATTTTCAGAAATTATGGAAACTTGAGTATAGTCATAGACTATATCTGTTTTTCCATTACAGTGGTAATTTGTTTAATTGAAAAGTGATGAACTAAATAGGCTCTGAGCTTACTTTTCTTTCTTTTTTTTTCAGGAATCAATCCTATTTATTTATTTATTTGATTATTTTTCTTTTTTATTACATTGTTTTATTTTTTCAGTGTTCCAAGGTTTATTGTTTATGTCCCACACCCAGTGCTCCATGCAATTTGTAATCTCAATACCCTCAACCAGGCTCTCCCATCCCCCACCCCCTCCTTCCAAGATGCTCAGATTGTTTCTGAGTCCAAAGTCTCCCATGTTTCATCCCCCTCCCTGATTTACCCCAGTTCACATTTCTTTTCCATCTCCTACTGTCCTTCATATTACACCTTATGCTCTATAAGAAAGTAAAACCATATGATATTTGAGTTTCTCTGTTTGGCTTATTTCACTCAGCATAATCTCCTCCAATCTGATCCATGTTGCTACAAAAGTTGGATATTCATCCTTTCTGACGGAGGCATAGTATTCCATTGTATATATGGACCACATCTTCTTTATCCATTCATCAGTTGATGGGCACCTTGGCTCTTCCCACAGTTTGGCGATTGTGGCCATTGCTGCGATGAACATTGGGGTACATATGGCCCTTCTTTTCACTACATCTGTGTCTTTGGGGTAAATACCCAGAAGTGCAATTGCAGGATCATAGGTTATCTCTAGTTTTAATTTTTTAAGGAGTCTCCACACTGTTTTCCAAAGTGGCTGCACCAATTTGCATTCCCACCAACAGTGTAAGAGGGTTTCCCTTTCTCCGCAGCCTCTCTAACACTTGTTGTTTCCTGTCCTGTTAATTTTGGCCATTCTGACTGGTATAAGGTAGTATCTCAGTGTGGTTTTGACTTGAATTTCCCTGATAACTAATGATGACGAACATTTTTTCATGTGTCTGTTAGCCATTTGTATGTCTTCTATGGAGAAGTGCCTCTTCATGTCTCCTGCTCATTTTTTGATGTGACAATCTTTGTTTTGGTTGTCGAATTTGAGGAGTTCTTTATAGATCTTGGATATCAGCCCTTTGTCTGTAGTGTCATTTGCAAATATCCTCTCCCATTCTGTGGGTTGCCTTTTTGTTTTGTTGACTGTTTCCTTTGCTGTACAGAGGTTTTCATTTTGATAAATCCCAAAAGTTCATTTTTGCTTTTGTTTCCTTTGCCTTTGGAGATATGTCTTGAAAGAAGTTGCTGTGGCCAATGTCAAAGAGGTTACTGCCTATGTTCTCCTCTAGGGGATGTTGATAGATTCCTGTCTCATGTTGAGATCTTTCATCCATCTCAAGTTTATCTTTGTGTATGGCATAAGAGAATGGCATAGTTTGATTTTTCTTTAAGTAGCTGTCCAATTTTCCTACCACCATTTATTGAAGAGACTGTCTTTTTCCCACTAGATATTTTTTCTTGCTTTGTTGAAGATTATTTGACCAGGGACTTGCAGGTCCATATCTGGACTCCACTCTGTTCCGTTGGTCTATGGGTCTGTTTTCATGCCAGTACCACGCTGTCTTGGTGATAAGAGCTTTGTAATAAAGTTTGAAATTTTTTTCTTTTTCAACATTTCCTTAGCAATTCAGGGTCTTTTCTGGTTCCATATAAATTTTAGGATTGTTTGTTCCAGCACTTTGAAAAATGTTGGTGGAATTTTGATTGGAATGGCATTGAGATTGCTCTGGGCAGTATAGACATTTTAACAATGTTTATTCTTCCAATCCATGAGCACAGAATGCTCTTCCATCTTTTTGTGTCTTCTTCAATTTCTTTCATGAGTGTTCTGTAGTTCCTCGAGTACAGATCCTTAACTTCTTTGGTTAGGTTTATTCCTAGGTGTCTTATGGTCTTTGGTGCTATAGTAAATGGAATTGATTCTCTAATTTCCCTTTCTATATTTTCATTGTTAGTGTATAAGAACCCAACTGATTTCTGTCCATTGATTTTATATCTTGCCACATTACTTATTTGTTATATGAATTCCAGTAGTTTGGGGGTAGAGTCTTTTGGGTTTTCCATATAAAGTATCATGCCATCAGTGAAGAGAAAGAGTTTGATTTCTTTGCCAATTTGTATACATTTTATTTCTTTTTGTCATCTGATTGCTGTTGTTAGGATTTCTAATACTATGTTGAACAATAGTGGCAAGAGTGGGCAACCTTGTTTTGTTCCTAATCTCAACAGGAAGGCTGTCAGTTTTTCCCCATTGAGAATGATATTTGCTGTAGGTTTTTCATAGATAGATTTTATGAAGTTGAGGAATGTTCCCTCTATCCCTATATTTTGAAGAATTTTAATCAGGAATGGGTACTTTGTTTTGTCAAATGCTTTTTCTGCATCAATTGAGAGGACCATGTGGTTCTTCTCTCTTCTCTTATTGATGTTCTATTACATTAATTTATATGCAAATGTTGAACCACCCTTGCATCTCAGGGATAAATCCCACCTGGTCCTGGTGGATAATCTTTTTAATGTACTTTTGGATCCTATTAGCTAGGATCTTGTTAAGAATCTTGGCATCCATGTTCATCAGGAATATTGGTCTGAAATTCTCCTTTGTGATGGGGTCTTTGCTGGTTTGGGGATTAAAGTAATGCTGGCTTCATAGAAAGAGTCTGGAAGTTTTCCTTCTGTTTCTACTTTTTGAAAAAGCTTCAGGATAATAGGTATTATTTCTTCTTTGAATATTTGGCAGAATTCCCCAAGGAATCCATCAGGTCCTGGGCTCTTGTTTTTTGGGAGGTTTTTGATCACTGTTTCAATCTTGTTACTAAATATTGGTCTATTCAGGTCTATTCTTCCTGTTTCAGTCTTGGAAGTTTATAGGTTTCCAGGAATACATCCATATCTTCTAGGTTGTTTAACTTATTGGAATATAACTGTTGATAGTAATTTCTGATGATCGTTTCTATTTCCTTGGTGTTAGTTGTGATCTCTCCCCTTTCATTCATAATTTTATTAATTTAGGTTCTCTCCCTTTTCTTTTGGATTAGTTTGGCCAATGGTTTATCAATCTTATTAATTATTTCAAAGAACCAGCTTCTAGTTTCATTGATGTGTTCTACTATATCTCTAGTTTCTAATTCATTGATCTCTGCTTTAATCTTAATTATTTCCCTTCTTGTGTATGGTGTTAGCTTAATTTGTTGTTCGTTTTCCAGTTCTTTAAGGTGTAAAGAGAGTTGATGTGTTTGGGATTTTTTAATTTTTTTTTGAGAGAGGCTTGGATGGCTATGTATTTTCCCCTTAGGGCCACCTTTGCCATATCCCATAGGTTTTGGATCAATGTGTCTTCATTCTCATTGGTTTTCATGAAATGCTTAAGTTCTTCTTTGATTTCCTGGTCGACCCAAATATTCTTGAGCAAGATAGTCTTTAGCTTCCAAGTGTTTGAATTCTTTCTGAATTTTTTCTTGTGGGTGAGTTCCAGTTTCGAGGCATTGTGGTCAGAGAATATGCAGAGAATAATCTCAATCTTTTTGTATTGGTTGAGCCTGGATTTGTGACCTAGTATATGGTCCATTCTAGAGAAAGTTCCATGTGCTCTTAAAAGAATGAATATTCTATTGTATTAGGGTGGAATGTTCTGAATGTATCTATGAGATCCATCTGGTACAAAGTGTCATTCAAAGCTCTTGTTTCTTTGTTGATTTTCTGTTTAGATGACCTGTCCATTGCCGAGAGTCACATGTTAAGACCTCCTACAATTAATGTATTTGTATCAATATGATTCTTTGTTTTGCTTAACAGTTGGCTTATGTAGTTGTCTTCTCCCATGTTGCGGACATAAATACTGTTAGATCTTCTTGGCGTATAGACCCTTTGAGAATGATGTAGTGTCCTTCTGTATTTCTGACTACAGTCTTTTGATTAAAATCCAATATGTCTGATATGATAATCGTTACCCCAGCCTCCTTTTGAGGTATATTGGCATGAAAGATGGTTCTCCATCCCTTCACTTTCAGTCTGGTGTATCTTTAGATTCAAAATATGTCTCTTGTAGACAGCATATGGATGGGTCCTGTCATTTTATCCAGTCTGCAACCCTGTGCCATTTTATTGGAGCATTTAGGCCATTCACGTTGAGAGTGATTATTGAAAGATATGTCTTTATTGACATCATGTTGCCTGTGAAGTTCTTGTTTCTATAGATTGCCTCTATAAATTTCTGTTCTGTGTCACTCTTGGACTCATTCCTCTTTTAAAGAACCCCCCTTAATATTTCTTGTAGTGCTGATGTGATGGTTACATAATCTTTTAACCGTTGCCGGTCCTGGAAGCTCTTTATCTCTCCTTCCATTTTGAGTCAGTCTTGCTGGGTACATTATCCTTGGTTGCATATTTTTTTTTGTTCAATTTCCTGAATATGTCTTGCCAGCCTTTTCTGGCTTACCAGGTTTCTGTGGACAGGTCTGATGTTATTTTGATCGTCGTCCCTTTGTACATAAGGGATCTCTTCTCTCTAGCTGCCTTTAAGACATATTATTTGAATTTATGATTCATGACTTTCACAATTATGTGTCTGGAGGTTTTTCTGGCCTCATTGATCTTGGGGAGTGTCCTTTTTGTCTCTAGGACACAAACACTTGTTTCATTCCCCAGATTAGGGAAATTTTCATCCAGGACTTGTTCAACTATATCTTCTAGCCTTCTCTCTCAACTCCCTCAGGGATTCCAATAATTCTGATATTGGAGTGTTTCATGACATCATTTATTTCCCTAATTCTATTTTCATGGGATTTTAGCTGTTTGTTCTTCTGCTCCTCCTCAATCAATCTGTCTTCTAGATCACTAACACGATCTTCTGCTTCACTTACCCTAGCTGTAGAATTTTTAGATTAGATTGCATCTCAACGATAGCATTGTTAACCTCTACTAGGTCGGCTTTCACTTGTGCCCTTAGAGTTTCTTAGATGATGGCGACTCTTATTTCCATTTCTATCCTATTATTTATGTCCATATCCAGTAGTTCTGTGACAGGGGTTGCAGCCTCTGAGTTTTTCTTCTGTTGGGTTTTCCTCCACTGAGTCATATTGGTGAGAGGTGGTTGAGGGGATATATAGTTGAGTATACCAACCATGATCCATGCAAGTTGCCCATGGGAATGTTTGGAACAATCAAAAGTCACCACCAAAAAGGAAGAAGAAGGAAAAAAAAGAGAGAGAGAAAGGAAAAAAAGCAAGAAAAAAAACCATCCAAAATGGGTCCCAATGGTAGGATTTATATGGCACAAAAATAAAAAAGAATAAACAGAAAGACCATCAAATGTAAAGAAAGGGGGAAAAAGTAAAAAGCAACACCTAGCCCAAATGACCCCCAAGAATAATATTTATATAGTACAAAGGCAAAAACAAATACATAGAAACACTGACAGAAGAATAAGATGAGAAGGTGAGTACAAGCCCTCATTATGTGTGAGGAAAGTATTTCAGTTCCTCTGGGTGTATCTTGTTATTATTGTTAGAGGACTCAATTTTCTAGAAATATAGGGAAATTAAAACTAGTTTACATATAGGGGTGGTATTGAATAGGAATGAGGGATTACCTTGAAGCTTAAATCTATGTGCCTACTTAAAAAAAAAAAAAAGAAAAAAGAAAGAGAGAAACAGGGCACCTGGGTGGCTCAGTTGGTTAAACAACTGCCTTCGGCTCAGGTCATGATCCCAGAGACCTGGAATCGAGCCCCACATCAGGATCCCTGCTCGGCGGGAAGCCTGCTTCTCCCTCTCTCACTCCTCCTGCATGTGTTCCCTCTCTGGCTGTGTTTCTCTCTGTCAAATAAATAAAATCTTTAAAAAAAAAAAAAAAGAAAGAGAGAAACAGACAAGCAAACACAGGTGTATGCATGGAAAAAAGTTCATGTTAAAAAGTTATTATGGAATGTTTTATTAACTATCAAGTTGTAGTAATAAGTGGGTTAAAAAATAAAAGAGCAAGAATCATGAAAATGAATTTCAAATTAAAAAAAAACTTTAAAAAATAAAAATGAAAAGAAGTTTTAAAAAATGAAGTGAAAAGCTATATCTATAAAATATACAGGTTTTGGGATAGTACCAGGAGCTTAATATATTGTTTTTTCCCTGATGTTGAGATTCAGTTTTAAGAAGACGCTTTGGTGTTGTCCTCTTGCTCTTCTGGGTTGCCTTCTGGGGGAGAGGCCTGCCACCTGGTTGCTGGGCTGAATCTCCCCGCCCCCTTTCAAGGGGCTGGGCTTTATGGAAACCCCACTTTCAGGCTTTTCTTCTCTGGAGGATTTGTTCTTTTGTGACTTTTTGCAGCTTTTTGGAAAGTCAGGGCAAAGTAAGCTGTCTGCACCCAGACCTCAGTCTCAGAAGGAAGCTTCAGTGAGCTCCCCTCTGGATGGTGTGGGGCACACAGACTCCCTCTCTGTACTCTCCCCGCCACCTCTCACAGGTAGTGTGCCCCAGCAGTTGCTAGCCAGAATGGTGCTGGAAGGCCCCACTTGTTGCTTCACGCCCGTGCCACAGAAAACACGAGTGATATCAGTTTGTGCAAGTCTGTCACTGTAGGTAGGCTCTCTGGAACCTATACCCGCACTGGGTGCTCTCTGACCTGGCATCCCGCATTCACGTGGAAGGCTGCGGGAAGAGTGACCGTCGCAGGTTGCACGCCCCGCCCAGGCAGTGGTCCAAGACTCAGGGACCTCCCTCCAGCACTGGGGAGGGCTTTCTACCACCATCCTGGAAACACAGTTTTATGTCCCTGCCAGTGGCCATCAGATTGCTTCAGTTGCCTCTTAAGACCCTTTGCTTTTGGGGCGCCGGGGTGGCTCAGTTGGTTAAGCGACTGCCTTCAGCTCAGGTCATGATCCTGGAAACCCGGGATTGAGCCCTGCATCGGGCTCCCTGCTCGGTGGGAAGCCTGCTTCTCCCTCTCTCCCTCCCCCTGCTTGTGTTCCCTCTCTGGCTGTGTTTCTCTCTGTCAAATAAATAAAATCTTAAAAAAAAAAAAAAAAGACCCTTTGCTTTTAAGTGCTTTTAACCAGACTGCAAGTTCCTCCCCCTCCTGTTTCTCCTCGGAGAAACTCCCTCCTCCACTCTGCTTTACCTCTACGCCCATGCTCTCCTGCCCCCATAGAGATCCAGGAGTGTGTAGGCATAGAGCTTGGGCTGATTTCACAGGTGCACACAGTGCTCTGGTGGATATTTAGCTCACTTCAAGGGACGATTTGAAACAGGGTTCCCTACTTCTTAGCCATCTTGCCGCCCTCCCTGAACTTACTTTTCATGGCTCAATGTAAGGTCTGCAAATTCAACAAATTTATCTATGGAATATACTTACACTGAAAAGCCATTAGCTGTTTAACCTATAGTTGAATTTAACTAGGCCTTGCGTATTTTATCTGGCAACACAGAACAGCATCACAAAATGAAATTCATCACAAACATGAACAGGATTTTTGTGATTCCTTTCTAGAATGGCAAAAGAAAAAAAGTTTATTTCAATATTGCCCTACTGTTTTTAAGACATGATACAAAACATTTTCTAAGCTGAACGCAGAAACAACAGTTGAGAAAAGCAGTGATTCCTAAATGCGGTCCTGGTCCTAGGGTCCACACCTTAGTGTCACTCAGGTCCCACCCAGACCTCCCAAATTGCAGATTTGGGGGTGGGGCCTCACAATTCTGATACATGTTCAAGTTTGACATCCACTAACTAGCAAGCTGTTCTGTTTGCATTAACATATCTCAAACCAACCAGAAAACACTTAGCAACTTAAGAACTTCAGTTTTGATTGTCATGGGTTGTCATTGTTCTTGTTTTCTGGCTTTTGGTTTTTATTATAGATGTGGAGAACTTGACTCCTGTCTTAATTAAACAAAGAGGATATGGTCTGGGGAAGGGGAAGGACAAAGAGAGAGTAAGGTTTTGACATCTTGTTTTATACAGCCTTTCATCCAAGGGCTGGCCTGAGATAGTTTCCTGAGCAGCAAGATTATTTATTGACTACAACTTAAAGCCATTTAATCAAACGAGCTCCAGTGTAAGGTCAGCTTCCCAGATAGCCAGGCCTCCTTATCTAAACAATGCTTTATAATGGTTTTTAAGTGAGATCAGGTAATGAACATTCTGAAGCTGCTGGGGAAAATGCTAGATGCCATGCTTTGGCTTTTCACACAGGAGTCTGGATCCAAGATGTAAATAAAGAAATGTTGTGACAAAGACCTTCTGAAGCACCGGATGATCTGTGAACTTCAATCCTATGCTATGGACATTTTCACTTTAGGAGAGTTTAGTTGGGTAATGTATTATCTTAATTATGGCAACAGGGAACTAAATATCCATGGGCTCAACATATATATTTCATGTATCCTAATGATATTATTAGAATTGTATCACGTGATGACAAAAAGTTATCACATCGCTGGGATTAACGATCCTTTAAATCTTTTTGTTTACTTTAAGTTTTGGTATGGTTTAAGGTTTTTTGATCAAATAAGTACATGTTTTGTTTGTTTTTTAAAGACAACAAAATAAGCATAAAATTAGCTTTGATGTTATTAGCCTCTTTGTCACTAATTCCTTTTTGAGTTTTCTCTCTTAGATTCTAAATGTAGGAAATGACTACTATTTATACATGATGTAATGTTACCTCTTGCAATATAACATTGTATCTTCATTCAAAGGGGTCTGATTAAATGTTTCATTAAATATTTATAATGTTACAGGCATGATACATATAAAGACAAGTAAATACAGATGTGTATAACTGTTTTAAATATAGATGCATAAATATATATATTACATAGATACCACATCTGTCAACATTTATGCAAGATTATAATCAACTAGATGATGTTGTGCTTTCCTATGCTGAGCCTATATCATGGCCATGGAAAACTGCTCAGTAAATATACTGGCTGCTTACCCAGAAAGTCTCAAGAAAATGAGATAAGGACCATGAAGCCAGACAAGGTGCCTTCCCAAATCCTGATGGCAAACACAGGGATTATAACTGAAGGATGAGCAACTCACACACATGAAGAGTTTTCCAAAGACATAAAATGGCAGAACATTACCCGTCACAAGCTGAGTTAATAGCTAATTGCTGATATAAAAACTTGAACTAAAACTTAAGTGTAGAACATTCATCTTTGACAAGTGCATCCATGCATGAATTAGAAAAGGATCAGTTCTCCCAGACTTTGCTAACTTCTCCAGGATGAATCCAGTCCTAACCAAAATTCTGAAAGTCTTCTCTAGCCTGGTGTCCTCCAGAGTGTGGCACACAGTGAAACTTGGTGAGAGGCACGCATGACCAAGAAGATGCCAATCAGTCACAGAGGCCTAGAGTGGGCTAATCAGATGCTCGTGCATTTGTGGTAAGAGTTGTTTAGGTTAATCTTATTATGAAACTTGACATGTTTTTTAAAAATGAGACAATTGCTACTGTGCATAAACCTGTGAATTTCACTCGAAGAAAAAAAAAGGAGAGAAGAAAGAAAAGAAAAGAAAATATTCCCCTTCAGTTATACACTGACTTTAGCTGAAAGTAATGTGAATGTAATAAAACTGCATCTGTTTGAAAATACGGTTTCCTAATTCTATCATTCCCCAAGGCAGAAACAGCTACAACAAATAATTATCTTTGTGCCACGCAAGCATGAAGAGCCCAACATTGTTTTGAAAACTTATTCCAGCTAACTTCAAGGAGAGTCCTCTAAATTCCTTTGATTATGAATATGTTACTCTCTTTTCTAAAGCAGAGGAGGAATATTCTAGGGGGTTCAAGTCACATGTGTTCCCTACAAGTCATTTCTTTGTGAAAAAAATTTCATCTGTATGACAAATCACAAATTCATTAATATTTTTTATGGCTCAACCAGTCAAGACATGCTTTCGTAGGTAGCATGAAAGCAAAGGAACCTACTTGATTTTATCAAATGCTCCAATATTTCTAAAAAAAAATTAGACCTAAAAATGCTTCTACTGAACAAATAAAACTACAGAAAAACTAGAGGAAAAAAGTCATTTTTAAAAAAGGGACAATTCTAGTATTAGTCTTGATGTTTGATTTGAGTTTAAAAAGTATTTCAGTTGAGATGTTCCAAGGATGTAAATCGTCTTCTTGCTAAACTGAACTGAAGAGCATACATTTAAGAATTCAATGATGAAGGGTTTCTATAGATTTTCTCATAGCCCAATTTTGTAACTAGTGTTCACAGACTACTGAAGTAGTTTGATTAAAAATGCTCATATGACTAAATTCTTCTTTTTTATATGGCTAAGTACATTCTGGATAGTGAGTCACTTTATTTTTGTTCAGGAGAGAATAGTTTGACTGTGAAGGCTGAGCAGAAAATTTAATCTTGGGTTGTAAAATGTAGCATGAAATGCTATGAAATTAAGATGTAAAATGCTGCCAAGAAAGGTTTTCAAAGAAATAAGAAGGAAAAAATGTTCCACTGGGCTGAACTCCTCTCTTCTTAATGTTGACATGCCCCTGTGTTGCAAGGGGTGTGTGCCCAGGAGAGACAGTGATGTTTGGGATGACCTGGAAATCTGGATGTGGAGGACAGTGGACCTGAGCATTCCCAGATGCCCAGATCTCTGGACCAAACCAAATTTACATTCCTGAGAACTCCAGTTCCATTCAGGACACCGAACGTGCTTTCAGGCAGTCACTCCAAACAGGCCAAGGTCCAGGCATGGCAAAGTATGCAAAGAAGAGGAAAATGCTCTTGGATTTTGTAACCTCTGAAGGATCATGTGGGGTAAGAAAAGAGGAGATGGTGAAACCAGAGAAAGTCACTTTGGGTCTTAGTATGGATGATGATAAAAGCCATTGTGAGGAATTTGTATTTACTTCATTTGATGGTCACTGAGGAGGGCCAGAAGGTGTCCCAGTGGAGTGGAGATATGGGGAGAGCTAGCTTGTGAACCAGGGAGAGAAGCTGGAGGGAGAACAAGATGTGGGAGACAGTGGAGTGAATTAGGGAAGACATCAGTGATGTCTGGTTCATCTATTAGTAACAGGCTCTAAACTTCTCCAAGTTTTACTCCTTGCTATAAGGGCTTACAGAATGACAACTTGGGCATCTGGTTAATACCCAACTGCCATTTATCTATATGGGGAGATGTCTTAAAGTTATACATAGAATTTTAATTATAAGTCATTTTTATATGGAAAAGCTGAAGATCACGTTATTAAGTACATCTAATTCCAGTCTTAATACATTTCCCACCCACCCCACCCACCCCCCAGCCCCATGCTGCCACTTGAGGTAGAGTTAGCAGCCTGTATGATCAAAGCCATGCTTCTCAAGAGCAAGAATCACCTGGAGATCGTATTAAAATGTGCTCAACCTGACACCTGCACTGAAACTGCAACTAACAATTTCCCAGGTATCGATGGTGCTGATGGTCCACCAATCACACCTTCAATACTGAATGAAGTATTAAAGTATTTCCTTTTTATATAATGTATCAAAGGGAAAGTGGCTAGAATGTGGGCATAAATAGATCTACTATACATAAAAATAGGATCTTCATTGAAAATAATGATAATAATAATGCCTCACGTTTATTTAGTATATTATAGTATACAAAGTTCTTTCAGAACTTTAGCTCAGGGTCGCCTGGGTGGCTCAGTCATTAAGCATCTGCCTTCGGCTCAGGTCATGATCCCGGAGTCCTGGGATCGAGCCCCACATCGGGCTCCCTGCTCATGGGAAGCCTGCTTCTCCCTCTCTCACTCCCCCTGCTTCTGCTCCCTCTCTGTGTTTCTCTCTGTCAAATAAATAAATAAAATCTTTTTTTTAAAAAAAAAAGAACTTTAGCTCATTTGCCACTATCCAAATTACCTATATATTCAGCCACTATCATCTCATATGTGTGTATAAAATTGAGATCATTTATATATTTATTTTCCTTTAAAAATTTTTATTCAGAAAGACATCAAGTGATGACTAAAACTTTCAAAGAGATGACTATCCATAATAAAAATTTTTAGGTCCTTCTGGATTATATGGAAAGTAAGCAGAATCGCATCCTTGGGATGCCTGGGTGGCTCAGTCAGTTGGTTAAGCATCTGCCTTGGGCTCATCATGATCTGAGAGTCCTGAGATCAAGCCCCACATTGGGCTCCCTGCTCAGTGGGGAATCTACTCCTCCCTTGCCTCTCCCCCTGATTGTATGCTTGATCTCTCTCTCTCTGACAAATAAATAAATAAAATCTTAAAAAAAGAACTGCACCCCCCATTGCCATGTTGCCTAAGATCAGAACTCCGACAAAAATATGTGAACTCAAAGACTTCTGCTTATGTAAATCTGCCAAAGTATATGGATTTTTCCATAGGCATATTTCTTACGAGGAAAAGTAGGTTGCAAGAATAGAGATTGCCATTTAAGAATTTTTCCCCCTCAGAACATTTACATCGGTTATTTCCATACAGATTTTAAGACTCAGGCCCAGATAACAAAGTACTGAAGAAGAGAACTGAGAGTTTTCTTTATAATTGTGTACAGGATATACCTCCTATAAGGTGGATCAAGAAATACATGGTAAGAGTCCAACTGACCAATAGGAAAATTCAACACACACTGTATTATTTTTTTTAAAGAAAAAGCCACGTCTACCTAGGGAATGAGGAAGCAGGATGAAGGGCTAATGTTTTAAATCCTTTTTCCCAAATGAAAGCATGATACATCTCTGTCTTTAGCTACTGCCACTTAGTCCATGAAATTAGGGCAGCACAGGGTAGTAGGAATGGAGGACCAACCATGCAGACTCTGGCTTCTCTGGTGCTTGGAGCATGTGTCTAGCTGGGCTGGGATCCTGATTATGAGGGTGTCTCAGGTATTCCAAATTTCATCTGCTTCCTCTCTTCTCTGACCACAGTAAATGGGAGTCCCAGAGCATCGATACTCACCTTTGATTATTTAAAACACCATAAATGTACATTTGACCTTGTCCTCCCTGATTGGACGAATTCTCACTCTACTAAAGACTCAATGGAAAATAGAAAAATGGGGTAGAAGCAGGCTCAGCCAAGACTGGAAGGCTCAGGTACCACTTATGTGGGTCTGTCTCTTGTTGTGATTGGGTCCCCCTAGAGGTCCCACAACAAGTTCATAAATTGCCTGGAGAGGTCTTTCAGTTTCTCCTGATTTTCTAAGTCCTTCAGTTCTTAGGTATCTACCCCAACTATGGTTGGGTCAGCTTTCTGTCAATGTGGGCATGGTCCAAAGTTGAAATGCATTTTTCTTTTAAACTCTTGGGCTGAAATGTAGAAGATGCTATGATACCATTTTGAATGTGTGTAAATACGTGAAAGAGAAAACTCCAGTCTGGAATATCTCGGTTTTGTGCAAAATGTGTAGATAAACTGTTAGTAGATAAACTGGTAGATAAACAGGTAGCTGGCTTGTGATTGAAGAGGCTGCTGATGCTAGGCTTTTGTCGGGGTCATAGCTCCAAGCCTTCCTGGTGTCCCAGAGAAGAGCAAAAAATCCAGGTTAAGTATTATGTGACTTATTTTTATTTTTTTTAATGCAGACAGGGGACTTTGAAAATCACTAAGTCATTAGAAATGTGGACGTGTCAGCATGCCAGGGAACATGGGAGGAGCTCAGAATTGAGATCCATGGGTTTCATTTTGCCTCTTCCCCAAATCTACAGATGACTGCTGGGAGAGAATCATTTTCTCATTTCTTCTGGAGAACATCCCTCTTGGGCCCCATGATGTGCAGTCAGCTCTTTATAAAGGGAAACCAGACCAGACATAAAGCTATCCTCCATCTCACTCCTGACGCTTGTAAACTGTGGGAAAAAGAAAGGAAACCAAATGTATGAATGAATAGTCCCCCTCCACTATCCAGTGAATAGCCATACAGGCTAATGCAAACAATAACAAAACAGTCAAAACGACCAATACAGACCAATATAGTAAGGACTGTGAATATTTTGTAAATATATTGGCCCATGTGTTGTGTGCTTTAATCTTTCTAGTTCCTGGCCTTTCACATCCCCAATTCTTATATATGCAGACTAAAGTTAAACATTCAAGTCATGACATGCTCCCCCCAGCCCATCTCCTAAAAGGTTAAAAATTAACTGAAGTAGTAATATATCAGGAACCTGTGAAAGAAAATCTTCAAGGAAGAGGGTATGGGGGAGTGGATACTATGCAGGACATAAATAATTCTCTTCCAGAAAAAGGTGTTTGGAAACCAAACACATTTTTTCCATAGGATCTTTTTACTCGTGATGGGACCCTGAGAAGTCCACTCAGTTTGAACTCTACCTGGATTAGAGCCCTGTGAGTATTACCGCATCTAACCAGAGTTTGAAAGAAACGCATTCAGATTCTGGACCTGGGATTACAGAGGTGGGCCTTGCAGGGCATCTCCCAGCCTCTCCCAACCTGATCCCGAGCACCCACTGCAGGAGCCAAGGAGGGTAAGGGCAGTGGGGTGCTCGGGATCAGGTTGGGAACAATCATTGGGGGCGGGAAGTAGCTCGGCCCTCATCACAGCTCAGGGTTACCCTCACAGAGTTCCTCTTCTTTGCTCTCCCCACCTCTGTCATCTCTTCTACATAGTGAATCCCTGGGGACACGGTCTTGTGCCATCTGGGCCCCTATCTTCTCTGCTCTCTGGAAAACTCACCCCCTCTCCTAAGCTCAAAACTCCCCTGAAGTCGCTCAGGACTACTCCCTTGTTGGGTTCCACTGTCTCTGTTCAAGCCCCGCTTCTTCAGTCTTCCTCCTGAGAATTCGGCACTGGCCATCGGCACAGATGTCCCCTAGAGCTGCTCATCTTGGCCTGTGCCTTCTAGTTTCTTTCATTGTCTTCCTCCTCATGTTTGCCCATTAAATGTTGGCTTTCCTAAGCTTTCTGTCCTCTCTTTGCCCCTGCCTGCGCCCTCTTCCCTCACTATGGCACCACTCCTGGGGCCCCGCCCCCTCCCTGCACCATGGCACCCACCTTGGGGCCTGCCCTTTCCTAGTAATAGTGACTGCAAAATGGAAAACAACAACAAAATACTAATCAATAAACAGTAGTTGTTATGGATGTTAATTTGTAAATTAATAAGTTATTTATTATATTTTGTAATTTTCAATATCTCTTCCATTTTTTTCTTAAAAACAAATAAACATGTCCCCAAGTCATCTTACCTTCAGTTTAACCTTCTAATGATCCTAACTTGGAGAAAAAAGAGATATACCAAATCTAGCTTTGTCACCCAGGCCTGACAAGTATCTTATGAAATGTTTCCCTATTCTCCTTGATATAAGATTTAAAGATTCCAATAGCTTCACCTAACATTCCTCAATTTCTTTGTCCTCAGTCATCCCAGCTGCTTCTTCTCACATCAGTATAGACATCTCTGTAAAATACAATTAGTTATGATATATAGACATACATGTTCATTGCATTGGTAGAAATTCTATCAGTAGAGAGAAATTCTATTCCTGCACACTTAGTCTCTCTCTCAATTTCTCTGGATCCTCAAGAGCAGGGACGATATTTTCTGACACCATGAAACTTCTTAGAGTCATACTGCAGACCTTTGTATGGGAAGGCTTCTTGCTGCCTGCCTAACTGCTTTGGAGGACAAGGCCATTTTCCCAACGCTATTGGAGGACTCTGGCCAGGCATGAGCTGATGTGCAGCTCCTGCTAACATACGGGACTCCTGGATTCCACTCTAGACCAACACAGCTTCATGTTTTACTCCTACTGATATATGTGGACATTTTCAACTTTTGCCTTTACTTCAGAAGATTATTCATACACCCCCCAAAAGCTCTATTTTTAAATTTTATCCTTTCCTTGCTTCTGAGAGCTTGTTAAGTTACAAAGATGCATACAAGGTAACAAAAAATATCAATTAATATAGGTCACGAAAATCTAAAAGTAACATAAAAGTTTGAGAAGTGAAATGGAATCTGGGATGAAGTCAGATTGCAACATACTGTCATAAATTTCCTGCACGTCCCTGGAGCGGGACTGCAAACCCGGACCAAAGTGTTCTAGAATGAACAGATGCAGGACTTACCATGCTCTGAAGTTGCTCGAAAGGGACCAAGGTCTTTCTAATCTTAAAAACAGAAGAAATTTCTCCTGTGGGTTTCATGGGATGAACATAATTCTATGAATAACAATGATTTTAAGGACAACATCTTTTCACCAAAATTGATCTTTATTAACTCATTTGAGAGATACACTCACATGTCACAAGAAAGGTGATGGTCTAAAGCAAAGCCAGCATCCATATTTATAATCTTCTGTTTTCCTAGAATACAGTGATCAGCCATGCATCTCTTCGATAAGGTACATCACTAAGTGTGATGTATGAATGAAAGACACTTTACTCGAGGAAATAAATGCAGTTGAAGTCTATTTGCCATGTGCCACATCCCTGCATTCTCATTTTTTGATATAATGAGAAAAGAAATACAAAGATGTATTGTGAAACACATACTTCCACCAAATTTATTTCAACAACTAAGGTGTCTTTCATTCATACATCAGAAAAGTAATTTTTAAAGCACTTCATTTGAATTTCAGCGTCCCTTAAAAACATTTCATCCATCAACAGATTCGATTTTGAAAATAACCTCCATTGAAAAAGATGGCGTTGATTTTTTTCCCTTTAACATAGGATATTTAATGCAAATATTTTACAAATATTTGTGACAGCTGCTGTCGAGTTGACCTCCTGCTTACCTCCCTGGACTCATGGCAAATATAATAATGAAGGAATTCAAGGAGCAGATTCTAAATTAATCGTCAATTGGAACTTGGAACGTCATTGCTTTGTGCCCGTTTAGGAAACATGATTGCTGGATTTAGAGACGGATAAAGACAAGCCGTTCTGCTCTGACAAACCATTCTTCTGAGAAAATTGAACTGTTCTTTTTCCAACGGGGTAGTGATACCTAATCCATCGAGATGTAAAAACTCTATATAAAAAAAAGACCTTTTAATAGAGCACTCGGTCAGCTGGTTAAAGAAATTGAAAAGTGCTTCTTCATGGAAGATAAACGGTTGCCCTATAGGGTTTTATCTGTCATACTAATCTCAAAAATCATCTCACATAAAACTAGAGTTAAAAAGACTGTCAAGGCGGGCCACACCACTCCATAAAAGAGTATCTGGAGCTTAGCTCCCAAGCCCTGCACATGCAAAATGTTTAAAATATTTGGAAGAAAGCTTTTCTCTTCACATTAGTCCAAGCATACTCAGTGAACCCGATGTGAGATAATCCAAAACCATTCAGGTTCAACAAAGGTTGGGAAAATATTGTAGTAGACATAAAGCTTTGATGGAGAACTTCTTTGATCTAAAGATTATAAAATACACCGTTTCTAATCTGACAAATTTTGAGCTGCAAAGCACAGTATCTAAACATTCCTCTTTTGTCATAACAGTTTAATCCCTTAAGAATGTGATTTAAACCACTGGGGAGCAAAGGTTACCATGAGATTTGTATGAAAGAGGAAAACTTCCTTGGACACCTTGGTAGAAGTATGTGAGGGTCATTAAATTATAGAACAATTGGCTTTGTCAGGTCACCTTCGGTTCAAGATGTGACAAATGCCCCCTTTTCCCCTTGCAAGTGGGTAAGAGATGAAACAGTTCTCTTCTCGCTCTCGCGCGCTCTCTCCCTCTCTCTGGTTTTACCTTAATGTCTACATTTCCATTTCCATTTTTTTTTTTAGTTGAAGTTGAAATTTCCTTGGTGACACAAAACAAATGTCTGTACTTTCCCCCAATAGTTGCAATGAAATTTCTTTGTAAAAACTGCTACCAAGTTGCAAGTACGTGCTTTCCATACATAGAGATTTTCCCAAAAAAGCATATATAGTATTGTAACCAGCGGTACCAAACGTCAATCACAGGAATGGCCATCGATTGTGATAAAATGCATATGGTCGTTTTCCACACGGGGCTAAATGAGGCTTAAAATACTCACTGTCACCAAATGTACGTCCTCGTTCCTTCTGATGGAAGAGAGTTTGATGCTTCTGAACACATGAAGACAAAAGTGTATTAAGCACACTTACCTTAACTTTCTCCAACTACCAGGATAGATAGAGCTGTGGTCAAAGTATGCTAAATGTATGATGGTCTGTCCATTGATCATTAGGAACACGGGCATAATTGATGCATTCCCATGTGTTAAGTGTCCCTGGTTAGTATTCCAGTAGAAACAGATGATTGATAATGTGTTTGTGTGGGAGGCAGAGGCATCGTAGAAATGGTGTGTGGTACTTAAAGCAAAGATGCCCATTGCACCCTTACCCACCCTATCACTTTTGCTGTGAGAAAGGGGAAAGAAGGCTAGCTAGAGTAGAGAAATTTAGAGCTTCATTCATGCTGCTTCCCAGCCCCCACAACTCCAGATGGTTTGGAAAGCCGAGAAAACATGCATTCTATTTCTCCCAGAAGTGCAGAGTTAGGAGGAATCTTGCAAAATCATCTGCTCCAAGTAGCCAGATTTATGTATGTCAATGTCTAGATGCTTCGGGAAACAGATATTCTTTTCTTAAATATTTTATAAGCAAATTAACCCATAAACCGAGCTTGCCAGACGACTAATTTGACATCTATTCCTCAGGAATAGGTACCAGAAGACACAGATGCATACAACGTAAGTCTGAGGCCCCTGTGCTTTTAGTTTCTTGTCACTGGAGAGGCAAGCAAACCACCTTCAAATGACATGTCAACACAACAGGGACCCTTTGAGGGTCCAAGCCCATCATCAGGGTGATGCAAAGAAGTTAATGGAAATTTAAGGAGGGAGGGTTCTGGGCTAAATCCCATCTTCATAGTGAATGAGGACACAGAGTTGATTTGGGGGAGGAGTATCTGAGAGCATCCTAATACAAGTTAGAAAGCACCTGCACCTTCCAGGGGATCAGATGAGACCACACAGTCACCTGGCCCAACCCCGGCAGAGCTCTGGGCCAGCACTGTGCAGCCACTCACTCTCCCTCACGCCCTGAGCCTCTTGCAGAAACACGGAGCTCACGGTGCCTTTCCCTGGAGCCTAAATATTGGTCGTCGGTCTGATGGGCTAAGCCAATTCTTTCCAAGGGTCTACCACTCATATGGATTTGCAATCCTGTTGCAAATCTTTGTCAGAGGAACGCATGCTATTCACTTTTTGCTTCTGTTGTGGGAAGGGCATAAAATCAGACGGTCACTATGGGAGCACAATGTTGTGTTTATATAAGAAAAAATAGAAATCACATTGAACAGTCGTTTCCTATCGATGCCTGACGGTGTCCCCTCACCAGCACAAATAGACTCCCATCAACAAACCGTGTTCTGCCTTTGTCTTGTTAGATGTGCCATCTTTGGCTCCCTTCTACTTAAAGAACATTTTTAAAGCAAATATTTTCAAATACACTAGAATAACAGCTTGGTATGTGAGAGGACGCAGCTGAAACATCTATCAGCTGACCAGCTATTATTTGTAAAAGCTCATGGAGGACACTGGTGAAGTTCTAGAGGACTGAAAAGGGCAAATGTAGTAGCTATATTTAAAAATGGGATTGAACAATGAGCCTGAAAGTACAAGCATCAGCTTATTTTCCTTACCTGGAAAAACCAGAACAAATCATCCAAAAATCAATTTACAAGCAACGAAGAGAGCACATCGTGCTAGCTAATAATTCACCCGCCGTTGTGAAGCAAAACGTTGTCAAAGTTTATAATTTCTTCCTACGATAGTGATAGCCTGGTAAATTAGAGGGCAGAAATGGCATCGTATTTCTTCCCTAATAAAGTTCATTGTCTCTTATTCCCATACAATCGGAATACATATGAACTAGGGCTGGAGGTCATAATAAAGTTACATGGTCACAGAGACATAATTGTGGCATTTCACTGAAATATTCATCAATGAATAATCCATTTCAATTTTACTGCTTAATAAAGTGGGATTTTTAAGAGGTCCAGTTGGGATCTAGCCCTATTTGATATTTTTGATTTGACCACATACCAAATGGATTCTATGCTCGTTATGCAAACCGATGATAGTCTAAGAGGTATAATTATTGATTTTAGCCACAGAGCTAGAATTCAAAATAGCACTGAAATAATACACACGGTGGAATTTAGCAGCAAAGGGAAAGATACAGGATATTTTTTGTTGTTGTTGCTAAACAACAAGAAATCTATGGAGAAAGGATCATCAAGGAATTTTCAAGTATAAAAGTTAAAAGACAAAAATAAAGAAAGAAGACCTGGGGTTTCAACTGGATAATTATTCGGCAACAACAACAAAATCAGTATATAAACGGAAATTTGTAAATAAAAAAGCTTTTTAAAATGATCAAATTCAAAAAAATAAAAAGTGATCAAATTTAGGATATTATGTTTAAATAGAACTGTTTATTTTTTTATTTTTTAAAAGATTTTATTTATTTATTTGACAGAGAGAAACACATCTAGAGAGAACACAAGCAGGGGGAGTGAGAGGAAGAAGCAGGCTTCCGGACGAGCAGGGACCCCGATGCAGAGCTTGATCCTGGGTCTCCAGGATCGGGACCCGAGCTCAAGGCAGACACTTAACAACTGAGCCACCCAGGAGCCCCTAAATAGAACTGTTTTTAAAAAGAGGCTTCCAACAAAATTATGTAGGCTGAGCGGACTAGCATCTGATTTGGCTGAAATGTCACATCAAACCATGAGCCCATTCCGGGTGGGATGTGGGTCTCCCTCACTGGGGACAGTGGGTTAACTTCCTAGTGTGTACCTGGTGAGTGTGCCAGGGTTAAACAGCAGGGCCCCTTGCTCAGACTGTGTCAATATCTATGAATATAAATATCCTCCATGCTTGGATGCTAGTCCAAAACATGTCCTTGACTAGACAGGCACTAGCACTGAGAGCACCCATTCAGAAACATCTAGAACATTTTGACAGTGATTTTACATGTGTTGAATCCAGTAATTAAAAAAAAAAAAAAAGAACTTATATTTGCTATACCTTTTCTGCTCTTTTTCCTAGCATTTTCCTAGCACTTCACTTACTTTGTAGTTTTGTGGTTTTGTGATGAGTTGGAAATTTAAAAATCGGGCTTCTCACCACAGAGAGTTTGAGAAAAATTGATATTGAGCACATGGAAAAAAACTTAAATTCATTCATTATATTAACAACAGTTTGGTTTATTTAAAACCGTTTCCAGAAAACAGACTGCAATATGTGAAAAAAATATCAAAAAGATTGGTCCCCAAGTAAGATATAAGACCAATCAGTGTATTCTCAACCTGTGAGCATGAAATGATCTCTTTGAATATCTTTCTTTTTTGTGATATCATCTTTCTAGTTCTTCAGTGTCATTTTTAAATGTCTTTCTCTCTTCCAGAACACTTAAAGCAAGCATGTTTATTTTAGTATCAATGGTCATGCTAGTAATGTTCTTCAAATTCTTCATTTTAATAGATTATTTATTAAACTATAAGCAGTTCTGGTCCTCTCATTGTTTATGTCTAGAGTCATTGCAGAATCAGTTGCTAGGTGCTATCCATGATCAAAAGCTTGAAGTCCACATAGGTTGTCTATCCGTTTCCCTTTATCTCTGTTCCTATCACTCCCCACAGAGCACAGTGAGAGCAGACTGGGGGAGGAACTGGGGTGATCCCTCACACCTTATTTCTCTAGGTTCCGGCCTGGTTGGCATCCTCTTTTATCTACCAAGGGGGGCACTTTCCATCCAAACTCACACCTTCTACATGTCACTTTACAGTAATGCATAATGGAAGGTCTTCTAAATGTAAAGATAATGAGAACAACTATATGAAAACACCCAGAAGTTAATAGCCTGATGGACAAAAGTTCATCTCATCTTTCCCATCTACCATTTTCATAACACTCTAGCCTTTGACATCCCCAGGGAAAGACAACAGTGAATTCCCATACAAATCACACTGGTGTTGCCAACATAAATGAACCCCGTGGATAGCCAGCATCTGCAAGTAGGACCCTGTTTGCACTCACTGTATTATAGACTCTGTCCACATGGGTCCCGTTGCCTCTATGAGCACCAGTCACGAGTTTCTCAGTGACTCCCCAAGGAGCAATCATGGAGACCATCCTTCAGATTGTTCTCAGAGAAGCCAGGGCCTCATACGTATTTGACTCCTGCTCAACTACTTCAGAGGAGCCCATTTGAGGTACCCTTTGAGTACCTCCTCAAAGGCTCAAGCCCAGAAGACTTATCTAAACACTGAAGCCCAGCACTCAGGGATGCCACCATCATATGGCTATGGCATCTGGGCCTCCCGCTCGGGTCCACCCAGATGACTTGAGTCTGCAACTTTCTGGAATGACCCCTGCTCTCACACCACCACCATCCTTCCTCCAGCTGTGATGTAGTCATTTGTCTGGGCTCAGCAGTCTCATGTCTTTCTGGTCAAGGCAGGGGCCCCCCATATGTGTCCCTATAACGTTGTGCTTCCGTGGGTTCTTTCCCTCCATTACCCCACAACTGACAGCTCCTTCACAGCCTAGAGTGGCACCCCTTGTCTTGGTCTTCATGGTGCCTGGTACTGCTGATGAGCCTACTTTCTGAGCACACCTCCTCACTTTCTGGGCCTGGACATCTCAGGCAGAGTGGTCAACTTGTTATATGGGAATCCGTTAAGAACCAACTAACTACTCCACGTCCTGTGTCCTTATCCTCCTTTCCTGTTACCCAGAATGTAAGTGTCTCTACTCATTAGTTCTCTCCTGAGGACAGTCATTTAAGCTGTCACTCTGCAATTCTCACTTTATGGCATCTGTCACAGATGCTGCTCTGGAACTTCCTCCTTTTGTTGGCCCTGCTTGGAAACTCTGTTCCTCCTAGCCCTCTTCAGTATATCTTTCCCCTAATGTTGGCTTCATCCTCTTCCTCCATTCCATGTCCTTTCTGGTTCATTCATCATCACCCACAACCAGGCTCTGTAGTCTCATCACCCAGAACCGCCTTTCTCCATCATACCCTCCATCTGACCAACCGCCTCCTGGTCTGTCAGTCTTTCCCTCCCTTGTACACACCTCTTCTGCTAGTCTCCACACTCCCCATTCCCCCATTTCTCCTCTTTGATTAGATACTCTCAGCTTCCCCTCCTTCTTCTCATAGTTTGGTCTCTCTGTGCGATTACCTGAATGATGTTCGCACTGGAACACTTAGTTTCCTATACCCCCATGTCTATCCATACACCTCTCTCACAAAATCCCAACCCTAGTTCATCTCCAGAATACTGAAGCAAAGAGCCTAGAGCCCAGTGACCTGGGCTTTGAGGAACAAAAGAAAGAGGTAAGAGGGTCCCACCCATATCTGATATCCACCAAGTTCTGTGATCTGCCTGCTAGGCAGAGTTCTGGGCACAGAAGAGGACATAACTGCTTCCCATTAGCCCTCCATTGCTTTTCCTGGACCTCTAGTTGAATCTGAACCTCTAGAGTAATCCCGTTTAATGGATTCTTTCTATTTTTTCTACCTTCCCTTTTTTCAATAAAACTCTGATTTTTTTAAAATTTTGTTTATTTATTTTGAGAAAAAAGGAGAGAGTGTGTGTGTGAGCACACATGCTTGAGCAGGAGGTAGTGGCAGAGGGAGAGGGAAAGAATGCATAAGCAGACTCTCCATTGAGTGCAGAATTCGATCCCATGACCCTGAGATCTCAACCTGAACCAAAACAAAGAGTCAGACCCTCAATGAACTGAGCCACTGATATGCCCCAATAAGACTCTAATTTCTTAGTGAAATTGCATTAAGAAATCCCCAACATTAGAAATAGATGAAAGTGATAAAAGAGGTCCTCAGGCAGTATCCACTCCAATGGTTTGACAGAAATAAATGTTTAATTTCCATAGCCCCAGAAACACCTTCTGGCACCTAGGGTGGCACAGGGCTCATTTCGAGAACTGCTCTGCTATTCCTTCAGGACACAAGATTTATTATAAAATAAAGAGGGCAGATTGCACAGCAGTACATTTTGTATCACCCCATTTATACATACATTCTTGAATAATCATAGAATATTTTGGGAAAATCAAATATAGAAATTAATGCTGATTTCCTCCTAAGACCAGGAAAAGTGTATGAGGAAGAAATGACATTTGTTAATAGATTGAACATATATACATACATTTATTTTTATATACATGTATATATTCCATAAACATGTCATTTTTATCATTATTATGATGATGTGTTATTTTTATATTACCCCTACTTTCTATATCACCCTTTATTATTTATCCAAAAAAAAGTGAAGGAAGTCACCAGAATTTGTTTTCAAGGTACCACTCAGATATAAGTTTCTGTGACTTTGTCTCCTGTGAGTCAACCTCCCTTCTTGTCCCAAACTTGCAAATGTTAAACATCACCTGTGAAAAGGGCTGCTCTACAAACTAACAGAGTTGTTTCTAGAAAGTAATTCTGCCTCAGAAGCTTATGGGCTGAACTGTGTCCCCACAAAAAGACACGGTGCAGTCCTATGCTCTAGTACCTCAGAATGTGATGTGATTAGGAAATAGGCCGATGTGATGTTTTAAGGTAGCATGAGGTCCTACTGCTGGAGTAGAATGGGCTAAGAACTAAGCCAATATGACCAGTGTCCTCATAAGAAGAGGAGAGAGGCAGGAGAGAAGCATCTGCATGAAGACCTAGAGATACAGGAAAAGGCCACATGAAGAGGGATCAGGGGCCGGAGTGATGTGGCAACCAGCTGTGGAACACCGAGGAGAGGGCTGCCACCAGATGTTGGAAAGAGGAAAGGGAGGATTCTACTCAGAGTCCCAAGAAGGAATCAACCCTGTCAATACCCCATCTAGACTTCCAGTCTCCAGAACTATAGGAAAATAAATCCTTGTTGTTTTAATCTACCCAGTTATGTGGTATTTTGTCTCAGCAACCCCAGAAAAAGAATACACAAGCATATCTGAAGTAAGGCATATTAGAACAGTTGTTAGACCCTATAAAGAAGACACAGTAAATAGAATTTTGTGTTCTCTGGCCCCTAGACTCAAATTCAGGAAGGAGAGTTAAACTCAAGGATCTAATCGTTTCATGTCTGGTTTTGAACTATGTGATATATGATAATATAACAACTGGAATATAATAATATTCCAATAAATGGAATTACAGTCATCACACTGCTTTATTTGAGATCCAACTGAATTTATGGTGTATTATTGATATTTCCCCTCAACCATCCGTAAAGAAATGGAATTGCACCATGAATATTTTACATCAAGAAACCATCAATTTGGAAAGAGCCTTCAAAATTACACACATAACAGGGATCTGGAGTTAATCTTCATAGACAAAGTGCATTAGATCAATTTTGATTTTAAAATGGTGTCCATATAATTCTTGGGCAGCATTATTTTTCCACTGTAATAAATTTCTAGGATTGGACTATATTCTATTCCAATCTGTCACTGAGAATAAAATCACACACTTCAGATAACCAGAGGAAACTGCGAGGCTAACTTCATGTGCAGTAGGAACTCCCACACAACTGACCTAGAAACATTCAAAAGTTGTTACAATAGCCGTCTTTGAATTTAGTCAAAAAAAAACCTTCATAATTTCCTGTCAACAAAAATCTCAGCTGGGCCTCTGGAACCTATAAATAGTCAGTTCTCAGGTTTAATTTTTTTCTATTTTGTTTGAAGCTACTCTTTCTAGAAACATTTCAATCTCCTGATGAAAAGTGTTTGATGTGAAATGGCCTTTGACCCAAGCAAAGGTATTTACAGTGTTTTTAAGGTGCTCTTTCTGTATACCCCATATTTTAGTCGTCGTGGTTGTAGCTACAAAAACAAAAAAACGAATGCGATGCCTTATTTTATCGAAGTTAACCAATTAAAAATTCAGCAATTATACAAATAGAAGACCTAAACATATCAATAAATGCAAAAATAAATCAAATTTGGGTCCTATCCCAGCTGAGGACCTGTCCCTGAGCTCTCTTTCAGGTGTTCATATCAGAATTCTACTCTTTCTCTGGAAACATTGAGAATGTCAGTCTTCACACCTGATGGACTTCCAATCCCGTCTTCCATGGAGGGCTGTGCCTCATCCCTAACCTCCACAGACTGGGGTTTTGGTCTCCTCTTATGTCCTGGCGCTCCTTCGGGTGCCTCCGTAGGAGTAGTGAGCCGTGGTTAAAACCACAGTTCAGACAATTATCCTCTTTTTATCAGCAAGTTGTCCCCTACCATCTACACTGGTGGAGACTGAGGGGGAAGAAATAGAAGTGCAGTGAAAAAGTAAAAGTAAGAAAATAGTTGAGATAGGAGCTGGGATGTGAGTGGAGAAGGGACAATAGGATCAGATCTTTCTGTGAAAGCCATTGCTCATATCCCAGATGCTCCTAACATGTGGACTGTCATTTTTATGTCCAAGTGTCTCAAGTGCTAAATTTTGTAAATGACTTATTTGCCATATAAAGTAAAGTGCAATCAATATTATTCCCATAATAATGGAGCTTCTCAAACTTGAGTAGTATATATACTAAAAAAGAGAGAGAGAACAAACTTTTAATGGTGACCAATCATTTTCATTATAAAGTTATTATGGCAACCTGAACATGCATTCCCCCCCCGCCATTCTCCGGAACCTATAAATACTACCTTATATAACCAAAAAAGGGAAGGTAGTTTGGAGACATGTTTAAATTGAGACTTTGAAATGGGAAGGTTATCCTGGAGTATCTTGGTGGGCCCTAAATGCAGTCATGAGTACCTCTATAGGAAGGAGGCATAGGATGATGTTGTACACACAGAGGAGAAGGCAGAGGAGAGAAAAGTTTGAAGATGAGCCACAAGCCAAGGTAGACTGGTCGCCATCAAAAGCTGGAAGAAGCAAGGAACAGATTCTCCCCCTGGAGGTCCTGCAAAATTTGTTACCATCTGCACCAGGAATACAACCCTGAGAGCCATGGTCCAAGTTCTCTTAAGTTGTACCTGCCTAAAGCACCGAGGTGCCATATGCAGACTTAAATCTCCTAGCACTTCTCCCTGGTTGAACCGCTGCCAGACCTCAGGGAAGCCCACCACGCTGGAGACTTACTGTTGACATACAAGGGCTGTCTCTGTCCTTTTCTCATCAACCTTTGAAATTCAAAGAGGACTAAATGGTGGCAATCAAAGCATGAAACCAGATGCCAGCAGAAGTCAGTAATGTTTACAGGTGAGTCTCTAAAACAGTGCTCCTTACACTTCGGTGTGAAGCAACAGATCTGGCATCTTCTGGACGCCATTGGGGAGTCTAGCAAGCAAGTCCCCATCCAGGTGATATCCATGTTGCTGGACCGCAGTTTGAGAAAAAGGGATCTAAATGACCCATCAGTGATATGCTTATTTTATGTTTCTTCATGTCTTGATAGAAATCTTTCTTAAGCCTTTAGTGAATACAGAGCCCCAACACACACCCCAAGAGCTACATCAGTCTGAGTCACACGCCCTTTTGCTGAAACAGGCTAAGAAGGCTGTGTTGACATTCTCCCCTGGGAATATCAGTGCTTAACGCAGAACACTGTATTTCTTTTACATGCCAAGACCACTGTCCCCGTGAAGTAATGTGCATTCAGCAGTATCTCTCCAACAGCAGCTCCCCAAGCTTGGGGATCCAGGCTTGTAAAATCTCTTACCGCGTTATTTGCAACGTGTGACCTGACGTTTGGGGACACGGGGAGACCAGGCTACTGTGTCGTGCACCCTCTCTGAGACGCCTTGGCTCACAAGTAAACACATTGCACTTCTCATCTCCCAGCTTCTAGAATGATCACCCAGCCCCACATTACTATAAAAAAAAATGGGAAATTGGGGAGAGCTCAGCGATATCTGGGGGTATCTGCCAAAATATTCACCTATAATAATGTCTCTCTTGATCACTCCCTTCAGAGTACTTGATGTGACTGGAGGAGCAGAAAATACCAGGAGCCTTCGGAGATCTGGTCTCATTCAGCGAGCTTGTCTAGACATGGCTGTAGGAAAACATATGCACAATTGTGCTCATAGTCCTCATACTCATATTAATTTATCTTACTTAGCTTAGCTCCCTGTTTTAAACTATGCATAATTTAGGAAGACAAAAAGTGGTTTTTAAATGTTCATTCAAAGGACATTCTCTTTTGCCTTATGTCTGGGTTCAATTAATTCTATAAATATAACATTTATTCTAGGGGCATCTGGGTGGCTCAGTTGGTTAAGCATCTGCCTTCAGCTCAGGTCATGATCCTGGAGATCTGGGATCGAGTCCCACATCGGGCTCCGTGCTCAGCGGGAAGCCTGCTTCTCCCTCTCTCACTCCCCCTGCTTGTGATCCCTTTCTGGCTGTGTTTCTCTCTGTCAAATAAATAAATAAAATATTTTTTAAAAAATTTACTCTAACAAAATCAGAGGTAGACAAAGTCATTATTTGTGTGAAATTGGCAATATTATGTTTATATTACAAATAATATGTTAAATTATGTAAATTCTATTCTGTATGTTTTTAAATAAAATAAGAATTTGTATAGTTACTGTTTAATACTATGTACTTACTTTTTATTTTTTTTATTTTTATTTTTTTATTTTTTTAAAGATTTTATTTATTTGACAGAGAGAAACACAGCCAGAGAGGGAACACAAGCAGGGGGAGTGAGAGAGGGAGAAGCAGGCTTCCTGCTGAGCAGGGAGCCCGATGCGGGGCTTGATCCCAGGTCTCCAGGATTATGACCTGAGCCGAAGGCAGTCGCTTAACCAACTGAGCCACCCAGGCGCCCATGTACTTACTTTTTTTTTTTTTATTGTTATTAAATTTTTTTTTCCCAGTGTTCCAAGATTCATTCCCCATTCCCCACACCCAGTGCTCCATGCTTTAGGTGTCCCCAGTACCCACCACCAGGCTCTCCCATCCCTCCACCCCCTTCCCTCCAAGTCCCTGTACTTACTTTTAAAAAAATTTTATAATACATGTGATTGGGATTTGGACAAAGCTTAACATTATGTTTTAAATATTTTCTTTATAAAATATGATATAAACACGGAAAAGCACACATAAAATGGATCTTTAAAATTTTATACATAAAATTATTTTAATATATATTTGATCAAAAGACAGGCCTCCAGACCTGGAAATGAGGAATGGGATAGATGTAACAGTTATAAATCAGTAGAAACATAAATACTAAGATCACTGACCACACACGAACTAATGAAATTACACACTTAAATACATGTACACACATATACATTTGCATTTGCATTAGGATTTTTTTAGATAAAAGAAACTAAAAAAAATTTAGAAGAAAATATAAGGTGATGTCAGTATTGTAGCACAGCGCTTAAGTGAGGCTCACACAAAAAATGAAAAGCTAAAGATTGACAAAGTTGGCTTAGTTAAATTAGAATATAGAGTATGTTACAAATTAACTTAAAAGGGGGGGGGAGGCAAACAACCCGATAAAAGAGAAGGCAAAAATCGTGAATCTTCTGCCATTCACAGAAAAGAAAGTGAGACTAGTCAATAGACGTATGAATATATTCCTGCAACGTCATTAGGAATCACGGAAATGCAAATGAAACTGACTATGAAATTATGTTTCAACTCATCAGACCGGAAAAACCATTAATGGCTTAGTGTGTGACAATGAGGATGGAACCGCAGAGAATGCTCCCAGGTGAGCGATTTAGCAATACCCCGCGAAGCTGAACATGTGTATTCCCTACATTTAGGGGATCTGCTTCTAGATAGCAAACTTCTACACTAGCCTATAGAGCGTCTGTCACACACGCGCAGGGATGTTCGGGAGTTTTTGCAGCGGTATTCGTGACCGTGAAATAATGAGAGAGCTGCAACAAAATTACTACTCTTCAGCAGGGGGATATATAAATAAACGGGTTCATTCCAATATTGGAATTCCATAAGACGATTGGTGACAAAAAGTAGCATGTAAAAGGGCAAATATAGTGTGATATAATTTAAGTAAAAATATAAGAACAATAATGTAAGTTGCTTACGAATATAAACATACCCGGGAACACAAGCATCTGCACAGCAACGATACACAAAACTTCAGCCTCCAGGGAGAAAGAGAAGGAAAATAGACAGGAGGCCAGTTTTACTGTATCTCTAACTTTTTTTTTTCCTTTAAAACAAAGAAAAGAACTCTGAAGCCAATGTAGCAAACTGCTAACATCTGTTAACTCTGGGTGGTCGGCACATGGGTAACTGTTATATTATTTTCATTGCTTTTTGGTATGTTTGAATTATTTTGTATAAAAATAAAAATGCTTAAAATCAAAATTGTCAATTTATTTATTTTTCCAGTTAAATGACATTTTTTTTATCTTCAGATGGTTGATTTCATTACTTGCATGCTTTTAAAATGTTTTAATGATGATCACACCAAAAAAAATGCGGCAGTCTTCGCTCTACTTCTGCATACAGTGGTGGGGAGGGTAAATGGTCGTCCGTGTGCATGTGAGTGTGTGCTTACGTGAAAGTCAGAGCTCATAAAAGATTGAGAGCTTTTGGCAGGGAAAGGTAAGTCTATAGCAGGATCCAGGATGGAAAAGAAAGAGACTAGAGGCAGAGGTCAGTTGCAGTGGTGGGTCATCCAGCAAAGTTACGGAGTCTTAGCTGAGGGAGTGCAAAATTAGAGATTACACTAATCTATTTTAACGACAAATTCAACACGATTTGGCAATTAAATCAATCTAAAGCGACGTACAAGACAGAACCTTGAGATTTTATGTCCCAAAGGAAGCAATATTAAAATAAAGGAAACATGGCACTTTCCAATGGAGAGACAATGAGTCCTTTTTGGACATGCTCGATTTCTTGTGAGTTTCCTGAATGCACAAAACACTATTCTTTTTTTTCTTAAGATTTTACTGATTTGAGAGAGAAGGAGATAGAGCAAGAGCAGGGGAGGGGCAGAGGGAGAGGCAGACTCCCTGCTGAGCAGAGAGCCCAACAACGTGCGGTTCCATCCTGGGACCCTGAGATCATGACCTCAGCTGAAGTCAGATGCTTAAGAGACTGAGCCACCCAGGTGCCCCAAAATGGTTTTCTGAGTGACCAGATGTCACCAGACTGACCTGGAATGTGGGTTGCTAGTGGATCATGAATAGGTTTTCTCCCATAGGAACTCAGAGATGCCAGTTCACCAACACACAGGAGGTCAACCCTAACAAGGCAGTGAGGGGTGTGGAGCTCCCCTCAAAGCTCTTTGCCTTGATCTCCACCCTTTACCATACATTTCCTTCCCTCTTCCTTCTACTAATTTCTGATATTCACTCTTTCATAAGAGTGCAAGAGTCCTTATCATGTCTTTATAAACAGAAAAAGACAAACACGATATGATTTCACTCATATGTAGAATTTAAGAGACAAAACAGATGAACATAGGGGAAGGGGAAAAAAAAGAAAGGGTAGTAAAGCATACAAAACTATTGATGGTTGGTGGAGGGGAAGTGGGTACGGGATGGGCTAAGTGGATGATGTGTATTAAGGAGGGCACTTGTCATGATGAGCATTGGGTGTTATATGTAAGTGATGCATCACAAAATTCTATTCCTGAAACCAATATTATACTATATGTTAACTAAAATTTAAATAAAAACTTAAAAATTAAAAAAGATTAAAAAAAAATAAATAAGTGAATCAAACTATATTCCTTGCTTTAAGACACACTATATGCAGCATGAAATGGCATATTGTGGCTTCTTTTGCTTGTTTGAGGGTGTTGGTAGGTCTTTTTTTCTGGGGTTTCTTGCCCTTTAGGAGTGAACTGAAACTTCCCTAAGTGTTTCTATAACATCACCATCCTGAGTATCTAAGCCTTGGTCTACACAGCCCAACCTGCTCTAGCCTCCCCTGCACCCATATTTATCAATGCTCTGGAATCAATCCAGAATGGAACATTACAAAATGCACAATTTCAACTGCCTCATGACATGCTTATTCTTGGCCAGGAATGTCCAGAACATCTCCATAAATCTCTTTTACATCACATATGCTAAAATGAAAGGATATTTATCATTTCTCCCGCCATTCTAGCTTAAATTTCTGCTATCTTAAGGTTTGACTTGTATAGAAAGGAGTATGGAAACATTATTTCAGCCCAAATTATTTATTCAATATGTGTTAGTTCCAGACAAAACTTTAGATACTGGGATATAGCAATAAATGTAAAAAAATATATAAAAATTTGTGTCCTTATAGAGTTTATATCCTTTGGAGGATAGTGTTAAAAACATGTAAGCACCGCATCAAACAAATCATTAAACTAAAGCAAGAAACGAGAAAATGTATTCAGGAGGGTTTTCTGGTTTAAATGGAGTTCGCCAGGGAAGGATTCATATAACATATAATGAGAACATGTAATTGAGCAAAGAGGTCTGAATGCAAGGGATTTTACATGCAGCTAATGAGGAAGTGAGTGTCCGTGCTGAAAGCACAGCACATGAAAAGGTCCTGAGGTATGGCTTCTTGCTGAGTCAGAGGAACAGCAATGAGGTTGATTTACATAGAAACGGAGTGAACAAGAGGGAGAATCTTGACCAAGACCTCGTCAGAGAGTGGGTGCAGAGCTACAGGGTCTTAAGGTCAGGGTAAAGATTTTGCCTTGTACTCGGAGTGAAATGGGAAGACATTGGAGGATCTGATGAGAATGATATGCTTAGGTTGCTGTGTTATGAACACACTATGGGGACAAAGCCAGAAGCAGGGAGACCTATTATTAAAACATCTTTTAAATTGTGCATGGAAAAGATGAAGATGAATTAGCCTCTGAAATTAGCAACAAGGCAGCAGTATTTTGAGGGTAGAACAGCTGAACGCGAACTGCAAGTAAAAGAGAAAAATTGAAGTTTTTTGTACCTGAGCAGACTGAGCAGGTCAATGTGTCTTTTACTAAGACATGGGCGAAGGCAGAGGAAGTGGCTTTGAAGGCAATGGGGAGTAGATGTTGCCGATTAGACCCCCGGGAGAATGGGAGCAGGTGACTATTCATCCAATTCTGGTGTCCTAAGGAATATTTCCCAAGCGTGGTTTACAGTCCAGAGCAAAGCCACGTAAATCTTCGGCAGCCTGGTCCAGGGCAGGCTGCTGCGCATTCTCTGTCTCCTCTGTGGTCAGAGGTAAAGAACGAGCTCTTCACTCTTTCCTGCTGTTGCCCAGAGATGCTCCTACATCGTGTGATTGTCCCTTGGCAGACAGTCCCTGTGCACCTTGCACCTGCCTGAGTGTGCACACCCACACATGCACACAGACAACCCCTAGACTATCAGTGTAAAGCAAGCTTCCCCAGCAGCTCTGGGAAGGCTCAGGTCTCACGCCTGTGACATTCTACAGCCCACAATGTGCCTCCACCTAGAATAAATGGTGAGGACCCCAAAACAAACTTTTGCTCACACCTCAGATGGAAGAAAGTGTTTACTCTTATACTAAGAAGAATGTTCCGCCTTAATTAATTTTGAGTCCTATGCTATATCAAGGACTTTTTGTATTAACGAAATATTTTTCGAAACACATTCAACTATTGTATTCGGTATAATAACTCAAAGTTAATAGTAATTGAGAAAATGCATTTGGATACTAAAAGAGAGAACTACTCCCCAAAATATAAAATAGAAGTAAAAAATAAATAAAAACAAATAAAAGAGAACGACTCTGGAATTCTAGCAACTGAAATGGCCTTGAAGCTTATCATTTCAAATCTTGTCTATAAGAGTTCAGAAGAGCTTCAGACTTCACACTTCCTGCTTCCTTGCATTCCCTCTTGCTGTTGGGAGCAAGAATGACAAGGTGGTTCTTTCGTGGGCCCTCACTTTCTCTGGTTCCTTCCCTCTCCAGGCCTTCTTTCTTTCTTTTGAAGATAAGATATAAAATCAGGTCTCCAGGTTTCTCCATTCTTAGTGATGCTTGCAGCTCTGCCTGCTTGATCTCTCTTCGGATGCTACTTCTAATTCCTTCTAAAAAGATAAGTAGAAAGGCTTTTAAATTTTCTACACAATAAAGAGCTCTGTTATTTGTGTGTAACTCTTTTTTTCTTCTGAAAAGATTTCCATTATCCGCATCTAGTGGGAGACATCAGAAGGTATGAAAGGAATTGCTTCTTCATATTGTTATCAAGCTAATGCTGTTGTACATGTGACACTTTGAGACAACATCTGCTGATCATCACGTAGTGCTGTGCACATGGGCATACAAGAAATGGTCACTTTCTCGAAGGGGTTCAGAATCTGGTGGTGCCGAGATAGGCATGTGTGTAATAAATGCATCCTTGTCAAAAATATTCTGATAAAATCATGTCGTATGGAATTAGAGAGAAATCAAAACAGATTTCAGGGAAAGTCTGCAGATGAAATGTCTGGGCTGAGATCACTCAGGCAGGTAAGAGTCTCCGGCGGAGGCGGGGCCACCAGGAAGACAGAGGAGTGAATGCAAAGGTAGAGGTATGGACCGACATGCCCCTTTGGCGAAGTTCAGGGGCCTGGTGGTAATTGAAACAGGGTGGGGTCAGGAAGGAAGAGATAGATGGGAACCGACTCTGATGCAGAGGGTGCAAAGCTTTGTGGGTTCAGCCAAACACCCCAGTTTATTCTCCTGACAAGGGGAACCGATGAGGAATGTTTAAATAGGGAAGCATGATGAGGGTATATCGGGTGGGACACGATCAGTAAGTGGCCACACTACCCTAACGCATGAGAGGTCCCGTGAGCCTCAGCTGCCTTGCTCCTAGCCCCTACAACCCTAACAGGTGACCTTGATTTTTCTTTTATTCCGTTATCTTTTCAGTGATATACTTTTCAGAGAACTACCTTTTATTAAAATAAGCAAAATAAAAGAGAGCTCATATTTATTCTATTTAAATATCCTTTTGAATTAATTGATAAAAATTGATATATAAGTATCTTATAAATGTGTGTGTGTGGAGAGAGAGAGAGAGAGAGAGAGAGAGATTTATTTTAAGGACTAATTTACACAATTAGGAAGGCTGGGAGATCCAAAGTCTGGAAGGTGGGCCAGCAGGCTGGAGTCCTAAGGAAAGCTGATATTGACAAGTTCAAATCGAAAGGTCATCAGAATGGAGAATTTCCTCTTGCTGGAGGAAAGGTCAATCTTTTGCTATATTCAGGCCTTCGACTGATTGGATGAGACCCACCAACATTACAAAGGCCCATCCACTTTATGAAAGGCCATCCATTGTCCTCGAAGTTCATTGGTTTAAATGATATCACCTAGAAACATTAAAAATAATGCTTGACTAAATCACTGGGTACTGCGGCCAGCCAAGATGACATAGAATTAGCCATCCCAAGAAGGAAGGAAAGAGGAAGGCTAGAGAGGAATGTGGAATGCATTTGTGTGTGTCCGAAGCTGAGTTCCGTTTCCAAGCATGGGCAGGACCTGGCGTACTCCATACATGAAGCAAGAATGATATCCTAAAATTGGCAATGTGTCAAAAAAAAAGAAAAGAAAAACATGCTCTTATTTTAGGTTTTCAGTTAGACTGAAGATTGACATAGATACAAACTTTTCTCCTTCCTCAGTTCTCTGTGGATTCTGTTGAAACGTAACCATCCCTAGATTCACTTTCCCCAGAATCCAGAGAAATAGTGTGGTGTGGCTGTTCAGAACATGCATATTTTCTAAGTTATGTCTGTGTAAAATAAGTGATTTTTTGCAAACTTAACAGATCATAAAACCTGCCATGGGAAGGATTCGGCTGTGACATCCCACCAGGCCCCCCTCCAGTACTCTGTCCCACACTGGCATGGCCCATGTGGCTTTGAAACATTTTTGAAGCCATATTTAGAGTTTCTCAGGATATAAAAATTTGATCATACATTCCTTTATTTTTATGCTCAATTTCCCACTTCATCCCCTCTCACTTACTTTCCACTTCAAGTAATGCCTCCTGTCAGAGTCAGTTGTGTCTAAAGCCTTCCTCCCTGGTTCTCCGAGGCAGTAAGCATGCTCCCATCTAAAGCCATCTTCCTTTCTTCACATCAGGTTGTCTGACCCGTAAGAACTCAAGCTCTTGCAAGGAGGAGAAAAGTTCAGACCTTAGTTTTGTGGTTTCCATACTCCGAGGCCAACCCTGGAAGCAAAGAGATGACTGAGAAAACCCACCGCCCACACTCTCACTGTGCCAACAAGGACATTTGGATGTTTTTCAAGAGAAAACTGGAAAAATATTTGTTTATGGTAGAAATTTTCCTATACCCAGATTGACACGCTGGAGGATGGGAGGTCTCGGAGCAGCACATGTGGGAGGTAGAAGAGTCTTCTGGAATGAAAAGTTATTTAAGATAAGAAGTGAAGTGAGGACGCGGTCTACAGCTCAGCCATGGCACACTTATCATCTTGATTAGGGCAATAGCTGGCCTTCGGGAGGGTCAGTGATGCAGTGTCCTTACCTCACTATAGTTTTGTGAACTCAGGAGCAGATTTCATCTTCCCTTGACGCGAGACTATGTGATAGTCAACTAGCGGGAAAGATGGGAGTAAAATTATAAAGTTATAAAGGGATTTTCACAATGGTTTGAGAAAAGATTCCTTGACTATGGGGAAATGTTTCGAGAAGATTTTTTAAAATATAGCCTTTTAAATAATAGATTAAAGGTGAGTTCATGGCTGAATTGTTCTTTGGCCCTCCTCCTTCATTTTTCTAGAAGGCAGTGCTAACACAGAGAGTGAACAAATATACCTATCTGCTGGGAAAAAATGCCAAGAAATTGTCCTCAAACTCCTGGAGTTTTAATTTTAAAACAAATTATTAAGGGAATATAACCTGTTTTGGTGTTTCTACCTTTGCTATCTTCTCATATTTTAACTTGGTCCTTTTAAATGGAATTCTACATACATTACTAGATTCGGGACTTTTTTTTGCTAAATTCACAAAAATCCAGTAAAATCGTCAAAACTCATGACATCTAACCCCATGATAATTGTGGAACCGATATGAAATGATCCTCAGGTAAGGAAATCTTAAAAATGCATGACCATGAATGGTAACTTGCCTTCAGCTAGATCTGCTGCCAGTGCTGCAGAAGCGAGCAGTATATAGAAAGACGAGCCTAATTGTTTTAGCCTTGGCTGGTTAAATAGTTAAGTGCAGGGCTGTGTCTCACTGTGTGTGAGAGGAAATAAATGATGGGGCCATGTTTGGAAAAGCCCCGTGGGTGTTTCTCCATGGCTCTTTGTTCATTGAGTCTATGGTTTTTTTGATGCCTGGGTTAGGATTACTGGCTACATCATCTTTATCTGCATTTATGTGTTTACCTAAAGGAAAAAGAGCTCCTCTTCATTGCATCAAAAGTGGCACCCAACCCTATAGGCAAGAAGTGATGTAAAGTGATAAAGAAATTATTTCTGCAAATTTCAATAGATCTTCCCTAATGATCAGATCAAAACAATATATTCTTCCCTCATCTCTCTCTCCCTCTCTACCTCTCTCTCTCTCTCTCTGCCCCTCAGCCCCACATCACTCATGTTTCTGAGCGAGTACTTGGCTCAGCCTTTGACCTTAAGCCAGAAAGACACAACTACTAGCAATGGGGAGCAATGCCCTTGCCTGAGAGGGAACATTTTCTTAAACCAGCACCAGAGGGGAAATTGTAAGTTAGCGCTGCAATTACCTGACTTCCTGTGATGGTCTCTTCATGACACCTATCCACATATCACAAGTTCTTTTCTAAATTCATAACTCAGATCCTGTCTTCTAATTTTATGTAGTTAATATCCTTGTGCTATTTCAAGGACTCTTCATTCCCTCTGTCACTTTCAGAAAGAAAAGGAAATTATTGTAATAAGGAGAGTATTCTTTAAGAAACCTAATCAGTTAGATAGCAAAGAGATTTAAAAGCAAATTCAAAGACTTGGAAAGTAATAAAAAGAAGAAGAAATCTTTAGAAATGGGTATTGCATCCGTAATGTTGTCTTAGAGTGTCTCAGTTAAGGAAAAGGGTTAATCAGGAGAGTACATCAAGTGGAATCAACTAACGCGATTTCTAGTCCTAGGATAAATGTGAAGAAAAGAAAAAACAAAAAACAAAACTGCTGCAGAGCCAACCTTTAGTTGTTTGAAAAGTTTTCTAAGAAGGAACAACTGTAAAAACATCTGCGGGCAGCTGGAACTACATTTCCATCACCACGGGGCAGCTGAGATTCATCCAAGCATCTCTTCTAGGGCATCAAAAAAAGATGAGCCTAATTGCTTGAGCCTTGGCTGGTTGAATAGTTAAGTGCGGGGCTGTGTCTCACTGTGTGTGAGAGGAAATAAACGATTGTGTGATGAGACTGAACAAGAGCGACTTGATAATCTTCCCTGGCAGAAGCTCTCCCCGAGGTGCAGCATGAGACAGGCTCAGCTCAGGATGCTCTGAGTCAGCAAAGAGGAGGGGCTTTAGGGTCCGACACTTTTAAGGACTGTGCGTAAGAAATTTATTTTTCTGAGACCTAACCCTTTTGGGGAAAGTGAAGCTTCTAGACTGAAGCGAGGCAGTACTCTTTTGGATTTAAGCTGAACAAGGTACTGTCTTTTAAGACAATTTTGGCCCGTCATACATGTGAAATTGACTGAACTTACTTATTTTGCTAGAAATTAGTTATTGCTGTTCACTGACTTTTTCTATTCCATTTTTCTTCCTCAGTGTTCATGTGGATGCAAGTACACTTGTAGCTCGTTACAGCTTATCCCCCCTGCTTTTCTAACACGATGTCCCTCCTCTGTTCCTTTCCCACCACAGTGGCCAATTTGAACAGACAACTCTACAAAGGCATGTGAGAAATCTGGAGAGACCACCACCATCGAAGTGCTATGACCAACACTTCACCTTGGGCCGTTCATTTTCTCCAGCTTGTCACCTTCCTCAAAGGTGAAATCACACTTTTGGATAATGCTGTTGAACCATGCCTCTATAAGATATAAGATGTAGCCTTCTATCGGTTGTGTCTAATTTGGAACCGTGGACCTTATTGTAATGATGTCCAACCAACGCTTCCTTTTAGTGTTCTCTGTATGTGTGGATGCAGTCATGGATTGCTATTATTTTATTGTATCGATATTCCTAAAAAAGGTAGAAAAGAAAGAAGCTATCATTTGTTCGTTTCGGATAAACATACTTCTCCTTATCACAGATGGAATTAAATATCAGCACTTAATTAATTTCCTTGGACACAAAGATAAAGTTCATTGTGAAGACTTTCCGAGTGAATACAGAAGAGAGAAGAAAAAAAATTTCCATTTTCTGTTAACCGAGGACAAAGTGTTTACCTGAAGACCATCTCTAAAGGAGAAGATACCTGGACCCATGGATGGTATCGGGATTTCTGAAATCCCTAAGGTGGAAGATGAAATCTGCTAATCGTGTGCATTTTCTACAAAAATATTTTATCACATTTTCAAATGACTCAAAAAGTTTCCAAGTAACTATGAGGGGAAATTGATGGAATCTACTATTTCTAAGAACTACAACCGAATCCTAAACAGGATCTGGGAAACAGTAATTGTATGAGTATTTCCTACAATGCTCCATGACATACAGACATAGTTACTTATAGGCAAAGGAGTAGGGTGTAAAAGCCTCCTGGTATGAATTACCCATGAAGAAGTTGCCAGAGTCTTGTTTGGAGGCTGACCCACTTGGCTTCCTGTGAGGAAAGTAAAGGCGCTGCTTAGCTATAGTCATCATGTTGAACGTTACATCCCTTGTACTAATTTACCTTATAACCAGAACTTTGTACCTTTTGACCACCTTCCTCCAGTTCCTCTCCCCACATCCCCTACCTCCTCTGGTAACCAGTGTCTGATCTCTTTTTTCCTTTCCTTCCTTCCTTCCTTCCTTTCTTGTGAGTTTGGTGCATTTTTTTTTAATTCCACATAGAAGTGAGATCATACAATATTTGTCTTTCTCTGACTTATTTCACTTACCATGATGACCTCAAGTTTCATCCATGTTGTTGTAAATGATAGGATTTCCTTATTTTTCATGGTTGAATAATATCCCATTATACATATACCATGACTTCTTTACCCACTCACCCATTGATGGGCACATAGGTAGTGTCTATGTCCTGGCTATTAAAAATAATGCTGCTATGAACATGGCGGGGGGGTCTATATATCTTCTTGAGTTAGTGGTTTTTTTTTTCTTTAACTATATGCCCAGAAGTGGAATTGCTGGATTATATGGTAGCTCTATTTTTTAAGTTTTTAAGGAACCTCCATCCTGTTTTCCACCAATTGACATTCTACCAATTTACATTCCCACCAACAGTGCACAAGGGTTTTCTTTACTCCATATCTATGCCAAAATTTCTCTTTTGTCTTTTTGATAATAACCATCTTGACAGGAGAGAGGTGATATCTCATTAAGGTTTTAATTTGCATTTCCCTAATGACTTGTGATGTTGAGCATCTTTTTACGTACTTGTTGGCCTTTTGAATCATTTCTTCAGAGAACAATCTATTCAGGACTGTTGCCCATTTTTTAATTAGATTATTATTATCAATTTTTAATTTTTTAAAGATTTTATTTATTTATTTGTTGGTTGGTTTATATGAGAGAGAGAGAGAGCATGCATGGGTGTGAGGGGAAAGGCAGATGAAGAGGGAAAAGCAGGTTCCTTGCTGAGCCCAATGCAGGACTTGATCCCAGGACCCTGAGATCATGACATGAGTCATGGAGGACATGAAACAAGGCAGACACTCAACTGACTGAGCCACCCAGGTGTCCCTTTTCATTGTTGTTATTATTATTATTATTATTGCTATTGAGTTGTATAAGTTCTTTATGTTTTCAGTGTTAACCCTTTATCAGATATATGACTTGCAAATATTTTTTCTTTCCTGTATCACAGTTTGTCTTTTTACTTTGTTGATGGTTTATTTTTCTGGGCAGCTTTTTAGTTTGATTTAGTCCTGCTTGTTTATTTTTTATTATGTTGCTCTGCTTTAAGTGTCATACCAAAAAGCTCATCAGTAAGACCCATGACAAGGAGATTTGCTCCAATGTTTTCTTCTAGGAGTTTCTTGGTCTCTGGTCTTACATTTAAGTCTCTAATTTATTTTGAATTAATTTTCATGAGCGGTATAAGATATGCCACTCTTTTACATGTGAATATTCAATCATCCCAGCACCATTTACTAAGGAGACGTTCTTTTCCCTCAATGAACATTCTTGGCTCCCATGTCAAATATCAGTTTACCATATATGTTTGGGTATATTTCTGGGCTCTTGATTCCATTTCATTGGTCTATTCATTTGTTTTCATGACAGTACCATACTGTTTGAACGACTATAGCTTTATAATATAGCTTGAAACGAGGAAATGTCTTACCTCCTACATTGTTCTTCTTTTTCGGGATTTCTTTGGATATTTGGGGTCTTCTGTGGTTCCATAGAGAATTTAGGAGTGTTTTCCTAATTTTATAATGTATGCCATTGGAGTCTCAATAGGGACTGTATTGAATCCATAGATAGCTTTTAGTAGTATTGGCATTTTAATGATATTAATTCTTCCAGTCCATGAACATAGAATGCCTTTCCATTTATTTATATCTTCTTCAATTTCTTTCACTATTATCTTGTTGTTCTCAATGTAGAGATCCTTCACCTCTTCAGTTATATTTAGTTCAAAGTATTTTATTATTTTTAATTCTATAGTAAATGGGATCAATTTCCTTATTTTTTCATAAATTGTATTGCTAGTGCATAGAAACATTACTGATTTTTGTAAGTTAATTTTCTATCCTGCAACTTCACTGAATTTATGGATTAGATCTCATCGTTTTTTGGTTTTGTCTAATAGCCTTTAGGAATTTTCTTTCTTTTCTTTTTCTTTTCTTTCTTTCTTTCTTTTTTTTTTTTTTTACTTATTTGAAAAAGAGAAAGCAATAGCAATAGAGACAGCAAGAGGGAGCACAAGCTGGGAGGAGAGGGAGAATCAGTCTCCCTGGTGAGCAGGGTACCTGACATAGAGCTGAATCTCAGGACCCTGGGATTGTGACCTGAGTTGAAGGCAGATGCTTAATCAACTGAGCCGCCCAGGTGCCCCTCTTTAGGATTTTCTGTATGTCAATTATGTCCTCTGCAAATAAAGACAATTATACTTCATCCTTTCTAATTCCAATACCTTTTATTTCTTTTTCTTGCCTGATTGCTCTGGTTGAAACCTCCCACTCTACACTGAATAGGAGTGGTATGAATGGGCAACCTTATCTTGTTCCTGATCTTAGAGGAAAAATTTTCAGTCTTTCACTATTGGTTATTATATTAACTCTAGGCTTGTCATATATGACCTTTATCGTATTGAGAAATGCTCCTTCTATGCCTAATCTGTTAAGACTTTTTATCATAAATCATTGATGAATTTTGTCAAATACCTTTTCTGCAGCTATTGAGATGATGGTAAGACTTTTATTCCATCTATTAATGGGATGTATCACATTGATTGATTTGTATATTGATTTGTGTTGAATCATCCTTTTACCCAAGGGATAAATCCTACTTGATCACAGTGAATGATTCTTTGAGTGTGTTGCAAATTTCATATGCTAGTTTTTTATTGAGGATTCTCTTATCTCTATTCCTCAAGGATATTGGCCTACAGTTTTCTAGTAGTACCCTTTTCTGGTTTTGGTATAAAGATAATACTGCCCTTGTAAAATGAGTTTGTGAGTGTTTCCCACTCTTCAAGTGGGTTGTTCAGGACAGTGGTATTTAATGGGTGCTATTTCCTTATCAAATTTCTTGTTTTGTTCATGCATTATTCTCTTATTTCATTTACTTTCCTGTTTATCTGTTTTCTTGTAGTTCACTGAACTTCCTTAAAAGGATTATCCTAATTCTTTGTCTGACAGTTCATAGATTATTTTTAGGGTCAGTTATTAGAGCTTTATTAATTTCCTTTGCTAGTGTCATAATTACCTGACTTTTTGTGTGATCCTTGATTCCTATATTAGTATCTGTGCATTTGAGTAATGAGCCTCCTCTTTCAGACTTTACAGGTTTGCTCTGGCAGACAATTCTTCACTCATCATTCACTTTGGGTTTCTGGGTGTTCCTGATGGTAATGTCTTTGGGCTGGTAGGGCCTGCCGTTATGGTCTATTTGAGGTAAGGCAACTGTTTGAACTCTGAAGATGGAGATGGAAGCGTGTGCTCCTAGTTGAGGACAGTTGGATGGGACTATTGACTTGGTTCTCTACCCAAGTGAGGTTATGGGATGGGCTCCATGGTTGTGTGAATTCTCTGGTCAGGCTTTCAAGATGGCCAGGACTGGACGTTATATTCAGGAGTGCATGGACAGTGAATTAGCTCCCCTAATTCAGGATGATTAGGCAGGATAGCAGGCCAAGACTCCAAGCCTGAACAGCTCATTGTCTGGGGACCTGAATGAGGCCTGAGTGTGTAATGAATTCCCTGGCTGGTGAGAGCACTGGCTTTGCTCTGCAGGCACAGGAAGTCACAGGCTTTCTGTTCAAGTGCCATGTGCATAGGGCTGTTGAATGGGCTTTGCCATGTGCCATGGGCTCTGGTTAGTTTCCTTGGTTGGACAGACTGAAGGCTGGAGTCAGTGATGAGTGGGGCTATGACTCGAATTCTCTGCCTGGGTGCTGAGGGAGAAATAGTTCCAAAACAGGAAAGGCTCTTGGAATATTGTCTTCACTCAAGCTGACCCTCCCCGACACATCCCAACTCAAATTTCCTAACCGAGCAGCACCACTGGCCTTGCCCTGCGAACTGTCCACTCTGTCTGCCCTACGGGTGGCCCAGCTCAGTCAAGGTGTTTCCACCAACCCTTCTGGTCAGATGGGCCTGGCTGAAGCTCTCTGCAGCAGGGGGGGCTGTGTCTCAGCAACCAGGCAGGGGCAGAGGTGGGAGAGGCCACTCTAGCTACTCTACACCCCCCAAATGGGCTGGGTAGGAGGGGCCAGGAGCTGCCCTGAAGGGGCTGGAAGGCATTCTCCATAGCACCTGGCACTGTGACTCAGCACCTTACCTGGTCATGGACAAACACGGCTCTGAGGCTGGAAAAATACTTTGTGTGATGATCCAAATAAGGTAGCTCTGCACTCTGCCAAGTTCCCTGGTGCATCCCTGTCAAGGTTCTGAGCGTGAGCAAAACCACTGATTGGGATTGCTACTTGGGCCCGAGGGGTGAACTCGGTCTTCCAAGAACCATGTGCAGGTTGCTGCAAACCCCTTCCTCTTTTCCCATCACGGTCATATTCCCAGGGGCTGGGCCCTGAGATTCCCCTATAATCTCCATGGTGGGATATCAGAGTACAAGCTCCCACAAAGCAACCCAAAATGCTGAGGAAGGGCGGCTTTTCTCCACTGGTTCTCTTTTCCTGATGGAGGAACCAGAGGCTCAGGACAGACTTCTCCACATGGTGCAAGACTCTCCTGGAGAAGGGGCAATGCAGTTGATAAGCAACCTCTCCCCTTTCCCTTCCAACGCAATCTGTCTTGGTCCCTGAGGTTCATGGGGTGCTTCAGCCTCACTCTACGTTCTGGGATTCTCTCGGTGGCGTCACGAAGCGGAGCAGAGTCAGGAACCACCAGTGTGGCCACTTTGGTGACGTCACTCTAACCAGATATTAATACACCAGGTAAAATATGTACTTGTAGAATCACATGTATTTTCTTTCTTTTTTTTAAGATTTTATTTATTTATTGAGAGAGAGAGAGAGTGAATGAGAGAGAGCATGAGGGGGGAGAAGGTCAGAGGGAGAAGCAGACTCCCTGTGGAGCTGGGAGCCCAATGCAGAACTCGATCCCAGGACTCCGGCGTCATGACCTGAGCTGAAGGCAGTGGCTTAACCAGCTGAGCCACCCAGGCGCCCCACATATTTTCATTTATGTGCATATACATCAACAGTGATAAATCAACAATGACATTTATGATTATTTCTATTTCTGATTCAAATTTATGGGACATGTGTTGTGAATGAAGACACTAATCGAGAGTAACTGGAGACTAATAATAGATTGACTTAGCATATCCAAAAGGAAATTTGTCTTGCTTTCAGGTACAACAATCAGAAGACACAATGGAGGAAGAGTTTGGAAAGCAGACGAAGTGGATTTGATAAAGGGGAAGGAATAGAAGGAGAGAAAGGGAATAAAACTTGTTCTTATCTTCACAGAGTCACTGACAGGATGAAGAATATTATCAGGCGCAATGGATTCCAGGGATCCCACAGATGCGGCGACGTGCCCGTGCGGGGCAAGCCTTTGTTGGACGATGTCGATGTTCAAGACAGTTTTCTCATTTTCGGGCTGGAAGTGCTTACTGATATTATGACTATTTCCCTAAGCCTTCAGGTAGAACCCAGTCCCAGACTCACACCCTGCTGACACGCTTCCAAAGCTAGTGTATCATTTGTGACAGAATCCAAGTTTTTACCCACAACTCATATTTAAAAGAATTTTATTTAAGAGAGGAAATATTATAGGTAAGTAAGGAAATACTACTTTTGCATTAATGGTAACAGTGTGACAGATGATCCAGGTAACTGCAAAAACAATTAGGTCAGCAGGCTCAAGGTTTGGGATTCTCATTAGAGCTATCTTTTTACAAAACATATTCCTTAGATAAAATAAGAATGGGGAAAATACTAATGAAGATTACTAATAGCACCACCAATGGTCATAACCAAGGAAAACTGACAAGGATGGACGTAAGCTGCACAATTTTCATGGGACCAGAGTTGGACACAGGATCAGGTCTAGAAATCTACATGGGGCCAATCCTATGAGGTGTCCAGCCAGCTATGTCTCCTGATGGGAAACGGGTCAGGAAGACTCTGATCCAGACAAAAGTGGAGGGAAATTAGCAACGAACTAGAAGAAGTTCACAGCATTCCTGCAAGGGGGGTCTCATCACAGCCTAAGCGACTCCCATCATATCCTAACGTCAAACAAATTGTAAGTGTTGAAATTTTAAGTTAAATTGATCAAGAGTTCTAACTTATGGAAATTTTAATTTGGTCTGTTTTTAGCGTCTAAGTATTCTCAGGTGGGAGCATATTTTCATGTATCAGTTAAAACCACGGTGCTGATGATTCCTCCCCCTTACAAAGATGGTATGGAAACAGCCTTATGGCTGCAAATACCATGTCTAATACACTCCCCTAAAGGCTCCCCTTGTTGGCTGTGTTTTATCACTCAAGCTCATATATCTCTTTTGAACACCAAAGAGTGAATACGAAACCTTAGTATTTGGGGGTGAGGGAGATAGTTGGGGTGAGCAGTGTCTGAGTATTTGTCAGCTTGTTAAAAGGGTGACAGGTGGATAAAATCACCATGGTATAAGTTATCGTAAGTCAGTGGCTGGAGACTGACTATCTCAGCCTCTCCAAGTTGAACATCTAGTTAGAAACTCCTAGTTCTAAGATCTGTTCTCAAATTCTCTATGCACACCAGACCATGGTGTCATTTTCCACTTTACCCAAGTTAATTAAGGCTCAAATATGGACCTCTCTGATTACATGTTTTTCTCTTAGCAACCGTGCTATTGGTCTTTAAGATTCATTTTTTGTTTTGTTTTGGCTCCAATAATTCTTCTTTCAGTGTTGTGATAGAGGCCCCACCAAATGAATTCTCTACTTGAGTCTGATCTCTGATTTGTCTGAATAATACTATCCGAAACACAGACACATTAACCATCCAAGAATAATATTTGTATTTCATTAAGATTGATGAGAAGATAACATTTTTATAAAGTGCTGGAAGTACAGCAGTGACTACAGCCTGACCTTTGCTCTTGCAAAGGCTTTATAATTCCCTGGTGGAGATGGGCATGGGATTCATTCCACTGGGCAGAGGGCTAGCATGGGACTCCATAGACACTCACAGAAAACAGGGCAGAGAAGTAGAACATGCAAGCGAGGGTAGCCCAGGCTTACGCATGAGGACATCTGGGAGAGCCTGGCCAAAGACTTAGCCTTTACACCGAATCTTGAAAAGATGGCAATTTGGTGCTGGAAGGAATGTGGGAGGATACCGAGGGCAGACAGAAAGGAGGGAAGAAAGGGACTGATAAGGACAGCTAACCCTGGAATGTGTCTTCTGAACCCAAGCCTGTTCTAAGGGCTTTAACTATTGCCTTATATAATTCTGCCAACAACCCAATAGTGTGAGTGCTATTACTTGGACAGTAATCTGCCCAAGTTTGCGAAACCTCAAAGTGGTGAATGAGAGGTTGGACCCAGATGGACACTCTCCAGGGCCCATGCATATGGGTAATGAGCTACAGGATAATGTGAGCAGACATTAGATGCACATGAGCAAGGGGAGGACCAGATGCGTAAGGACGTTATATGGTGTGCCTTGTCTCATCCTCCAAGCTAAGAAGCTTGCAGTTTATCCAAATGGAGTTGAGGAAGAATCATTACAGAATTTTAGACCAAGAGAATTAAATGTGCTTTAGAAAAATGGCTCTGGGGACACCTGGGTGGCTTGGTCTTTAAGCATCTGCTTTCAGCTCAGGTCATGATCCCAGCATTCTGAGATTGAGCCCCACATTGCTCAGCAGGAAGCCTGCTTCTCCCTCTCCCACTCACACAGTGTTTCTCTCTGTCAAATAAATGAATAAATAATGGAAGGAAAGAAAGGAAGGAAGGAAAAGAAAAAGAAAGAAGAAAGAAAGAAAGAAAGGAAGGAAGGAAGGAAGGAAGGAAGGAAGGAAGGAAGAAAGGAAGGAAGGAAGGAAGGAAGGGAAAGAAAGAAGAAAAATTGTTCTGGCAAGCTTATGTGGATGGGACCAAAAGAAGGGGGTGAAGTTACAGGGCAATTGCAAAGAAAAGCCAGGAGACACAGGTCCAAGAAAGCCTCCTGTCACTCATCAAGCCTAGCTTTCTCCTCTGTAAAGTCAGTGAGGACCAAGGAGCCACAGTTTCAAGAGGAGACATCCTGGTGGTGATGTCCTTTGGAACTCCGATGAGAGATGAGCAGGTAAGAGAGTCACAATGGGTGGGGATCATGTTTATTACGATCCCATAGTGAGGGGTGAGAAGAGAAGAGGCTTGTCTTGTCCCCAGTCCTCTGCTCATGTGTCCTTACATTCTTCTGGTATCTCTCCCCCTGCCTCCGTCCCTCACTCTCCCTAACTTCTAAGCAGCCCCCTTTATTTCACAAAATAAAATAAACAGACTCACTCCAACTCCTAGTCACTTCCTAGCTCCCACCTTTAGCTTTCATTCTCTTCTCAGCCAAGTTGCTTGAGAGTGATAAAAGTGACATCTTTCTCCTCTCCCTTCCCTTCCTCACCTCCCGTACATGTTTCTACCAACCACCATCTGTGCTCTGCCTCCTCAGTGCCACAGAAATGACTTTGGCAAAGGGTAGCAAAGTCTTCGTTCTTGTCAGAGCTCCTAGGCACCCTCCAGCCCTTATCTTCCTGGGTCTACACAATCACTCAGTATTCTAGAACTTTCCTTGGCCACATTCCAAGCTCTTGTCCAAAGTACACATGTATTCAGTAGTATTTTTTTTTTAATTATGGCACTAAAGGGTGGATTTTTAAATCTTCAGAAACAGACCTTGATTAGAAGATTTTTTTTTTTTTGTCCATTTGACTTTTAACAAATTCTGTCTCCTAGAAATACAGCTTTCTCTGCCCTTTGCTGAGGATGTCCTTAAGCCATTTCACAACTTAGGTAGAGAAAAAGCTACCTAAGAAAAGAAATTCATCCATGGTATCCATGGACATAGCCTGATGGATGTCTTTCCCCTGTGGGGTGACCTGCCTCCCTCTCTCATTCTGGAGATGATTCACAAGGACGGGAGGGTGTGGCACTCTCTTCCTGTCCTCTGGGACCCTGATAAGGGTGTTTCCTCTATACCTTAACAAAAAAAAAGTATGAAATACAAATCTTAAAAAACAATCCTCAAGGGGGGGCTTCCCTCTACTTGCTCCGTGGGGTGCTGCCCTATTCATGAATCATTTAACCAAACCAATTAGAGTTTAAAAAAAAAAAAGAAATCTCAGAGCCTGACCAATAGATACAGAATGAAAACATTCTTATGATAACGTCTCCTCATCATACAATTTATATAAACTATCTGTAGACATTATATGGATTGAGCTTCATAACCCCACACTCCCTTTGCCAAAGTATACCAACTCCTGATGAAGTTTCTAGCTAGACAGACACTGTTTCATGACAAATGCTCCCTGTATAAAGATTGTAGAAGGATTTGCCTGCATCATGACATTATTCCCTTATGATCCTTCTTCTACATAATGTTTTTCTATTGACCCCTGGGTCAATCTCTGACTCTAAGATCAAGCGCAGGGAGACCCCCTAGCCTATGCATCCCCCCAGGAGAAAGGGGGCATTTTTCTTAAAGGTAGTGGACATATTTTTGTAGCCTTATGTCTGAGATCTTTTTCAATCACCATGTAAGGAAATTTATGAGCAAAAATACTTGGATCCGATACGCATATTCTATCGATATTGGCCAAGGCCCATGAGAGATTGAAACTAGGATTTAAGAAGAAAGCACAGGAGAAATATGACACCAAGTACATTCATCAGAGAAGGGATACAAATCCATAATTAAACTGGTAGCTCAGCTTCTGCATGACTTACCCGTCTCTACTATTAATTCGGTCAAATATATAAACTATAATATCAGTCACTTTACTAGAGGGAGGAAACTTTTCCCAGTATGTATTCTACTTAACCAATATGTCACCCTAAAGCAAAACCATGGCTCTATATCTATTCATGTCAAGTTAACTTATCTGATCATCTCATTTTGATTCCTTATATGGATTCCCTAAAAAAAAGAACCCGCCCCCATCCCCAACAAAAGAACAATACAATTGAACAAACAGGGTGGTAGAAAAAAGAGCTTGCCTTCCATCCAGAGATATAAATGGGATTCAATTGCACACAAGATACCTGTGATTTTCAGTTTCCAAATCAGTAAAATTGAAATGTGCATACCTATAACTTACTTTGTCTGAAAAACTAGCTGTCACTTGGCCCATTCAACTACATCTAAACCTTGGAAATGATTTCATGGGCCAAACTCTATAAGTCCTGCCCATTGCTGATGCAAATGAATAAGATTTCATTTTCAGTTGATCAAAACCATTAACTCATTCAATACATCTATAAATTTGCCATCAATTTTCTTTTTTAAAAAAAATTTATTTTTTCAGTGTTCCAAGATTCATTGTTTATGCCCCACACCCAATCCTCCATGCAGTACGTGCCCTCAGTACCCGCAACCAGGCTCTCCCATCCCCTACCCCCTCCCCTCCAAGACCCTCAGTTTGTTTCTGAGTCCAAAGACTCTCATGCTTCGTTTCTCTCCCCGAATTACCCTACTTCCCATTTACTTTCCTTCTCCCACTGTCCTCCAGGTTACCCCTCATGCACCGCAAGTAAGTGAAACCATGTGATACTTGACTTTCTCTACTTGGCTTATTTCACTCAGCATAATCTCTTCCAGTCCAGTCCATGTTGCTACAAAGTTGGATATTCATCCTTTCTGATGGAGGCGTAGTATTCCATTGTACATATGTACCACATCTTCTTTATCCATTCATCTGTTGAAGGGCACCTTGGCTCTTTCCACAGTTTGGCCATTGCTGGCCATCAATTTTCGCAGAGGGAAATCATTCACCCCAAACAATTACAATTCTGAATTTGAAATTGAGCCCACACTTACCCCATTCCCTCCAGCCCCCGCAGTAGATTAAGCTGTTTTGGAGTTTCCTTGGTAAATGCAAGTAAATTTCATCTCTTTCCCTCTACAACCTGTGAAATTTTCTACACTCGGAAGGTGGGGGAAGAAGGAAAGAAACCCAGAGTGTTTTCTACATATAGATGACTCCACGGGATTACATCTGTGGTTGTGGGACTGGCTTCATGGGTGAGCTGTTTCTCTGCTGCAGGGGTGAGGAGGCTTCTAACTGAGAATGAGCTCCAGAGGGAACAGTGCTTCAGAGTATAAATTCATCATCGTGCTCAAAGGATGGCACCTGCTGTTTAGAAAGTTATCTACGATGTAGTGTGTCATCTTTGGCAATAAACTAGTCCCAAAAAGGCAACCGAGTTGCTCAAAAGGCAAATTTACAAAAAGATGCTTAAATGTTTGACCTAGATGGCACAACCCATCAGCAAATCAGCCGCTGTGGCTATCTAGTTCTTGACGGTGCCAAAGGCCCGTATGTGGCGGCTAAGACAACTGAACTGAGTTTAGAACTACTTCAGACTGAGAGCTGAGTATGTGAATGCAGGTATCTCTTAAATCCCAACTCACTGGCATACGAGCTGACATTTGCCCAGGAAAGCTTTAGAGTGCTTAGTGAAACTCAAAATAGTAACATAAATATTGACTTTAAAAAGAGAGAGAGAGAGAGAGCCCTTTAGGTCTTCTGGTTCACCCGCGATAGGTTCTCAGTGTTTTTTATACCTACATTTAGGATGGCGGATAACGCACTGGTGATAAAGCTTTTGATTAATAAATAATTCAGAAGCCAACGAGTGTAAAAACATCATTTGTATTGTGGCTGAGCATCTTGTTTTCTAATTATAAAGCGCCTGGAAGGCCTGCCGCTCCAGGCCTGAGTGACTTCACCAGGTTTGTTCTGCGGTTCCCCATTGTCGCCCTTGAAAAGAACATTCCCACAGAGCGGGCTCTAAAGACAATAAACATCATATGTAAAAAGAAATGACATAATCTTCGGGGCTGATAAGAGGCTTTTCCCAGGAGCTGCGTGGGACTGCAGGGCAGGGCCTACCCAGCCCGGCAGTCTGCTCGGGGGGGCCTGGAAGGAAGTGTCCACAGAGGCCCACAGACCGTTTACGGGGCCAGAAGTGGGCAGGTCCCTCCCTGCCTCTGTGAAAATCAATCCAAGGAAGTCTGATGCCATGGAACGTTTCCTGTCCACTGTGTGGGAAATTTAACTGAGTGCAAACGGCCAGCAACAATGGGACAATATATTATAATAAACAGGAAAGATAGCATTGGCCACGGAAATCAATGGCTGGAGTTCATGAGGCATTCATAAGATTGACAAGTGAATAAATTAAAACCAAAAGGTTAGGACATTGAAAGAGAAGTTAATTTTATGTCTGCCCCGGAGCTCCTCTTTTCAGACTCAAATTAAGACTGTGTATAATAAAATGAACATAAAGTCTTAGATGTACAAAAAGGACTTCGTTAAGACCTACATCATCAGAAAACCAGAGAGCCGTTTACAAACCTCCCCTCACTTGTATAGTCGGTGCTCACGGTGCATTAACTACCCCCTCGACAGCATGACCAAAGAGTTATTTAAACGAGTTTCTTGCTTTAAATAAACCTGCTCTCAGCAACCAACTGTTCATCCAGGAAGTGATGTGACACCCCAGTACACTGAAGAAGTTTACTCAACCAGAACCGAATGCAAATGTGTGCAACTCAGCTCTTTCTAAAGAACCCGAGGAAAAGCCACAAGAGATCCTCCAGGACCGCAAATCATTATAAACAATAGAATACAACCAACTCTAAGGCAGACTTCAGTTACATCAACAATGATCAATCTATTTCCATGCCCTCGTAGCTTCCCTTTCTAAAGATGCTTTAAAGTTTGTGTTTTTTTTAAATAATAAAATGACTTTAATTAGAATTCTCCACTGAACCCTGGTTTTGCAATAAAGTGTGTGACACACCAAATTCTTTCTCCTAATTTCTATTACAGGCAGAACGTTGCTCAGCAGACAAAGCTATAGGCTGGGGATTTTGAGACAATCAATTCCAACCGGGGCTTTGCCACTAACTATCACTCGATCGTAGCTGCTTTGACAAGGAAGCATGAACCTACTGCGCTGTTGATGATCATTTGTTTTAAGTTTATTACAAAGCATGAGATGGTTTGGTTCTTGTTGCTAGTGAGCAATCCTACCTAACCTGGTATTTAGAGGCTGGCTCTCAAGCGTGCCTTGCAAAGTTTTGTGTGGATTTCAAACACGTCTCTCTCCATTCTTCAGCGCACTATTTTATTGTGGAACTAAGATGTTCTCTTTCCACATCATGGATTATTGATAGAGCCTAATATTTTGGAAAGTGATATGACTTCTCGTCTTTATAAATAAAAATTAGCCCGAGAATTTCTAGTCTCCTAAGAATAGTCTTTGGTACATTAGAGCAGAGAGATAATACCCGGGAGCCACACTCTAGGTTTAGTCTAAAATAACATGCCCCCTCTATTTTTAGGAGGCTATGGCAAGGTTAAAACATAACATTCTTCAGTCTATTTATTATTTTAAATGTGGTGCCGGCCCAGATGTTTTTCTTTTTAGGTTTGTCCATGAAGAGTTAAACAAGTGAGAGTGGGATTAACCCAACCTCCCGGGAGGAGCCCGGGCGGGACCGCGCCGAGTGCCCAGCAGGGGGCAGTAGATCCCAGCGCAAAGCCGAGTCCTCGGCCAGACCAAGAAATAGAAAATCAAAAAAAAATTCTAGTTTTACGTGAGGCCGAGTCTGACCAAAGAAACAAAATATGAACTGAAAGGCGGCAGGAGGGTTTTGAGGCTGGCCAGAAAGCCCGCCGCCTCTGGCGACACCCCCGGGACGTCCCCTCCACACCGACTCTATTTTGCCTCCTGCAGACGCGGGTCCGGCTTCACTCGCTGCGAGGCCGCAGGGCTGCAGACGGGGCGCCCGGCCGGGCCAGCCCTTCCCCTGCTCCCGGCTCCGGGCTCCTGTCCCATGCCCCCACCCGGAATCTGCCAGAACATTCCGAGGGGAAGCAAAAGATGGCACAGAAAGTCCCAGTCCTTCCAAGAGGCTGTCCCTCCAGTTGGGTCCTCTGGGTCTCCTACAGCTTTTAATAGAGTCATTGAAATTAAAAATAGCTTGCTTTCATTTAGAGCTCAGGCGTTGGCCCTCCTGTCTCCTCCCTGCATGGGTCCCAGGCCAGCTGTCTGTGGGCTCCCCTCCCGGGGCAGCCCACCCTTCCTTCTGTGTCTCTCCACCCCCAGCACAGTCCCCTCCAGTAGCTCTGGCTCCCCGGTCCCCTTCCCAGGCTTGCACCCCAGGCCTGGATGCATCTGGGCCCTGACCTCTCACCCCTCTTCTGTGACCTGTCCACACACACTCCCTTCATCTCCCACCCCCATTCCCACACACTCACTCCCCAGCTGCCTACTCTGAGGATCCTAGGCCTCCTTTCTCATTGCTCACCTTTTTTTGTTTCCCTGTCTCCCTCAGGAAAGCAAAATAAAGGCCAAAGGCCAAAGCAGCCTATTAAAATAATCACAATAAAAAGGGAGAGGCTCCCGGGACTAAGGGCATTGCATAACTCCCAGGACACCCGAGAGTCCCTGTCCCCTGGTAAGACCTCGATTATATGAGGAATCAGGGGCTCACTTTTTAAAATTCATTGCATTATGAAAAGGAAAAACAAACAACTTAGTTCCTAAGCAGCTGCATTTCTAGTGAGCTCTAGCTTCGCTGCTAGAGAGCTTCGGTCCTGCCTCTTCTCCAGGTTGTTGGACAGGATTCACCAAAAACAGGGGCCCCGACGGTGCTGGATGGCAGCGTGATTTACAGAGAGGTGAAATATGGCCAGCACTTTCAAATGTTTCAGATTCAAAAAGAAGGAATGTAACCATGCACGCTTTCAAAAGAAATTTTTGTCACCGTCTAGATTAGGCATGTTTAATTTTAAAGGAAAGGGAATTTTTAAATGCCCCCTTAGGGTCATGTGATTTCCAAGGGTAATACAAAGTCTTTACGTTCCCCTGTATCTCACTACCCGCCTCACACCTCAGCTGAACTTAATCTTTTCAGAAAGGTTTCACTCTGAAAAAAAAAAAAGAAGAATTCTGCGGTTTGTCCCAACAAGCCTACTTTTGAAAGAAAACCTTCTGTCCGCAGTGTCATTTCTTCTCCTTATTTCCAAAATGAATTGCCCTAGACTCCCTTGGCCAGCGTGATTTTGAAAAATCCTTATATCACTATCAATATTGTCTACTCTGGTGGAAACTCGGAAGCCCGGTTATTTAATTTATACAAAATTTCAATATTTTAATTATGTTCCTCCACCTCTGTGCAAACATGCGGGTTCTCCAAGATTTACCTGCTCACTCGTTCCAAAGAGCTGATCCTCAGACCTGCCTCTGAGGGAAGCCCATCAACAGAATCCCTCACAAACCTCCATCCTTCATTTTCAGAATGCCCAGCAATGGAGAAGTCACTATCCCGGAAAGAGGACCCCATTTGGGTTTAGATAGTATTATGGCAACACAATGCATCCTTACAGTAAACCCAGGTTTGTTCATAATTTCTAGTAATCGATCTTAATTTGAACTCCTGGGCGCACATCAGGCAAAATTCTGAACAGTCTTCTACAATCAGATTGAATAAAGCTCTCAGGTCTTCTTCCGAATTCTCTGGGTTAAACAGGGCTGACTCCTCTGTTGCCGTATGTGGAGAAGCAGGGCTCACCCGGCCTCGTGTCTCAGGATTTGTGTTCGGACATAAAGCACCGGGCACTGAACACGGTGTCCTGGCAGGTGGGGGGGTGAGGGGGGGGGGAGCAACCAGCTCCTGATGAGACATCTCGTTTTTCTTTATCAAAAAGTTCTCAAACTTTCTTGTGTCCAAGAATTCCCTGGGGAACTTGTTAAAAATGGACATTTCTAAGCTCTCTTCCTAGACATTCAGGTTTCTAGGGGCCCAGAAAGCTACATTTTAAACAAAATAGCCCAGAGTTCATGAACAGGATTCCTTTGGCTCGTATTTCAGAAAAACTTTCCTTTAGGGGCTCTATTTTTTAAAACCTGGCCTCAGATCTATTTTTTTTTTAACCACACTATAGACTCATAGTGATGCTACAATCCACCTAAACAATAAGTCTTCTTACAGGAACCCCTATCAGAGTTCCCCATCCTACAATTGTATAACCGAGTTTTAAGGCTGACATTCATGAAAATGCATTTGTTTCTATGTAGTGTTGCCAGATAAAACACAGGAAATCCAATAAAATTTGAATATCAGATAAACAATAAATCATTTTTCTTAGTGTGACCTAACTATACTGAAACATGATTCCTCATCTACCTGAAATTCAAATTTAACTACCATATTTTTATTTGCTAAATTTGATCAACGTAGCCCTATGTAACATACTCTGATTAAATATGATTTTTCTAGTCATGCCTGTTATGACTAGTTTGGATCCTCATTCTGTCCTCAAATGATTTTGGTGCTCTAAAATACTGCTCATGTTTCTGACTGTCGAGTTTTAATCCCCGTTCATGTAAACTTCCAGGGGCAGGCTCGGCGTCGGTGTTCCTACACCAGCTGTCGAAAGAGATCCATCCGGGCCCTGTATCTCACGGAAGTGACTGCGTACCAAATTCTCCTCTTTCTATCTCGTTGCCGACCTTCCCCGGAGTCTACGATGGCCAGTTTCTTTTCAGCTGTAGTGTAAATAAAAGCACACATAGCTTAGAATCAGAAGGCTTGAGCCAAAATACTGGCTCAACCGTCTAAAAGCTGTACAACCCCGGGGCAATTACTAGACTTCTCTGAACCTGACTTTGCTCACTTGTGAAATGGGAAGGCTTCGGGTCATTACAAGAAGTTAGTGAGCTGACACAGAGGAAAATCTCAAGCCTTGTGCTTAATAATTAATAATTCCTCAAAAATAATTCTTCATTCATGAATTTTTAAACTAGGGATGAGAGCTTCGAGTTCAAGCTGGCAGGAGTAAGCCCATGGGTCACTTCCCATTTCTCTTAAAGTCCATCAGAAGTAGAAAAAGGAAAAAATCCATAGCTATAAAGAAAAAGAAGAGAAAAGGAAAGAAGTCATTATCAGATGTATGTTATCAATGAATTACAGGAAGACAGAAAGACACGCCAGGTCACTGGGCATATGGAACAGAACGAAGGCAACACAGCCCAGAGCCCGCTCATCTGTGCAGGGGCCCCAAGGAAGGGGAAACCATCCAGTGTATTTGCACCCAGAGGTGGTGGTTTAACAGAAAACTGGCAGGTACAGGAAAGGATGGGGAAAGCCATATGACTAAAAACAGGAGAACCACGGGAATTTTTTTTTCTCTTAAGATCTTTCATGCATAGGTAACCAGGGGGTTGTTATCACTAAAACAACAGTAGGAGGAACAATGCGGATGTGACAGTCCTGAGTTGGGAGATTTTCTTTTGGGAGGGGGCGGTGCTTGCAGCCAACCGCGGGCTGGAGGGAAGCCAGCTAAGAGAAAGGCTGCCCCCACATCTCAGGGGCTCCCATCCATCGGCCCACAGGAGGGAGAAGCCTGAAAGTGTGCGTGTGGAATTGGAGTTTCAAGGAGGAAGCTCAACAGGATGAGATTCGACAGAAAACTCAGAAGGAAACACTCGATTCAGAGAAGAAAGAGAACTTTAAAAAGAAGAAGAAAGAGGAGGAGGAGAGGGAGGGAAAGAGAAGAAGAAGAAAGGGAAATAAATCGCTTGTTGATAAAAGTAGAGAGATTTGACGGGAAGAAATCTGTTTCAAACAGAATTCTATGACAAAGTTATGCCGAGCGAAATAAGTCAATCAGAGAAAGACCATTCTCATATGGTTTCACTCATAGGTGGAATATAAGAAACAGCGCAGAGGATCACAGGGGAAGGGAGGGAAAACTGAAGGGGAAGAAATCAGAGAAGGAGAAAAACCATGAGAGACTCTTAACTCAAGCAAACTGAGGGTTGCTGGAGGGGAGGTGGATGGAGGGAAGGGGTAATTGGGTGACGGGCATTTAGGAGAGCACATGATGTGATGAGTCCTGGCTGTTATATGCAACCGATAAATTACTGTACACGACATCTGCAATCAATGGTGTAGTATATGTTGGCTAATTGAATTTAAATTAAAAAAAAAAGTTTCAATGCAGATAGGTGGGAAACGATACAGGATTGATGAAACTGAAAACAAATACATCAGTGAAAGAGACGGAAAATTCAATCCAGACGATCTGCCAGAATATGGAACCACATAACAGAGACAGAAAGCCTAGAAAAACATACGCAGCATAGAGGACAAATCCAGGACCCCTAAATGCCAATAATCCATGTCACAAATGGAGAAAGGAAAAAAGGAGATGATCAAGACATAGCAGAAAAAGAATTCCCCAAACCTGAAAAAAGTCACCTGTCTTCAGATCAAAAGAATCCAATGTGTATAAAGGAAAATGGATGGAAGAAGGCCCATGCCAAGGTGCAGGGTCATGTGTTCCCCAAGAGCAGAGAGGAACACCTTTACAACCTAATGGGAGATGATTTGGGATTCAAATTAGAAATCAACTATGAGATGCCAGCCACTTTGTTAACCTTTCAGAGATCCCTAAATTTTACTTCTCACGGACCCGTCTCTGAAAATCCAAGCAAATACAAGCCACCAAAAAAGGGAGAGGGATCCAAAGGATAAACCGTGGGATTCAGGTAAGGATAGATCCAGACCAAAAACAGGTAAAGGCCACGCCAGGATGAGAGGATCTCAAGTGTGGAGTTGTTCTAGAAGTCAGAAGTCCAGCTGGGACCACTGAGGCAAAGGCACATCACTATAAACTTCAGGACAAGCAAAAAGCTGGAAACAAGCCATGGTCCAATTAGGGCACAGAGTAATGATGAGGTGAGAAAGCCAGGGATGGCCAGGGGCCTGCAGGTAGGGGAGTCACCCATGCTGCCATAGACCTTGCGGAAAGAAATGGACTCTAAGTCCTGTGTGGAAGCCATGCCATTTTTGAGGTTAGAAAGTAGGTGACAGCAATGGGGAGAAAGAGATGGAGATTCGTATGAAATACCTTGATCCTCAAAAAAAAAAAAAAAAAAAAAAAACAGGGTGTGCTGTTGCCTAGCTTCATTTTCTGTTTACAGGAGAAAGAGGAGCTGTGATCTCAGGGCAGCAATGGGGAGCCAGGAGAGAGTCCAGGCTTTGCCCCGTCCCCGGGGACATGAAATGTGCCAGAACACGCAGCAGCTTAGGGGTGGGGGGGGGGCGGGTGGCTGCTGCAGAACCGACTGTGGCCACAGACAAGAGTCAGGTAAGAAGAGTTGGGGGACACAAGGGGTCTGCACCCCAGAGGGCTGTGGGAGGTGGCTGATGGCAGGGGCTGGGCACGGGGAGTGGGGACCGTGAAGCAAGGTAGGAAGATGGCTGGGTCTCCTCTACGGACTGATTTGGGTGGCGTCTGGGTTTGGTTTGTCTTTAAGTCATAGAAAAAACAAAAACAAAAACAAATCCAAAAAACAATGTCCTTCTACCTACGGTGCCCTAAATGAGCACAACTTCTGAAGCTGAATAGTGTTAATTTAGAAGGTTTTGTGATAATCCAAGGTGGAGGAAAATAATCATGAAGAGATAGGTATAAGAAAAGGCTCAGATGAGAAAAAAGCAGAAAGTCCACGGGGAAAGTCAGTGTTGCAGATTTTCTGAAGACAAGGAACAGAATGACAGCAAAATGCTAGTATTCAAGAGAAGGATAGAACCACACATTAACCTGGGAGCAGAAAGTGTGTCCTCCCACTAAATGGTGACAGAACACTGAAGGGAGGGTGGTGATCAGAGCATCAGTTCACGTATAGGTCTGGGTGTGAGAGGTGACAGTGCCTGCCCATGCTGTTCGTGTGTCATTTCAATTCTCATCACATGTGTCAGGGATTTAAATTTAAGACAGCGACATAAAGATAATCGTGCAAACAATGATTTGTTTCAGATATGTCCTACAAGGAAACTCAAAGTCAAAGGTGATTCAAAGATTAGAAAGCCTGAAAAAAGACTCGAGAAATCATGCAGAATGAAGCAGCTAATAGATGTGTCTGTGGAGAGGACTTTTCTGTAAGAGCCCTATTTTATCAGAATTATGCTTAAGAAAATTAGCCAACATCCAAACATTAGTATCAGAAGAGCAATCAGCAGATGCAGCAGGAGCCTTTGTGGTCTTCGCAAAGACCCATAAATATCCCCAAGTGCCATTAGTGTGACAGTGTAGGTGACGAGAGCCAGTTATTCTGACGAATAGACGCATATTCCAGGCACGCTGAACTGGCTCCTGAGTATATCATCAAGGGACACCAATGACATTGGAGATAGGGGACCTCAAAGCAATATAGAGCGAGTCATAAGAAAGACGGCATGCAATTAAAGCAAATGGTCAAAGGTGTTGGAGGGCATAGAGCTGTTCGGCAGGACCAGGAAATGGGTGAGGGCAACACGACTTCGGATGCGCACACACACATCCCTGCAGGCAGTGGGACACGGGGATCGTGAGATGCAGGGGGGTTGCACAGTGGATGGATTCTGAGTTACACAATAATGGAGATGAACTTCCTCAAACAAGGCTTATGATTATCAACAATGCTAACAACACATGGTAGCAGTCCTCAGGACTTTCTCTTAAGAGAAACAAAAATTTGTAATGCACGTTACACTATAGTAGCCCCCCAAAAAGCTATGTGTGTGTGCACATGTGTCTGTGTGCACGTGTGTGTGCGAGTGTGGGAGGGGAGGGGAGGTAACTGCAGCTGGGTTCCCTGCAGGAGACATTGCTAAAGGTCAACTACAGGTGAGGCACTGGGCTGAGAAATGGAGGCACAACGCAAGTAGGAGACAGTGAAGAATTTGCAGTATAGACAGGCAGAGGGACCATGGAAACAGCTCAGTATTCCATGCTTTGAGAAATAGCGTAGACATGATGTTATGGAAGGAACATGGCCAGGGAGATTCTCCATAATGCTTGGCATTTAAAAAACAAAACCCAAACCCCTTTCTATGCCAAGAGGAGGTGAAGGGGCACCCCAATAGGAGAAAGGCAGGTATCAAGGTAGAGGATGGTGGAATGGCATCCCGTGATCAGGTCTGCACTCTCTCTGACCTCGGTAGAAGAGAAGGTTCAAAGAGGCAGAGGAGAAGTGGGGGACGAGATGCAAAAACCACCATAGCTCAGTGGATCAGGGGCGACCTTGTGTATTCAAGAGGGAATGAGGGATTTTGTCCTCAGGCGGTGGAGTCAGGAAAGGGTTTCAATCTGGAAGCAACATCGGGAGCTCTGGGCTTTCCGTGGATCATTCCCGTGGCAAGGTCTGAAGATAGCCACATCTCCAGATGGATGGGGACGGGGACGTCCTGGGGAACAGGTGTGTTGGGAGCCGCTCCCCCAATGTTATAATAATAGCCATGAACTCTTAACCACCTCCTGTGTTGCTTTACCTGCATTACCTTCCATTCTCCATAGAGGAGCCAACTGTCTCTGTGTTACAGATGGGGACTTCTCCCTGCAGCTCAGAAGAGGTAAAAAAAACTGTCAAGTGCATGTCTGAGTCCTGGGGCAGCTGTAGAACTCACCCTCTTCATACCACATGTACTCAAGAAAAGTTTTTTCCTTAAAATCTGGAAAACCAAATAGATCTGAAAATCTGTCAATAAATTCACCTTCGTAAGGAAGGCAGCCCACGCCTCTTCCAATAACTCCCATCCCGTGTCTCCAGCTGGACCCCAAAGCAGTTCTTTCTGGAAGAGTATCTTGAGCCGAGCCTCTTGTATGGGCTCTTTCTGCAAACCCAAGCTTCCGAAGGGCAGAGTGTCCCGCGTCTCTCGGCCCTCCATCTCTGAAAGTGCTTGGCACCCAGTAGACTCTATTATTGGCTGAGTGAATAAAATATCCTTCTCTGGATTGTTTTTCAGTGCTGTAAAACAACATTGGTAATGGCCACATTACTGCTTAGGTAATGGTTTTAGCCCGGAAGTGTTCATGTCCCTCATCAGAGGTCAGGCTTTCGCTAGACGATTACAGAGGACACTTCTTCCTTCCTTGGACTGGCCTGACCATCAAGCTTTTAACCCAGGAATGATAAAGAAATCAGCTGGTACAGATCTTTACTCATTGATCTTTTATATGTGGTCTAATCATTAAATAGGCTAGAAATCAAAGAAGACTACATTATGTGCATTTATAGACTACCATCTTTTTAAATGCTCATTGGTCAGCGTTTGCTTACTCTAGCATACAGCTTCATGTGGCCATCATCCCAGTCTTTGGAAGGCACCTTCCTAACCAGGTGTGAAGTTGGATTTTAGGGTCATAGCGCTTCTGGGGTTGACATGTATCTCAGGAACCTCAGCCGTGGGACATTAGACCATCTTGTCTTCTCGGGGCACTCCGGTTTCTTAACACCTGCCAAGGGTTTTCTCTCCGTTGCTCACCCTATAGCCACTCGCGAATTAAGGCCACTCATGCTAATTAAATGGCCGGTCTTTCAGTGTGCCTGTCCCTATCAATCCAGAACGTGCTTTCTCTCCCTTCCCATCCCCTGGCTCTACTCTGAACCAGGGACCCAAGCAGGCAGGAAGCAATTAAGGTAATAAGAAACCAGTCTGCTTTTTATCTCTTGAGTTTAGAAGACCCCTTCACACCTGACTGCCTCAAGGGATTTTCTTTACTTGCTGCCTTTTCTTTTCTTTCCCTTTCTGTTTTGAGACCATTCCCTCCCAGGTTTACCTCTTCCCTGATCAAATCTCTATTTTATAAACAAAGACTTTTGTTATTAACTCCCTTACAGCCTTCAAGCTTCTACAGACTCTGTGAAAAGGGCTCTTCCATTTGACACAGATCGTAAGTTTTAAAAAGCAAACCTCAGAAGGATCCAAAGCTCATATTTTGCATAGTTTTCCCCTTAATCATCTGGCCTTTCTCTTGGGTAAATAAGACTCTCATCTTTCACTCGATAAAGGAGGTACACTTTAAAGGAGTTCAACGGCATTGCTAAATATATTTTCCCAGCGGACTGAGGAGGGAAATCAGCACACGCCAGTGGAGAGGCTGGGGTCCTGAAGCAGGACGGCTGTCCCTCCAGACCACGGGATGCTCCTTGCTCTTCGTTGCAACGACGGATCGCAGTGCCCCCTAAGAACCTGTGTCGTAAATAATGCAGCAAGAGCAGAGCAAGAAATCGTCACTTTGCTTTTCTTCCCTTCTGGATCCCTCCCCATGTCCTAAATAGATGCTGGGGGGACAAAAGTGATGTAAGTAATGATGGTGATGACAAAGAAGCTTTATCGCAGAGAGAAACCCGAAATCGTCGCTGTGGAAAAGGACACTGCTCATCACCCTACTTGAGCCCTCTTGCCCATTCCCTCCCCAGAAATGGGTACCAATATCGTATTAAATATAACAAAATATATTATTATTTTATTTATTAATTTCTCCCAACCAGAATTTCTTTTTTCTCAACTAGAGTTTATTCTGCAGTTGGATTTTAGTCTGTGCTGAAACCCCATCCAGAATCTAGCATCCGGCATGTGGAAAGTGCTTAGCCCATCCCTGTTTAATTAATCAGCCGATTCCAACCACGTTGTCATCCAGCTTATGCATAAACCCCTGTGCGTAGATGTTCACCACCTCCCTGGATAATCCATTCCATCTTTGGAGAATTCTGTTGTCATTGTCTTTGGCCTTCTCCCTCTTGCCCGGGATGCAGGCAACGCTGTGGGCTAACCGAGCGGGTTTGTGCCTGTAGACACAGAATTCTCTAAGCTTCATGACCCCACAGCCCTTAGGACCCAGGTCTGCCCCTGGACGGCTGAGTGCTCGGAGTAAAGCTTGATGAAACCACTTCCCCTCCACCTCATGGAGCCAGAAAGAATTAAACTCCTCAATAGCCAGATGAAAATCATTACTGGGCTATGACATTAAAAACATGGCATCTGCAATGAGAAAAACCTACCTTTTAAGTTCAATTCTTATACTCATCCTTGCTTGTGTATCACAATCATCTAGAAACGTAAACGGAGATGACAATGCCAGGCCACTTCCAGAGGCTTGGATGTAATTCGTTCAAGGCGAGTCCTGGGCACAAGTATCGTCTCTTGGCTTCCCTGTTGTTCTAATGCGCCATCGCTGTTGAGAACATGCACACGTGCACACACATACCCTTCAAAATGTGAGACTAAGACAAGCGCTTACTTTTCTTGTGTCTCAGGTTTATCATTTGCAGAACAGGGGGTGTGACCTCTTACTTGACTTACAAGGTATTACACGGATTAAATACGGCGTGTATATGAAGGTGTATAAAATATTTAATATAAGATTTTATATTTATATATTTTAATTTACACTTAAACTGTTTAAATGTACATTTCTCTCTTTAAATGTAAGTTATTTTATGATAATAATTCAAAATATGTGTTGCAAGAAAAACGTGTTGACTTATTAACTTCTCTTTACCCTTTAGCCTGTTGCTATTTTTCTCCCCATCCCAAAGCTTTAGTTAGCGGCAAGGTTCAAATGACACAGTACATTTGAAAGTAAAAATCTGTCCCATCATCAGAATGAATGAAGAATGGGCGTCTATGCCATCACCAGATACAAACACAGGAGCTGAGCAGAATCAAATGCAGTAACTTTTAAATAGCCATGAGTAGGAGGGGAATTCAGAATCCCACTACACAGTGGGTGCTGTTTCGTGTTGGTCGCTAGTTACTTGCATGGGCAGGGGTGAAGCAGCGAGACTCCTTGCCAACTCACGTCCACTGGGGCGTGGTGATGTTTCAAGTTCAAATCAAAGTGCAGTCCCTGCCCCTGGGCAGCCCAATCCCAGCCTAAAATCACGCCAGCAAAGCTCCATCTGTCTGTCTCTCACAGTTGGCAGAAAAATTGCCCTGGACGTCTATCACCGCAGATCTCCTCCTCCAGCCAGAATCTCTGAACACACAAACTCAGCCTGTTCAGGACATAACCCAGTGTACTCGGGATAGGAAATCGTTTCCATAAAAGATAAATAGGCACTAAAAATAACCCAGGAAGGTTTGGAATTAAGTATACTGATGACATAAATCAAATCCATAGTATGAAGGTTTAGTGTTAAGTTTGGGGAGAACAAGCTGTGTATTTGATATGCAGAGTATTTGCAATGTTTAAGGGACTTAGCATCCAAGAGAATCCACAAAATTTGCCTTGAGAGCACAACTTTTTAAGTGTAATTAAGTAATTGATTTAAATTTATAATTTTAGGTTGGAAGCTACACGATGATTTGACCAAGTTTTTAAATTACACTAGACTATATCAAACCAGATAAAATCACCAAGTTGTCTAGAATAAATATTAGAAGAACTATTCCATTTGTATTATGTTGCATTAGATGCCTTTGCTGCAATATAGAAATTATTTGGCATTTAAGGACAAAAAATTGAAGCATTTCTAATACCAAATAAAAATGCCAATACCCTTTCTCTAGGTAATTTTTGCAGCCCTCAAGGTGTCTGACCTCCTCTTTTCTAGAATTTTAGAAACAGACAGGTTGAGTAAATGTCATTAGATCAGTTCCCAATGATATACATAAGAAACAGAGACAACTTAACAGAAGTTAAGTGATTTGCTCACACTACAGAGCTATTTAGGGACAAACCCAGCAAGAGATTTCATATCCCCTTAGTTGATTCTGTACAGTATCAGCAGGTTGGCTTATTGTTTAATAGAATGATATTGTCCCCTGAGACATTTCACTGATAGTATCTTAACCCAAACACAATAGACGGTCCTTATTTTTCCAGCCAAAAAGAAAGTATTCAGGTTATCCCAATCTTTACAACAAAGAACTTTCCTCCTCCTGGTTATAAAAATTCTCTTTTGTGTACAGAATAAGAAGGCTTACACCCACTCCTTTTCTAAAACCATTGGAAAATCCACTAACCTGAACAGTGTTTTGTTCTAGCCATGACTTATCCATCATTCAAAAATACCGACTTTCACAATGTCCAGTATTCTGTGTTCAATTTCACGAGTGTAAGGAAGAACTATTCCATATGAGACTTTGTGAAGTGCTTAAAACACTGAATAATCCTCCCAGGACCTATTGGAGAAGTATCTTATGCTGTAAGAACACTGATTACTTTATTTCTGCGATAAAGACAAATCAAGGTCCTGTTCTAAAGTGTTAATATTTCTCTAGGGGTAGATGGAGAATAGCTTACTCAGGGGAAGAAATCTGGCTCACTGTCGACAAAGCACTCACAGCTCTTTGGAAGAGTGGTATTGTGTAAATGCAAAGCTATTATTATATAAAAGCATTCAGAGGATAATATTAGCCATAATTGTATTAAATATTAATATTAATGCAAATGCTGGCTAAAAGCTTAAAGAACTGTAGCAGTCAATAACAAATGGAACAAAAGTGTACAAAATTCGTGTTTTTCCAAATATATATATCATGCAAACCCAAAATGTTGAAGATGACTAATGAATTGTTGGAAGTGATGTTGTCCATCATTGTTAACTCTTTCAGCTCAAAACAAATTACAAAAAAACGAGATTGTCAAACTTTCTCCAAAACACATTGACAATTGGACTTTAAACTCTATTTTATCCTCACATGTGATGGTTTTTTGATATGGCTAATTGGCTATACTAAAATACAGTCTTCTGTTATTGGAGCAAACATGAACCTAGAAATTTGGGGGATGTGATTAGAATCCCCAATTATTTGACTTTAAGTTAATCAGAAGGGAGATTATCCTAGGTGGGTCTGACCTTATTAGGTAAGCCCTGAAAAAAAAGAGGGTTTAGGCCTTCACTGAGCCAGCTTTAGTTCATACCCATGGGTAACGGTCTGCTCATCATCTTCCCTTCCTGATTCATACCCTAATGGACTTCAGACTTACTGAGATAATTCCCACAACGGTGTAAGCCAATTCTTTGCAATAAATCAAAATACCCATTTTTCTTTGTATCTATATCTGTATCTATCTACTTTCTCTCTCCTCCCACCTCTTTCCCCTATTGGTTCTGCTTCTCTGGTTGAACCCTGACTGGTCCACTACATTTGTCAGAAAACATTATGTGGATTATTTGATTTTCATGGACAAAAGAATGTATTCTAAAAAATGCAGTCTTATTTTGTATACATAACACACTACGGAAAACAATTGCTTAATTTTGCTACTGTTGTAGGTGACATAATCCTGCATGGTTTTGAAGGACATCACTACTCAAGATGGATGAGCTTTCCAAATATTTTTAAATTGTATTTGAAATGAAATTCTAAGCATGATAAATCAATGGGTCCTCAAAATTAAAGCTTCAATACTTCAGCTTAAAGCCAAGTTTTGAAACATGGAAGTCATACATGAGGACATGAACAGAAACACACACTCTAGCAGAGCAAAATAAACTATAAGAGTGGAGCCATTTTTTGACAAGCCTTAGGGATTCTAAAAATTTTTTAAATAAATTAAATTCTAATTTGGTTGAAAGTTGGGTGAAGTAATTGAAGTAATTTCAACTGGTTGTAGTAGTTATCTTCAACCATTTCTCCTGAGGGGATTTTGCTAGCTTAATAGATATCATACATGTATAATTGATCCCCTTTTAAGAAGTGAAAAGCCAAAATAACTTCAATTTTATAACAAAAAGATTTAAATTAATTATTCCTTCTTGGTTAAAACTCTCTGAACAATAATGTTTCAAAATTAAAAGCCATCAGGGAAAGTAAATAATAGCAAATTCATAAAATGGAATATTACACAGCCATAGAAAATCATGTTATGAAGTAATTAGTACAGTGGGGAAAGTGATACATAATCAACAAAAGCAAGATAGAGAATTCCATACATATAATCTGATTTATAAAACATACAGAATAAAATATTGGGGAAAATGTCCACAAATCCTAAACAGTATTTATCTCTGGATTGTGGAGTTACAGGGAATTTTTTTCCCTAAATTTCTACACCTATTATGTATTATTTGTACACCTACAACTATTTGCAATAAAAAGGAAATCAAGTGCCTGCTTTGGCAGCACATACAGAAAAAAATCATTTTAATTACTTATTGTCTATTAGATAATGGCAGGATTTTGCCATCGAAATGGGGAAGCATTCCTTAAGGGACACCCAGTGCGTGGAACGTGGGAACGAGAAATATTCTGTAATGAGCACTTCGGTGCCACTGCCCGGCGGTGGCGGCTGGGGATCAGTCCTGGCAGATGTTGGAGTCTACACCGCGTGCTGGCCATGCACGGTGCTGCATTGACTTCCTGCCTTGGGTCAGCCTGTGATCCACACAACCTGATGTAGGAAGAGAAGTCGTGAGTACGTTCAAGTCTTCCTCGGTAGCAGACGCCGATACACAGGCACAAATACACACATGAATAAAAACCTGTGAAGGTTTAGTGCATCAAAGAATTTGGTTTAATTTTTGCAGGGACCCTAGTTGAAATTCGTCGTTGTCGCCTGGCTGTTTCCCGTGAAACCCGTCGCTACGCGCAGATGTTCCGACTCCAGTATTCTTCCTCCCTTTACTACTTTGCTCCCTCAGGTGTCACGGTTCCCTCTGTCAGGGAGCCTCTCCCTCTCATCTTAAGTTCTCTTCTGTCAAATTATCTTTCAGATTGGAGACAGCCAGATGGACAGAAAGTATAAGAAAGGGAGTTCAAAATGCAGGATATTTCAATCAAACTCTCAAAACCAGCAATTCTTCTGAGAATGCATGGGTAGTAATCTCCCTGCTTTTCTCTCACATCTATGTTCTCTACATATGGGAAGGAGTGTGGATTAGTGACTACAAACAGTTTCTTCTCCGCGCTAGATGTTACAGCAGGCTCTTGTTGGCTTTCAGTGTGCAACACATCTAACTCCGTCTTCACTTAACAAAAAATCTGAGAACATAAAATTCTAGCCCATTGGCTTGCCTGGGGAAAATATCCGGGAGTGTATGCACAGCTCTATGGAGAATCGGTCTGATCTGGATGAAGAGGAAATAAATTCTCCTTTCACCAGAACCCCTAAGAGGGGTTCCTATGCTTACTGGTAACAAATCAAGAATACCCATCCAGATCAGATGACCAAAGTTGATTTTTTTCGAGATCAGCTTCAACATATTGGATGGAGCTGGTGGGCCACCTGGGTGGCTCTGTGGGTTGAGCACAGGGCTCAGGTTACAGCTCAGGTCTTGATTCCGGGTGGTAGGATTGAGCCCTGCATGGGGCTCCATGCTTGGCTGGGGGTCTGTTTGAGATTCTTTCCCCTCCCTCCTCTTTTAGAGAATTTTCCTACTTAATTATATTATCAATCATAGGCATCCACAAAAGTTTCAATAGTCAAGACTCTCATAAAAGAAACAGGTCAGAAATAATGCAAATAGGGGGATGCCTAGGTGGTTCGATCACATAAACCTCTGCCTTCGGCTCAGGTCATGATCTCGGGATCCTGGGATCAGGTCCACATTGGGCTCCTTGCTCAGCAGGGAGCCTGCTTTCCCCTCTCCCTCTGCCTGCCACTCCACCTGCTTTTGCTCTCTCTTTGTCAAATAAATAAATAAAAACTCTTTTTAAAAGGAAGGAAATTAAATTTAGATTCTATGAAATATATATTTCACGTAATTACCAATGAATAAATAGATTAGTACTATTTGGGTTCAAGGCAGAACAACCTTGATCAAGGGAAAGGAGCACTTTAGGGTAAAAGACCAGGGTAGAGTTTGGTTTTAATTGTTGGGTTTGTTTTGGTTTAGGGATACAGATACAGATGTTGATAAGCCTAAAAATTCATTAAAAAATATAAAGAACTGGGGTGCCTGGGTGGCTCAGTTGGTTAAGCAACTGCCTTCGGCTCAGGTCATGATCCCGGAGACCCGGGATCGAGTTCCACATCGGGCTGCTTGCTTGGCGGGAAGCCTGCTTCTCCCTCTCTCACTCCCCTTGCTTGTGTTCCCTCTGGCTACGTTTCTCTGTCAAATAAATAAAATAAAATCTTCAAAAAATATATATATAAATAACTATGGGCCGCTAAAAAACAAGGAGTACTTGCCATAAGCATAAAAATAAAACATAATTTTTGTTCTTTTTTTTAAAGAGTTAGCTATTTGAGAGAGAGAGAGCATTGAGGGAGAGGGAGAAGCAGGTTTCTGGCTGAGCAGGGAGCCTGACGTGGGGCTCGATCCCGGGATCCTGAGATCATGACCTGAGCCGAAGGCAGACGCTTAAATGACTGAGCCATCCAGGTGCCCAAAACATAATTTTTAAACCAAAAGAAGAAAATATGATCTATTAAAAAAAAAAAACAGAAAAGGAGAATAATTTAAATATATTGTACAAAAGCCACAGAAAACAATGCCATAGCAAATCTGACCATAAGATTTATGGGAATATATAAATGGTTACAGTCTATGATCAAGACAGTCTCAGATTTGGAATCCTCTGATACAACAGATTAGACTGCAAGAGACACAGTTAAAACCAGAGGATCCTAGAAGTTTGTAAATCAAGGAATCGAGATAGATAGAACCAGACAGAGGTAAGCCTTAAGAAAGCCAAGAGAGTGATTTTAATATCACAAAAAGTAAAACCTCAAGGTAAAAATTTTCTAACTGACATTGAATAATAAAATAACAACAGATCTTAGGATATTATTTTTATAAACATTTATTGACCTGACAATATTGCCTCACAAAATATAAAGAAACAACTAACAAAACAATAAGAAGAGATAACTCAAAAAAGTTAATTAGTCATGCTCGTAGGGAAAAGAAAGCATATTAAACTTCACTGAGATACTGTGCATTATTTATAAGCCCAGTAAAAATCCAAATATTTGACGACATATTTTATTAGTGAGACAATGGGGAAATGCATGAGCTCTTACATTGCTGGTACGAATGCAAAATCACTGAACACTTTGCAAAAGGATTTGTCTCTATATAGAAAAGTTCTAGATGAATTAAGTCTGACCCAGCAGTCCTCCTCCTTGAAATCTATCTCAAAGACATACTGACAAAACTACAAAATGAAATTTACACAGGGTATGTTTTCATCATTTATTTCTTATAGCAAAATAATGGAGACAATGCAGATGACCACCGACAGAAGGGTTGAAAAACTTGAATACGTCCACAAGATGGAAAACATACAACAAGTGTAACAAGCACCGTAGAGGAGCTCTGGAAAGTGATGCAATCTCCAAGCTATATTGTTAACAAAGGATGCAAAGTGCAGACAGTGGTTACTTTTTTTTTTTTTAAGATTTTATTTATTTGAAAGAAAGAAAAAAATAAAGAGAGGAAGTGAGCACGAACAGGGAGAGGGGCAGAGGAGGAGAGAGAAGCAGACTCCTCACTAGGCTGGGAGCCTGAGGTGGAGGTTGACCCCAGGATCCAGACCTGAAGGTAGACACTTAAATGACTGAGCCACCCAGGCACCCTGATAATGGTTACTTTTTACAAACTCTCCAGTAAATAAAGGACAAAGTAATATATTTATTTTTTCAAAAGAAACAATATAAAGATAAATAATAAATTGTTTATCTCTGGGATAGAAGGAGAGAAGAAAATTTATGAGCAAATAACATAAAATAGATATGTTGAAAATCTTGTAATATTGAATTTAAATTGGAAATATCAGCCGAGTTTTATGATGTGTTTGGCTTTAAATATCGTTTGTATCTTCCAGACTAGGAGTAAGGGGCTTAGGAGCACTGCTAGCTCTTCACCTATGCTCTCCCAAAATACTTCCCATGAAAGAAGCCTGGAGAGGCACCTGGGTGGTTCAGTTGGTTAAGCGACTGCCTTTGGCTCAGGTCATGATCCCAGAGTCCTGGGATCGAGCCCCGCATCAGGCTCCTGCTTCTCCCTCTCTCACTCCTGCTGCTTGTGTTCCCTCTCTGGCTGTGTTTCTCTCTGTCAAAGAAAGAAAGGAAGGAAAGAAAGGAAAGAAAGGAAAGAAAGGAAAGAAAGGAAAGAAAGAAAGTAAGAAAGTAAGAAAGTAAGAAAGAAAGAAAGAAAGAGGAAGGAAGGAAGAAGGAAGGAAGGAAGGAAGAAAGAAAAAGAAAGAAAAAGAAAGAAAAAGGAAGAAAGAAAGAACGAACGAACCTGGGCACAAGGACATACAGCTGATGCCAAGTCTGGGGTGGAAAGTTCATACATTTATATCTTTTTGGCATAAATTTTTGTTATGCCAGAAAGTAAGGAAGTTATCAAAGACTAACAGAAATCTATTAAAAGGACACAGGAACTCACCTAAAGGTGCTTCCTTTGGCATAAGGAGGAGAAACTGGAGTATGAAAAAGAATCAGGACAAAAAATGGAGATGCTTCAAGCACATTTATGTGCAAGAGATTTTGGTATTAAAATACTTACATTGGGGGGGGGGTGTGCCTGGGTAGCTCAGTCTTTAAGTGTCTGCCTTCGGCTCAGGTCATGATCCCGGAGACCCAGGGTCGAGCCCCACATCGGGCTCCCAGCTCGGTGGGAAGCCTGCTTCTCCCTCTCTCACTCCCCTTGCTTGTGTTCCCTCTCTCATTGTGTTTCTGTCTGTCAAATAAATAAATAAAATCTTTAAAAAAATTAAAAAATAAAATAAATGAATAAAAATAAAATAATACATTGGTCACCACTGGGGGTTGCTAGGACATCAGCCCAGGATTCTGAAAATTGATAAAGGCAAGAAAATCAAGCATTCATCCTGAATTACTTTTGCCAACTCTATTCCAGGGTAAGAAAATGGTTTTTGAGGGATAAGTCTTCCGTATAAGAGAATTCCAACTAATAAAGGCAGAAGGAATGAGAATCACAAAATGACCATTTTGCTATTTCTAATGACATAATAAATTTAGACAACAATGACCCAGGGTCTCAGACTTTAAGTTTAGAAAATTAGAAATAAATAATGATAATTTAAAAAAGACTAAACAAAATTTCACATATCTGGAAACACGAGATTATTACTAGATGAGTTTGGGGTTAAAGACTAAGTTACATGGGCAATTATGGAATATTTCAGGTGAACAGGTGAATTCTACATGTCAAAATGTGTGCAACACATCCAAAACAGCATGTAGCTTGGGATGAATGATTTTGTAAATAAGAAAGTTGGAAAATAAATGAGCTAAGCAACTTAGTTGATTAAAAAAAAAAAAGAAAGAGGATAAACTGAAAGGAATGAGGTGGAAACAAAGAATATCCATATGAGGGTAAGTCAGTGAAATAGAGAATTACAACAAACCCAAGAATGATAATGCTCCTTGAAGTAAGGAGCACAGATCACTCAACTTTCTCTACTGAGATCCAAATATGAAGCCAGGGCGTAAGCCAAAGAGATAAAATATGTAAAGAAATAAAGTCTAGACCTGCCAAGGACCTTTGATATAACATAGTCCAGGCCAGTGCCCTTCAAATTCTTTTTAATACTTTCTAGCTCCTTTTGAATCTACTAAATGCAATGAGTGGCACAAACTCAAGGTCTGTAGAAACAATCCCTGCGGGACCATCATCACGACAGACATCAGTGGCAGGTTCAGGAATTGCCTTCATGGCCACCAGATGACTACAAATTTGAGGGTCTCCGCACACACCCTCAGGTTCAGGAACTCACTAGAAGGACTCACAGAACTCACCTGATGGCTCTTATACTCCTGGTTATGTTTTTACAGGCAAAGGATGCGAATGAGAACCAGCCAGAGGAAGAGATTGATAGGATGGGATCAGAGCGCATTATGGTCCCCTCCTTGTAAGTCAGTGGGTGAAGCTCTCCCAGACTTCTGGGGTCTGGGGTTTTTGTGAAGGTTTTCTATCGCATGTGGACTTCACAGCTGAACTTTATTCTCCAGCCCCTCCTGAGGATTTGTGCTAATACTTTTTTTCTCTAGCTCCTCCAAAAGTTGAAATTAACATGCTTACCCTCCAAGGTCCCCATCATAAGCACATTGTTAGACCGACCAGTGGCCAAAGTCCAAGGCAGACAAAGATATGCCTATCAGGCAGGACACTCCAGGTGCCTCGAGATCATGTCTCAGTGCAGAGATTAAAGGTCAGACTGCCTCTTTTTTTTTTTTTTTTTTTTTTTTTTTTGAGAAAGAGAGAGTGCAAACCAGAGGGAGGGCTAGAGGGAGATGGAGAGAGAGAATTTTAGTGGATCCCAACTTGGGGCACTAACTCATGACCCTGAGATCCTAACCTGAGATGAAATCAAGAGTTGGATGCTTAACCAACTGAGCCACTCAGGTGCCCCCAGATCATTCTTTTGGTAAGGTTCATTCTTCATTGCATCCGGAATAAGAATTTGGGGAAGTCAGACAGAGAAACCATGTTTTTTAAGACATGGATGATCTTGATAAGCTAGATTCAGAAACCAGTGATGCAGTTAATCTTGCATTTACAAATGAAAAATTTGAAGACCCAAGAAATTAAACAGTTTGTTTATGTGCCAGTGATCACCCAGATAGTAAGAGGGGAGATAAGTCTAGACCTTGGGAGCTTGACTGAGCTGTAGAGGGCGTGGGTCACCACGAAGCACCCTCATTCACATCTCTCAGGCAATGTCTGCCGATGAAACAGTGCCTTTCCCATGTGTTTATAAACCTGTTCATGTGTCATTAACAATTAACAAAACATGAATTCATGCAAAAGCATTGAATTCTTTATGACATTATAATTACAAAGTGGCAAAGCGGGTTTCAAAGGTATGTTCCGTAGAGAAGACTGGGGAATAATTACATCAACACCGTTTACCTATTACACCAACAAACTCAACCTTGCCTTAACCAGTCTCTATGAGTAAATTTAATTTCCTCAAAGTCAAACAATAACAACTGCTAATTGGATAAATCAAAATGGAAGAAAAGTCCTGTGATTCAATTATCTTTTAAATAATTTACCATTCATTCAGCTTTACCTGTTTTTTACCTGTATGGGAATCTTATATACTATCTTCACCTCTACTGAGCTGTCCACTACCTACTCTTCCTTTCTTTGGTCGTACCATAGTAGCACTCAGTATCATAGAAATATCAGAATCAGATCAGAACCTTATTTTCTTATTCTGGGTTGTTAATATTATTGAGCCTGAGCCTTGTTGCAAAAATGTTGTATTTTTCCAAAGTCATAGAAATAAATCACTCTACTCAAATAGATTATTATTACTTGGGGCACCTGGGTGGTTCAGTTGTTAAATGGCTGCCTTTGGTTCAGGTCATGATCCCAGAGTCCTGGAATCAAGCCCTGCATTGGGGTCCCTGCTCAGTGCAAAGCCTGTTTCTCCCTCTCCCATGTCCCCTGCTTATGTTCCATCTCTTGCTGTGTCTCTCTCTGTCAAATAAATAAATAAAATATTTTTTAAAAAAGGTTTTTAATACCAACATTTCTAAGATTGCTAATATGGAATTAATGATGTAGATATGATTTATGTCAAAAAATTGTCACAAGAAAATAGATAAGCAAAATCTAAATCATACTCAACTGACAAATAAATCCTTGTTGAGTAGGGATGAATTTTATACCATTCTTATTAAATCTAACTTCTAATCCCATTCACCAAGGTGGTGATGCTCCGTCACTATCTCTCTGCTTCAAGATTTGTGTGACGATGAAGGTTTGGTATAATCCAAGCTTCCTCTGGTCACCTGTTCAGTTTGACTGATAAGCTCAGTGTCCAATGCAGCAGGATTTCTTGGTTACCTCTTTGGGGTCAAGTTTGGGTTCTGGGCTCTAAGTCAAGGATTGGTGGTAGGGTCATCCTCTTGAGGATTGTTTCTTGCTTTACTTTCTTCCTGATGCAAGAGCAAGATCTCCTTTTTCCTCCTCTCTAGAACAAACCAACATCATCCCCTCAGTAGACAAAGATTTTAGAATATAAGACCAGGATTGTGTGTCTACAGTTAATTTCTGCTTCAGGCTCCCTAGTAGAAACATCAATGAGGTTTTCTCATTACAGGTGGGAAAAATATAGGGAAACAGGGCAAATGAGTATCTCATTAAGTCAACCTGTTCTACACGAATCCACAAGACAAGAGTTTACCATACAGCCTTTTGAAGTGATAGTAGCAGAAAAGATTTGGAAACAAATGAGGAAAAGGTGTTGTTAGTGTGGAATGGTGCCCCTCATAACTACTCTGGTGATGATGTGGGAATGGATCTGTCCAGACCATCAGCCCACAATCTCTGCTAGAAAAGGCATAAGATGTGAGACAGTAGCCACTTATCTTAGTTTGTTTGATGTATAGGTTGAGAAAATATTGCTATTCATCCATAAGAGCTGAACAAGTACAAACGATCAGTTGAAGGTACTAACATTTTGCTAAAAATGTAGCATGACTAAATAGAAAGAACTGGATTGCTCTTCTCTTTGAAGTAAGAAGATACTGTAACTACCTTGTGCTCTGGACAAATATTTTTGAATGCACACCATTTTCATCATTCACCATCATTCTGGCTAAACTGTCCTCGAATTTTAAGGGTCTACAACCTACAGCTTGGAGCACTAGAGCTGAGGATGGTTGTTACATTTTTAAATTATTTTTTTTAAAGTCAAAACAAGGGGGCAACTGGGTAGCCCAGTTGGTTAAGTGTCTGCCTTCAGGTCAAGACATAATCTCAGGGTCCTGGGATTGAACCCCTCAAAGAGCCCCCAGATGGGATCCCATGACAAGCCCCGCATGGGACCCACCATGTTGGACCCTGCTGGGAGGCTTCTCCCTCTCTCCCTCTCCCTCCTGCCCTCCCTGTCTCTCTCAAATAAATAAGCATTTTTAAAAGTCAGAAGAAGAGTGATATTTCATGTCATTGGACACTTACGAAATCAAATAGAGATGTACATGGTTCAGGTTTTATAGGAACACAGCTCTGCCATATGGCGTATAGAGGGTCTCTGTCACTGTGCTACAACAAAGGAGTGAGGATTTGCAGCAGAGAAAGAGTATGTCCTCAAACCCCAAAATATTTACTTTCTAGTCCTTTCCAAAAAATAATTGCTAACTCCTGCGTTAAAATGTATCGGTACAAGGGGCGCCTAGGTGGCTCAGTTGGTTGGGCGACTACCTTCGGCTCAGGTCATGATCCCGGAGTTCCAGGATCGAGTCCCACATCGGGCTCCCTGCTCAGCAGGAAGCCTGCTTCTCCCTCTCTCACTCCCCTGCTGTGTTCCCTCTCTGGCATTTCTCTCTGTCAAATAAATAAATAAAATCTTAAAAAAAAATGTATTGGTACATGGAGGCAAGGGGGGGGGTAGAGTTTTCTTTAAAATGCGTGTTTCCTTGTTCTACTCCCAAGGTTCTGATTATGTAGCTTTGTATAGATCAGGAATCTGCATATTTAATAAACATCTCAGATGATATTGTAGCAAAAGATCCTAAGATCACTCTGAAAGAAACATTTTTAAACTCAGTTGTGAGCGTACATATTGCCTGTGGATATCTCCTCCTGGGCAAATAAACATTCTTTATCTCTCAAGGATATTAAGAGACATAAGTACGTTTAAATAATAAACTATAAATAGATGTTTAAAATATTTAAATATTCTTATTTGCTAAGCCTAGGGGTGCCTTTGTGCCTTTTTTAAAAAATAAATTTACTTCCTACATACGCTTGGGAAAAAAGAAATCAGTCTTTCTAAATAACATTTGTCAGAAATAATAATTCTCTGCTTCCCCAATCTAGCTCAAATTTAAACGTCTGAACAAAAAGAACATAACTAAGAATAAGATGTGAGGGAAAGGAAATATTTCCATGACAATGTCTGCAGAGACTAACCCTACCTAGGAGGCAGGCACGGCAGAAAATGCTGTATTTAAGGATACAAAATGCTTTCTGTTTCAAGTCGCAATTTTAAGACACTTGTAGGTTTTCAGAATTTTTCTTCAAGGATAAAATTTCTGAGATTATGCCTAAAAATGTTGGGGAAATAGATCACCAGGAAGTGGTTCTTTATCTACTTCTTAACAGATAGTGGGCGATGTGTACAGAGCATGAATTCAGAAATGAAAAGGGAAAAGGAGTTGAAATATCAGATTTAAAACTTTGAAATTTGGCCTTTAATTACGTCACAAGACTTTTGTAATATCTTTAAAATTCTAATGATGTAAATATAATAAATTTAAAGAATATTAATGAATTGTGACTCTGCCATTTGGGCTGGGTTTTTTGACTGATGACCAATCAAAGTTATTAGAGCTTCAACCCTAACTCCCTTGGGACATTTTCATTTCTTGGTTCTTGGTGCAGAGAATGTGGGTCATTACGGAGTGTGGTCCAGTCCAGTTGCTCCTAGGAACTGACCTTCTTTAAGCAGATGGTCTACAGAGTATCTGATCCCATTCCTTTCTTTCGCTCTTGGCTGTCTTCTACTTCCACGCCCTCAAGTCCTCATATTCAGAAGAAATTCCTGTAAGAACATCATCAGTCTTGGCTGTGCCAGGGCCCTGGATGCCTTCTCATCAGCCCTGGTTCCAAGACAAGGTTCCTTGAGGAGACACTGCACTTGTGCTTCTCAGCCTTTCAACTCATGCACCTGTAAAGGCATAGAAGAGTGAATGCATACTCTCAGGAGGTACAAAACATGTCCCAACCTGCCTGCAAGTGCTCTTCACCATCTCACATAGGTTAGTATAGGTTGACCAGATGACTGGTACCTATGTAGACCTGGTACCATTTGGCAGTTGTAAGCCTGAAGGCTATAAACTGGCCTTGAATCCAATCCAATCCAATCCAATCATTGAAACAGTCCTTGAATACTATTAAGCCCTTTAGTTTTTTCAGGAACATTTGGGTAGGCTGGAGCACTTATGACCTCTTGGCACAGGATAAGAGTCAGGGTCCTTGGGATTAGTGTTTTCTTCCTCTGGTCTCTTGACGGATGTTCCTCTCTAGCTGGCATTGAAAACTACCATAGTTTGGCATGAAGTCAGCTCTCCCTCACCACCAGAGCCTGTATCTTCTCTGAGAAACTGAATCTTAATGTGGTTCTCACTGGTGTTACAGATGCCTTGCATAGACTAGATCTTGTCAAGAAGCCGTCCCCTAGTCATCGTCCCTCATCTCTTAACATAGGTAGCCTTAGGCAAAGTTCAATTCTCTTCTGAGTCTTACAGGAAAGAATTTGGGGACTTCCTTTACCCTGTATCTGCCACATAGGAACCAAAAATTTCTGTGAACTGTATCCTTTCCAAAAATAATATGTTAAAGTCCTAACCCCCAGGACCTCAGAATGGGACCTTATCTGTACATAAGTTTGTTGCACATAGAACTAGTTATGCTAAGATGAAGTCATACTAGAGTAGGGAGGCCTTAATCCTATGACTGGTGCCCTTATGACAAGAGAGAGACCCACAGAGAAGGCTCTGGTGATAATGGAGGCAGAGATTGGAGTGGCCCATCTACAATCCAAGGAATGCTAAGGATTGTCAGCAAACACTAGAAGCTAGAAGATGCAAGGAAAAATGAGCTCCTGTAGGTTTCCAAGACAACATGTTCTTACAAATACTTTCATGTCTGACCTCTAGACTGTGAGACTATGAGTGCGCATTATTTGAAGCCAGACTTTCTGTGGTACTTTGCATGGCATACTTGAACAACTCACACAATCTGCTTCTGTGGTGTTAGTCTACTTTGACCCGGATGCTGGATGCTCTTCATATGGGGGCCGAGAAGATGCCGAAGCAAATTTCTGAGCCCCAAGTCAGGAAGGCAGTGGAAGCCCCTTTTCTTCAAACCTCTTCCTTACCCAGCTACCCTATGTCCCTCTCTCTGAGTTGACATCTTGAAAGAAGAAACCAGGACACAGTGTTGACCACTTCACCATCTTCTCTGATTTCTCTTTCCCCACAAATCTCAGAGGGACAGCCTTCCCAACTCCCTCAGGTCATGACTATCCTCCCACAGCAAAGCCTAATGCCTTACAAGTTTGTCTGTCCTGGATTCAAGAGGAATCTCCCTTACAACACGGAGCACCATATGCTCAAGCATTCAAGCTGAACACTTGTTAAGTTAAAAGGGATCTAAAGGACTTCGGAAATAGGGGACTCTCCTAAGAAGAAAATGCATCTCCAGAAAGAGACTAGTAATCCATCACCAGGAAAATACCGGCCTGTTTGAGAGTCCCTGCACATGGATATGGTCAACTGATGTCCAGCGAAGTGATTCTGGGCTTATGAAAGGTTAGCTACTTTATATCTTAATTCTTTGCTGCTATCCCACAATGTGCACTTATGTCTGCTACACATGGTGGTTCTGGAGGGAAGAGCAGTGGGGTCCATACTCCCCCCCAAACTCTCAGGAAAACCTGAGAACATGGGAGGAGGACAGAGAAAGGGCAGTGACAGCAGAAGGCAGGACAGAGGGTGACAAGTGACAGCACCACACTTAAGCACATCCCGACTAGAAATCAGCTCTTGTGAACTAGTAGAAATAATTTCCATCTTCAGGTGTGAGTGCTAGTATCTCTATTATAGATTAAGTACTCAGATTCTGAAAACACCACAGAGAGGTAATCAGGTAAAGATGCAATCCATTTTCCACCATAGACTTATTGGGACCAAATGTTTCTGTTCTTAAAGAAGCCCCAAGAAATGCTTGAGTGACCTACACTTCCTTGAACAATAGCCCACTGTCCTGTTATCTGACTTTCCACTTTCTATTTGCATTTGTGTAATCAATAAATATACAAGATTTTTAGGGGCTCCTGGGTGGCTCAGTCAGTTAAGCATCTGCCCTCTGCTTAGGTCATAATCCCAGGGTCCTGGGATCGAGCCCCGCATAGGGATCCCTGCTCAGCAGAGAGCCTGCTTCCCCTTCTCCCTCTGTGTGCTTGTGCTCGCTCTCCCTTTCTCCCTGTCAAAAAAATAAATCTTATTTTAAAAAAAAGAAAGAAAGAAAAGACTTCTGTTCCTGGAAAACCTAAAGGCAAAATCAGAAAAGGCCAAAATTAGGCTTTGCGTTTCCAGGTGAAGTACCAATGTACGTTTGCTTTATTGTTATAAGCATGCATGTTTATGTGTGGGCGTGTGCTTGCACATGTGTGTGTGTGTGTGAGACATAGAGACAGTCATGGCCACTGTCGACCTCATCCTGAGCCCCAGTCCTCTGAAGCCCGTCAGAGAGCACATGGGAACGTGCTATGTGGTTTTGCCTGAGGTGGGAAAGCAGACAGGCAAGTCATGAACCACTTCAAACAGAAGGCACAGCGGACCCCAGGGTAGCGGTTCTCCTCCCACGCTCTCTTCTGGCCACGGGGAACATGGGGCTGTTCTATGAAACCCGAAGGAGAAAAGAAATTAGAAAGCGATCTTCCCTTGGGTCCTAATTTCTGGAAGTTCCTGTCTTTGGGTACATAATTTTTAAATGATTTAGTGGGTGGATTTGGACAAGTACTACATAGGCCCAATTTTGTAGGAAGATAAAATCATGGCTATAAGACTAGGAAGCAGGCCACAGCTGTTTGATGAAGTTACTTGGGTGCATTATGAACTTGCGCCTTGGTAGGCAACCACAGTGTGTGTGGGGGAAGCATGGTCTCTCCACTGGGCCACCACACAGCCATGTCCCCTATAACATTGGACAGTCTAGCATGATGTATCTGACCCACATTCAGATACCTCCACATGGGTTTTGTATAGTTGTACGCCTGCCCAACATCATTATTAAATTACTTTCTTTTCTTATCAATAATAAAAAAAGCATGCTTATTCTGTGCGAAGCCTTTTTCTTTCCTTTCCTTTCCTTTTCTTTTCTTTTTAAAAAGATTTTTATTTATTCATTCGACAGAAACACAGCTAGAGAGGGAACACAAGCAGGGAGAGTGAGAGGGAGAAGCAGGCTTCCCACCGAGCAGGGAGCCCAATGAATGACTTGGTCCCCAGACTCTGGGATCATGACCTGAGCTGAAGGCAGATGCCCAATGACTGAGCCCCCCAGGTGCCCTTCTGTGCAAAGCCCTTAAATAAGGTCTGTGAATTCCAGTCCATACTCTTAACCAGGTCTATGCTATGTCACAGGGTCGGCCAAAGAATGATATAGTGCTTTAAAGACACAATAAAAGTGGGAGAAAAATGCATTTCAATAATTCTATTAAGCTATATTCTGAATTCTTGCTATAGTAGTAAAAAAAATGTAATATCTCAGCATTTTCCATTGTTTCTTATCACAGACGTCCTTTTTCCCTTCATTCAACTACTGTGTTGCTACAAAATGTATTCTAACAAAGCATTTTGGACCTTTTTTTTATCCCCGAGGGCCCAGATAATGGGGAAAATATTTTAATCTGGGCAGATAAGTCACAGGTAAAAATTATATTATATTTAAAAAAATGGAATAAGACATGCAGAAATCATTTTTTTTTAAAAATCCAAATTTTTGAACTTCAAACAGGTTCATTTATAATGTAAGTCACACGTATCATGTCTTTAATAATAAAAACAAAAGGCAGTTACTTTCAGGGATTCCAAAGGGAAAGAGTCTTCCCCGGTCCACCTCCTCCAGGGAGGCTGCTTCCCAGAGACAATTACTTTTATACCTTTGTCTCTGATTTTTCTGCTGATTATTTTTGTATCACTAGGGCACATGGCCATATGGTTTCCTTGAGTCATCAGATGTGAGTATGATCCACTGATTTCTACCTGCAGGTAGGAGGAAAGGCCCAGAGAAAACCACTGAAGGCTCCAAGTCAAATCCCAGCCAACCCGGATCCCATGGGCACAGCCCGTCCCCTGCAAACCAGTGGAAAATACAAGTCAGTTCTGAAACTAGCGAGAAGGCCAGGCCTTCAGTACCCAACTGTTATTTGTAGTACTTTAAAAAGAAAAAAAAAGAAAAAAAAGAATGTGACCTTTGGCCTCTCTGAAGAATGAAGTCCATCTAGGAGTCCTTCAGGGAAGTTCTAGGCACAGACAACTCAAAAGGATTCTTGCTGAAAATCCTTTTTCTTTCTACTTTGTTTTCGCTCACACCCTTTGCTTGGCTGAGTGGGTAATCCAGGACTTTTGAAATCCCAGGACATTGTGTGTGCTGGCTAGGAAACCCTACCCCAGTGTGAAGGCTCCAGGAAGTGGTTTTAAGGAACCGAGTATATTTTGTAAACAGACAACTAGCATCGGACTGAATACAAATACACATAAGCCCCCTCTTGTTTGTGTCTGCTAATGGTCTTCAGGGTGGGAGCCAAGGTTTTAGCTTACACTTCAGTGCAGTCCAGATTTGCAGGGCTAGCAACAAGCACACGATTTTCTACATTTATGGAGCGAAAAACTTTTTAAAATAAAAGGCCCAGCATTTCATGTATGGGAGCCTACTCAAAAGGAACCCTCACTTTCTTCACTAAAAAAGCAACAAGGAGCATGCTTTTGCAGATAGAAATAGAGTGTAGATGGACAGGAAGCAAAACAACCCAGTTTGCTGCGTATTTCCCAGCGCTCATTCCTCAAGACCTTGGGATTGTTTACATGATCTTAAAATATTTTTAACAATCTTGAGATACGGCAAAGCCGAGACAGTTTTGATTTGGGAACCAACATAACAATCAGATTTTTTTCCGGCAGATTTTATAATACTATTTAAGTGGGAAGGCACTTAAAACAACAGTGAATTATGAAATGACCTGACCAGATGTGGATTCAGGTAGCCATGTGTGCGCACGTGCATTTGTAAAATACCTACCCAGACTTTTCAGAGAAGTGACAATGAACCTTTGGGACTGTCACCATTCACATCGTGCTGTACTTCATACAAGTCAGTGCATGGGTGTCATGGAAGAGACTCAGGTCCTGTTGGGCACATTTCCCTGTCGCGTTCCACAATGAAATCTACATTGACTATTCCCAGTCTGCTATACAGAAACATCATGATCCCAGAATCAGGAAAATCAGACATCCTGGAAAAGTTTCCTGAATGTGGATTCGTTTTACATTTTCAACCAAAGAAGGGACGTTCAGGAATGTCTGTTCCAATCATGACTACATGTGCAGAAATCTGTGACAGGAGAGGAAGAATCCACCGTGAAAGGAATTTAAAAATAAGAACAGACGAGGGTCACGGTTCAGGCAATGAGGACTTTGTTAAGCAGAAAATATAAGGGTTTTCAATTAGCTAAATGAATTTGGAAGGCCACCTGTTCTTCTCAGTCAGAACAAAGTCTTCGGCTCTCGCATGGACATCACCAGACACATTTGTTGGTTGGTTTCCCTTCGTGATTTTTCAGTGCATGGCTTTGTGCAGTGGGAAGGAGGCGGGGACCATCGTGACCTGTTGTGAGTCGATAGGTGCATACTTAGTGATAAATTCACTGACGGAGGATTTTCTGCATATGCTCTCAGGAGAGTGACTCTCGCTGGTGTGTCTGGTGACACCAATTCTACACTTCAGTGGATGTTGGTTTAAGGCTGAGTTGGTTTAGCAAAGATGCATCTTTTGTTTGGGTTTCTATGTTTTGGGTTTTTGTTTGTTTGTTTGTTTGTTTGTTTTTTAATACTCTCTTGCAGGGAAGAAGAAAAGAAAAATCAGAAAAATTGAGAGTGGACACCTATTATGCATGACAACTAACCAGGCTTAAAGGAGGACCGAACCCTCCTGGTAGAAGAGCTCACCGGCCAAGGAGCCTGTTAGAGTCTCGAAGGCTGGTCCTTGTCCAGTCACAGGAATACTATGTGTCCCTTGAGGTGTGGTGCCATCCCATCAGCTTATTTTTCCTTAATAGCAGTAGCCTCCTTTCCTCCAGAAAGGATTAGTGAGTTCTCTGATTGCAATGACAGGACAAAATAAAAACGGTCTTTCCTCTTCTTTTACTATTACTGTTGACAAGTTCCCCCCACAGCCTGAGCACACGGTAAATTCTCAGTTAACGTGGTGTTTATTTTTAGAAGTACTGTAAGCTCCGTGAGTATGAACACAAGACATTTGTCTTAGCAGTTAACAAATTGCCATCATGTTAACAATTTCCCTCTTGTGCTACTAAATCACCAACAACTAAAAGTAGAAAAACGTATTATCAAGTGTGGGCTGTGATTTAGAAAGTGTTTATCTAGATGCATCCGAGATATAAAGAAAGTTGAATTTCTCACTGAAGTCTTAAATTTTGCTTAAAATCTTTGTGTCCCTGAAGGCTGAATGACCTTAAGAAAATCTCCTCGACACTCAGAAACTTGGTGTCTCTTCTTCATCATGAGCATCTTAACATCTATGCTAAAACTTGAGTGAAAACGAGTAAAAGAAAGTGGGGCTGTCGGGCTTCTTTAAGATAGTACATCCAATTTTGAGAAATCTTCACTTTCATTTAGAATGCTTCTACACTCTGAAAACTATTTAAATGATTTTACAAGAGAAAATACAGAATGGGATTCAGTTGATTTACCAGATTCAATTTCTCATAAACTATTAAGCTATTTAAACATAAGCTATTTCACTGGATGCATAAATTTCTAACTAGGGATTCTGGAATTATTTAGACACATTCATGGAGGACCTGAAAAGTAGCACATGTTGACCTTTCAACTTTGGAAGCATCCCCTAATGGTATTTTTGTTATTTTCAATTTATTCTGGAATCCTCCCTTCTGAAAAAAAAAAAAAAAAAAAAAAAGCCAGCTTTTGGAAAGAATTCCTGTGGATCCCATTGTCATTGCATTTTGCAAAAGGTTACATTTTTTTTTTTACCATGATCACAGTGGGGCTGCGTAGGTATAGTCACAGACTGGAGAATTGAAACAACTTGGAAGATAATTTAATATTAAAAATAATTACTCTTCCTACCACTATTGCACTATTTTAAATGATATTTTTCCCTTAATTATGTAATTAATTACCTCAGTTCTTCATTTCACTCTGATGGAAAACCCATGAAGCACCACAGTCTCAGAGAACAAGATACTGATTTTTTGTCTACCAAAAAACCTGGGAGGTAGACATATACAAATCTACGATAAAATAAATGTATTCCCAAGACTCAAGTATATTGTGTTTTTGCATATAAACAAATATTCCTATTTATGGGATTAATGCATCAGTGGTGACAGCGACAACTTCTCTGAGAGGGCAGGAGCTGGTGGTTCTTTGTGCTGTGGACAGGTGTTCAGGTGGTGCTCTGCCAGCTGGAGGAACTATCTGGATCCCCGAGTCATGGGTATGATTGCTCAGTCACTGAAGTATGCGCAGCTGTAATATGTGGGTGGTCATATTCTTCCCAGATTCTGAATTCAGCTGTAAGGTAATGACTCCCAAATGCTCATCCCTAGACCAGATCGCTAGCCTGAGTTCCAACCAATGGATCTAACCGTCTAGAACACCTTGCTCTTGGGATATGAGCAGGTCCTTTCCACTATGTTTCTAAATTTCTGGTATCATGAAATCTTTAAAAGCAGGGGCTCTCGGCGTGTCTGGGTGGTATGTTTCGTCTAGCATTTGACTCTTGGTTTTTGACTCAAGTCATGATCTTAGGGTTTATGGGATTGAGCCCCACATTGGGCTCCTTGCTCAGCAGGGAGTCTGCTTGAGGATTCTCTCTCACCCTCTCCATCTGCCCCTCCCCACTGCATGTTCTTTCTCTCATGCTCTCTCTCTCCAAAATAAATAAATTTTTAAAAAATAAAAAATAAAAAAAGAAAAAAGCATGGGCTCTAGAGCCAAATTGCCCAGTTCAAATCCTGACTCTTCTACTTTACAAAGCTGTGTGACGTTGGCCAAGTTGCCCAGCCTTTCTGTGCCTCCATTTCTTCATCTATAAAATGGGGGAGATAATAATATGCTGTCACAGAGAGATTTGAGAATTAAGGGCCTAGAATACTGCCTGACACATAGTAAGCACTCAATAACCACCAAATTCTCTTGTTGTCATTTTTCTTTGTTTCAGTGAATGACTCCAGGAGTCGCCTGGCAATTTAAACCTGGATCCAACTTGGGGACCAACCACTGACAGGTTCAGTGACCTTGGGCAACTGACCTAACCTCTTTGAGAGCCTCATTCTTCATCTGAGAAATGAGCTTGACAGAGACTTTTAATATGCACTTAGTGAGATGACCAGAACAGAATGCTGAGGGTAGGGCCTGGCTTACAGCCAACATGAAGGAAAAGTAAGCAGTTGCTTCTATGATCTTGGACTCTCCTTCCCCTTAGCTCTCATTTCTAATCATTAGCAAGTTTTGTTGCTTCCAACCCTTAAAAACTCTCAAATAGCTCCCCTCTTCTTTATACTGCCTCTTACCTTTTATCTTCCATCTCCTGACAAGCTTGGGACCCCAGCCTCTGGCTCTGTGGGCCATCCGCAGCCTTCTTCTGGAATGAGCATCTCAGATGTAAGGAGGTCAGATCCCTGCTCCCAATGCTCCCGAGCTTCCTTCCTCTCACGTCCAGCATCCTCGGGGCTGTCGGCCCAGAAAGATGCCACACCTGCGCTCCCTCCCAGCTGCACCCCCACTCAGGTCCCCGTGTGGACACCCACAACATGTGCACATCCCCCCCCTTGGCCTGAGGGCCCATGGGTGTCATTACCCACACCAGTCCCAGGCATAGGAAATAGCAGGACAAGAAACAGAGGGCTGATCATGCAAAGCCTTCTTTCCAGATGTCTACACTCTACGAAATTACATTCTTTGTGTGCGTTTGACCTGCTGAGCCAGCGATTTTCTATGAACCCATCTAATATATGGAGGAGAATACAAACTCTCCCTTTACTTTCAAGTTGAAATAGGAGAATTCACATACTCTTTTTTTTTTTAAGATTTTATTTATTTGAGAGAGAGGGTGGGGCAGATGGAGAAGAGAGAGAATCTCAAGCAGACTCCCTGCTAAGCACAGAGCCCAACCCTGAGATCATGACCTGAGCCAAAATCAAGAGTCGGATGCTTGACCCACTGTGTCACCCAGATGCACCGGGAGCTCACATATTCTTTGGGGTGTGCCAACGGTTGCTGTAGTGACAATGGGAAAGCTTTGGGATTCTGCAGTCTCTCCTTACTGGCATTAAGGTTATTTCAGGGAAAACACGGGTAGGTTGGTCACTTCACTTCTTCTGCTCTAGCAACTTGACAGACAGGACCAGCTCTGTTCTATGCACTCACCCAGCTGTGCTTGCACACAACGTTTCCTCTGGGGTCCCTGCCTTTCCATGGGGATCCCCCTTCACCCCTTTACCTGTCTCTCCTCTGTAGACTCTGAAAGCAGGCCATTGTCCCATTGGTTCCTATCGTCAGAACCTGGCACAGTTCCCGACACATGCAGAAATATTACGTTATCGGTAGGCAAAGGTCATGAGTCCCCAAAATAAATCACATGTCACAGGAAAGGCGAGCTGAATATGTGACTAAGCTTCTTCTTGAACCTATTTCCAGCTCTCTAAGATACACCCCTGAGCTGTGTAACAGCTATAAGAGATGGTCATCACAGTCACGGATGGTGTAAGCCTGCTCTGACCGACGTCGCCGTGTGGTTGACAGCTAAGAATACTCTAAAAGTGTTCAAAGTCAAAGTTTTTAACAGTTGTGAGTAAGTAACTCAGTCTTCCTGGCTATAAGAACCTACAGGTATAGCATTTCCTTTGAAAACATTTTGGGTTATTGCCACGTCATTTATTTTCTACAAAGATCGCAGTGGGCTTTGTCCACTCTGGTCTCCGCTGATACCCCTGGGACCCATTGCGCTCTTTGTCCCCAGAACTGCACCCTTTCCAAGGCAAGACGCCAAAAGGAAATCTTTTTTTATTTGTTTTTTGGGGTTTTGTTTTGGAGAGGTTTCAGGGTTGTATTCTTTTTCTTTTTCTTTACCTTTTGTCAACATTTGGGTTACAACAGCTGTGACAGCGACCAAGCTGATAAGAAGGGAAAGCCTTTTAAAAGTACAAACCTTGAGCAAGAAAGGAAATTACCAAATAGAGAATTTTCATTCTCTTAGACTGAAAAACAGCCTGAAATTAAAGCAGCATGACTGGAAGCCTGCTCTGGTTCTTTTTTTTGAAGTCAGTAAAGAGCCAATTCTGTAAATAGAGCAAAGCAATAGCCCTCCTCCTCCATGCCTCTCCCAATAGGAGCTCCTTAGTCTTGAGAATGCTATGAACCCAGAAACTCAAGAATTAATCTTCAAGTCCAACTGTTCTACAGTTTTCTGGCCCTTTAAAGAGAGTCACCAATGAAGTTGGTCTTAAAATTGCAGTACTTTAAAAAAAAAAAAAAGTCCAGACTAAGCTTGATCAGGAATCAGGAATTTTGGCATCTGTTGAATGGAAGGTCTACTAATGAACTTGTTCTTATTTGTTGCTGGGAGGTGAGGACAGGGAGCACAGAGGGAGGCAGAAGTAAATGCCAGGAGGATGTAGAAACTCTGGTCAGTTAACTTTGTCTTTCTGGGATTCGGGGCTTGAGGGTTGGTCAGGGAGGGATTCAGAGGTCTCAGTCCAACAGTTCTTTCTCTGGCCAAGGAGAGGACCTGCGTGGTCCATCAAGGTTCCTTTAGCTCAAAGACTCTTAACTTTGCTTCTTTGGACCCTCCATTCCCTTCTTAGATTAATTAGTTGACAATAAAATTGAAATGCAAAGAAACACGGAGTATTTCTGCAAAAATCAATTGTCCTGAGTAGTTCAGAAGATGTGCATATTAGATTTCACCTTCTGTCCCTGAGACTCTCACTTCCTTCAAACCAGGATGACGGTGAGCTCACCACCAACCGCATCTGCTAACCTGCTGCAGCAATAGTACCTCGCTCCTCCAGCTGTCTAAATTTTTCATAAAAAGATGCACGCTTGATTTTCAATTATTATAGTCCTTCTTGCTAATCCAGGGTGAGAAGAAACTATATCACAACAGAAGTAAATGGAGGCCGTGTCCCAGGCACCTTCATCCAGCAGGCCTAGCTTAAAAACCATGAAATTTTGGATTTCTTAAGTCTCTTTTCGAGTAGACAAAATTTTTCAAGTAGATTGTTTTAGCCAGTTCAGGCTGCTGTAACAAAATACCATAGACTGGGGGCTTAAGCAACAGATAATTATTTCTCATAATTCTGGAGGTTAGAAGTCCAAGATCAAGGTACTAGCAGATTTGGTTCTCGTTGAGGACCCATTCTTGGTTTGCACATGGTGGTCTTCTCGCTGGGAAGGTTATTTTAGTAAAGTAAGCCTTCCAACCCTGCCTCCTGCTAAACCCCAAAGACAACATGATTAAAGCTTATGGTTGTTTCAGTAGAAAGTGTGTTTCCTTTCCTTTTTTCTTCTCCTTTTTTAATTTTTTTCTGGTAGGGTTCTTTTTTTTTTTTTCTGGTAGAGTTCTTTAATGGTAGACTTGTAGTTCATTCTCCCGTACAAGAGATTGGATTGTTTGGAAGCTGGAACTCCTTATGTTCAACATCATTTGTCATCACAAAATGCACCTTCACAAGAGGAAAATACTGCATTTTTTTCAGGCAAACAAACTGGCCAGGAATATACCTTCAATGACTAGGCTGCAGTTTTTAAATCATGGTGATAAGGAAATTGCTGTCTTCTATACTTTCTTACATACTACATTGTTGTCCAGAACAAAATATCTGGATTGTATGTGAATATTTCAAGGTGTTAGAGCCTTTTCTCTTTTTTTCTGATTGCCATACTCCAAGCAATTGGGCAAAACTACCTGCAGAAAGAACTGGAGGGTGGCTAGTAGCAGAGCAATCGCATCAGATCTCACTGATTAGGGGAAAAGTCTGTCTCGAAGGATCATGGGTTGCTGTGATCCATGTTGTTTCCCCAAACCATGTTACTGAGTGACAAGATAAGATAGGACAGGAAGCAAGAGCTTTTGGAAGGATTTTGCCAGGCCGTAGGAAAGGCTTAAAGCCCCCTAAAACTAGCAGGAAGATGTTAAGTTCAATTTGGGGTAATTGAGGTAAACACCCAATTAAAGGATTTCTTACCAAAAGTTAGAGAGTCAACACATTTCAGTGCTTTTTCCTAAGTCCCAGTGTACTAGCAAAGCAGTACTGAAATCAAAAAGGCAATCCCAGGAGAAGGGGACCGTGAGCCCACAGACACTGAACAAACACCAAGTCCCAAAGTCGTGGCGGGAATGGCTCAGTTTAAAGCAAGAAGGTCCTGACATTTATCTGGGTTTTGTTTGTTTGTTTGTTTAAGCATTTACTTTTGTATAGTAAAAAAAAAAATCACTTAAGAAATTGATTCTGCACAAATGGTACTAATTCACAAGGATTTTAAACATATATATTTTTTTAAGTAGCATGAAATGAATCAGCTACTATGTATCCTAAATACCCATGATTGAAAGTCATCTTAACTGTAAGTACTGGATTATTTAATAGATATGACAGACATTGAATTTAATATTTGTTTAATAGATGTGATTTATATTATTTTGTGTTTATATTATTTGTTTAATAGATGTGTTTAATAATTATTTAATAGATGTGACAGACATTGAAATGACCAACCTAGTGCTAAGAAAGAAAGAAACTCTTCCTAAAGGGTATAAATGCTTTGCAAATGAAATCTTTTTTTATTAACTGGCAGAATTACAAGTGATCAGTAGAGCAAAGCAGGAATGAATGTTGAATAGTTATCACCAGGTATGAATCTAAGACCCTCATAATCCAGTATTTATAGGAGAGAATATAATAATAAAGAAAATCACTTTTCCATAATTAAATTGTTATTCTTTGAACATGTTATTTAGAAGACTTAAACATAAAGTCATATTTTAAATATACTTTTTAAGTGGTCTATAATTACATGGGAGAACAAAGCATCACAGCAAACATCCTGTTCTAGAAACAAAATGTCTGCTGCAATCTGCTTAGAACCTGAAATAATTAATACCTGTGACCTCAATTTGGCAAAGTATTATTATTTCTATTTTGCCTATGGGGAGTATTTTGTGAAAACTCGTTTATAACACTGCAAGTAGCTGTGTATTATTGAAACTGAGTAAGAATTAGCTTGCCTAAGGCCACTCATAACAACAGTTCCAAAAAGGAGAAAAATTGAGGACTGTCACACTATTAATTTTTAAGTTTATTTGGATAAAATAAATTTGAATATATATTATTTTGTGATTTAGTTACGATTATCTGTAGTCAAGCTTTTGCAATCCAATTTGAACTAGTCTTCAAGCAAAAATGGAATTGTATGGGATACAGGTTTAATAGGGGAAAAATGGGACAAAAGAATTTATGATATCTATAATATTCTTCAAAACCAAACCTATGATTTTAGATAGTAACAACAAAGATAAAGACCAGGTCATGAATGGTCTTGAAGTAGAATCGTAGGTCTTTTTTTTTTTTTTTAAGATTTTATTTATTTGACACAGAGAAACACAGCCAGAGAGGGAACACAAGCAGGGGGAGTGAGAGAGGGAGAAGCAGGCCTCCCGCCGAGCAGGGAGCCCGATGTGGGACTCGATCCCGGGTCTCCGGGATCATGACCTGAGCCAAAGGCAGTCGCTTAACCGATGGAGCCACCCAGACGCCCCGAATCATAGGTCTTAATGTTGATCAAGATCAAAATGAATTTAAATTTATATAAGGCTTATAATCATACTTTACATATTTAAATTTATTAAATTGATCATATTCATCACTAAACCTCCCCCTAAGCCTGTATTCTCTATCTCATTTGTTGGTATAGCTATTAACTCGTACTTTTGAGCAGTAGACCTAGACCTACCCTTGACTTCTCCCCCTCAACATCCATATCTGATCTCCAAAATATTGGTCAAGCTCATTCTCTCCTTCGCATCCCCATCAACGCTACTCCTGTTTGGGCTCTCATCACTGCATTAGCATCCTAATGGCACACGGCCTCCAGCTTTGTGCACCTTAATTCCATAATATTCAAAGTCACAGTCCATTGAATCAGAGCAAGGGAAGCTAGTTGAGTGGCCACAAAGAATACCTGCCAGATGTGCCCATTGGGATACAGTGCTCATGAGCCATCTCTCCTAAAACTCGTAATGTCTTTCAATCACCTATAGAATAAAAACTCAACTCTTGGACATCCTAGTGAATCTTTCCATGACCTGTCCATGGATATCTTCCCTTTATCCCATCTGAATGATCCGTGTGTGTTATTTCACCAGACTCCTTGTTTCCAGTTGGGCTCTGCCAATAGGGAGTACAGGCAGATTGGAGGAAGGGAAGGGAGTGGCGTCAGACTACCTCCATTCCAGCTTCCTCCCTGCATTCTCAACTCACCTTCCTCAAGAGAACACTGGTCCTCTTGTCAGGGCATCTCCTCCCCAAAGCATTCTCTGTCTCCAGCGTCTAGAGGCTTTTCATGCCTAGGAGCAGTACCGCTGCCCTCTTCAGGGCTCGGCACTACTTTTGTGGTTCCCTAGACTCTGGGCAAGGAAAATAGTGCCTTGATCAAATTGTGGAACCTGGTATCCTACTGCGTTGTTGTAGACTCGCTGCCAAGTTGGCCTCGTGGTCACTCCGTTTTGTTTCCAATGTTGACTCATCCTCTTTCTCTGCCTCTTGCCAACCCCTTCTTTGTACTGAAGAGTTCTCTACTTACGTGCTCTAACCTACTATCAGCGGGCCCCATAGGTGCATTCTTCTAGAACAACATCAATTCTCCATTTTCAAGCTTCAGGTTGTGTGTGTTTAATGTAGGCATGTAATATCTCTTTCCTGTACAATTCCAGAATCTATTTTTGGTTAGATCTTGGCATCTACACTCAGACAGTTGAAGTTGTAATTCCAGAATCCCTCATTAACTTTGGGCACTTTATCTCATTAACTAAGTTCCTGGCAAAATGATATGACAGTAGCACTTTTTCTCCCAATGTTGGTATAGGGATTAAATGAGATAACTCATGCAAATTTCTCAGCCCAATTCCTTAAGTTTGGGCTCCCAATATCCTTGCTGAATATATTTTCTTTGTCTCTATATAGGCAAAAAAGGAATTCCTGCTTCTTCTAATAGTGTTTAGTCATACTCTGTTCCACTCTATTCATTGATACCAGGTTCTAGATCCATAGGTCTGATACATGACTATTCAAATTGGGCTACAAAATGTTCAGCAAGCCTTCCACTCAAACACCCCACTGTCAGAATGCCCTCACAAGATAAATTCTGTGATGGTCCTGCTGTGTGTTGGACACTCTACCTGCTGTGTCATCTCCCTGGGTCCACACTTAATCTCCTGTATACAGGTGAGTGTTAGAGAGACAAAGGAACTCACCCAAGGTCATAAATGCATGGCAGGCAGAGCTTAGAGATGAACTTTTTCTCTGACTGCAAAGCCATCTCTCTTCTACGTGGGTCCCCAGTTGAACATCTACAACTTGCAAAACACTGTCATGCAAACTGAAGAGTTACATCGATGAGAGTTTTGACTACTGCCCTAAGGAAGCATAAAAATATTACTAGCTCTGCCAAGCTGGAGTCCTAATTGGTAATAAGAGAACTGCATTGAAGAACCGCTAAGTATTGCATTATAAACTGTCATATAAATAATCTGTAGTTCTTTCCGAGTGTTCTGGAGGGAACCGCACATGTGTGTATCTGTCTGCTTGGAGCCACCAGTATTCACCAGCATCTACAATCTTCAGGGTGCGTTCTTCTCTGGCTGTTGTCTCCCACATCAAAAATGAGGTAAGCATCTCCCTGTTGGCTTGTGTTTGTCCAACACCTCTTTTGATTGTGTTTAGAAAGATCACAAGGGAGATCTTTGTTATCCAACAGCCAATAGAGTTAAGTTTACCGAAACTTCTTCAGTGGGAAGGAGTCTCAGCTCTTGCCCTCAGCCCTTCCACCACCTTTGGTGACTTGTCCTATGAACAGAGCCCATCTCTTCAGGTGTCTGCTTGGACAATCTAATTTCCTAAGACAGAGGTTACCTAAGGGACACAAACTCTCTTCTCTACATGATGCAAAAAGAATTTTGTGTCACTGCTGGTAGGAAGGGGAGAATGTCTGTCAGACCTGTCATGGTCGGATGGGCAGGCATTTTAACTGAGTGGGGAAGAGAATGGGACAGGCCACCCCTGGCCCCAGACCCTGTGCCCTGGGCCCTTGCTTGCTCTGGCCTTCAAAGGAGAAGCAGGTCTGCTGACTGACTTTCGTTCCTAGTTGAAGCTTTCTGCCTGGCCCTTTGTCTCCCCCGATTCTTTTAGTGTCTCCTTTTCATCCTTTCTCTCCTGCTTTTCATCTTTTTCCACTTTGTTTCCAAAGATAAATAATGTGTTGTTAAGCTAAGTTTAAAGGATGATAAGAGAAAAAAGTTTAAGTTAAAAGAAAGAAGCCTTTTATATTTCCCTGTGACTTTTAATCCATAGAATTATATTAGTTTTATATATTTAATGGTCACCATATCCATATCCACAAAAGTTGTGTTCTGTTTTTTCACTCAACATTCTTTGGTGAGCACTTCTTCCTTCTCCATAATGTTAGAATAGTCACTGTTTTCATAATTAGATGATAATCTATTTTGTCAAGATGCCTCTTCCCTTCCTCTCCTCCTTCGTTTTACTGTCCTCAGAAATCTCTGCTTTCATGATCTCTGCTTGAACTGGACCTTACATTTGTCATAGCAACAGGTGATGGAGAATTCTATTTTAACTTTCATGTAGCTGATTTTAACTAACCTGGGACCATGTTCAGCAGTTATCAGTGGTATGTGGTAAACAGTCACAGACTCTGGGACCATATTCAGCAGTTATCAGTGGTATGTGGTAAACATAAAGCCAGTTTGACTTCTACCTTAACTACTGTTGGAAAGCTCATATCAGGTTACTACTTCCGGTCCCCAAAACCATTCCAGGCAGAGGCTGACAAGGGTTATGGTTCACCATACCTGGTCAGCTATGCGTGGTTTGGACATGCTTATTTTAAAACCTTTACCATTTCTCACACTTGAACTCCACTTTTGGAACCCTTAAAAAAAAAAGATTTTATCCACTTATTTGAGAGAGACAGAGAGCATGAGCAGGGGGGCAGAGGGAGAGGGAGAAGCAGACTCCCCACTGAACAGGGAGCCTGATGCAGGAATCCATCCCAGTACCCTTGATTATGACCTGAGCTGAAGGCAGACACTTAACCAACGGAGCAACCCAGGCACCCCACTTTTGGAACTCTTATGGGATAATTCGATTTCAGTTTTTTCTAGATCTGCGCAATGTTTCTGTTTCTAATTCTCAAGCAATTTTCTTAAGAAGCAATTGTATTTATGTGTCCAACTTGTCTAGAAACAGGAGAATCAACTGAGCTCTGTGATCAGCATTTTCTCCTCTCACCAGGGTCCCCACATTCTCCCTGCTTCCGTGTGTCACACCACACCATCCAGTAATGTTTCCAGGTTTTGGCTGGATAGCACAAATTCAAGACTCAAGTTGTTCCATTCACATGGCAATGAAATAGAAACCAACAAAATGAGCGGTGGCATTGTAGTTAAAGCCTCACAATCTCTAATTCCTGAACGCAGTTTTCTAGAGTGGGAGGAGAAATGGTTAACTCATACACCAACTGCTGACTGACTTTATTCCGTTATTTTATGTTGTTTCCCAGTACTATTCCTCAATCCTGAAATAACTTGGTCCAGTTATTTCCATGCACACTTTCCCCCAAGTGAAAAATAGGTATGTAAAGAGAAGCAACTACGAAGACAGGTTACATAGAAAAACTGTCCCATTTCCTGAGTCAACTGAGCTGGAATAAAAGCATTATTAGGACAATAGGGGGAGAGGACCCTTGATTTTTTAAGTTAAAGATTATCATTTTCATGTAAACTTAAAATGAATACAAGTAAAATTAATTTACTCATTCATAACAGTGGGCACCAGTCAGATGTTAAAATCAGCTCAAAAATTAATTTATAGAGTAGACATCAACAGAGCCAGTCAGGAGAGCTGAAATGAATTTATAAACAGATGTTAAACTGATTAATATCCAATGGGGAGATAAAATGCAGTGTTTGGGGTTGTCTTTTTGCTAGGGTAGATATCAGTTACATGTACTGGATAAAATTAATTTGCTTTTCTCTAGGTAAAAATCATTTCCATCATCAATTTTCTGCAACTTAACTTCTACCCTAAAAAGTTATTAAACAGCCTAGTCAACAGAAAGGTAATGAAAATCCTACATTCCTTTAAGATTGGGCCCCATAAATCTGGCTAGACCCACACTGCTCAATCCCATGGCCACTAGCCACATGCGGCCAGGACAGGTCCAGAACATTCCCATAGAAAGTTCTACTGAACAGTACTGTACTAGCCAATGACCAGTGCTCAGCTGAAAGGCTGCCCAGTGCTCTGTTGTGTCCATTTCCAAATCTTTGACCATTTTTTTTTCTGACAAAACAAAGTAAGTAACAGCAGTAGTGATATGTTAGCAGGGTATATAAGGGAGTAATAACTGGTATTTAGTGAGTACCAGCTGTGTGCCAGGAATTATATAAGACCATTTGTATATATTATCTAATTGGGTTTTCACAATTTATATATCTTACCTAATCCAGTCCTTATACTAGTTTAACCTCATATGTTATATTTGAGGAAACAGAAGCTCAAAGAGTTTAAACAATTTGAGTCCTCAAAATTTGCATACATTATCTGATGAGGCCTCATAATAACTTAACCTCACTTACTAGATGATGACCCAGAGACTCAAGCCGATTAGAAAGGCCTGCTTGAGATCATGCATACAACTATTAAGGGGTTGAACCAGGATTTGATCTCACATATGTGTAACTCTTTAGTCTTGCTTGTTTCGCGAAACTAGATTGCCCAGTCTATGTGTCTTGAAAGAGAAGGAAGGATAGTAGATCAAGTAAACGTAGAGTACAGACAAAAAATACAATCATAAAAGAGACACCCAAGGAATCTGACTGGGGCTGACTGACTAGCAAAGGCCATGTTAATTAATTGCCCTCTGGTTTTCAGGTGCCTCAGGGTCGATCGGGCTGTACATTTTATAGGCTTCAATAGGCCTTTCCAGAAAAGCCCCTGGGGACTCATCCTTACCTTGAGTCACCTCACTGATCTTGGATAAATTTATGGGCCTCCTTGGAGCCACCTGGAGTCCCCCCAGCAGAGCCTGCCGGTAGAAATGGAGACTCTCCCTACCTTTATCTGAATCTCCTTGCAGATGAAACTCATTCTGCAAGACAATCACAATTGTAAAAACTCAGAAACAGACATTTCCAAGGATCCAATTTGACAGTTGCCACAATAGGATTGATAAGGAAGCTTAGTTATTCTATGACACACAACATTTTAATAGTCAGAATACTTAGTGATGATCCTGTACTAGTACATTAAAACTTTAGGTAGGGCACATTACCTCCAGAATAGTTAGAGCACCCATTTAAATGTAACCCAAGGCTTCTCATTTGTCTAACAGTACTTCCCAAGTGACTTAGCAAACTAAATAAAAGACCTAATAAATTAAGAAGACTTCATTTATGATTTAAATCTCAGGAAGTATGGTAAGACCTTAGAGTTTTAAAGCACAAGCCTAAATAGGATTAGGGATTTCAAAGAGATGATAAATGCAAATCACAGAAACTGGTTTCTCCCCACAGGCAAAGAGAGCGACTACTTACAATTTATTATCAAGAGTAGACCAACAATGGGAGAAAACCTTGCCTTTTGAACAAAGAGAAAGCAGAGTTTCAATCTTACACTTTAAAACCCATTCATTTCAATCTTGGTCCATACCGACCACATTTAAAATTCTGTTCTAAAGTTTTCCTTCCACAAACTTTTACAACATTCCTTTGCATTCAGATTTTGTCCCATGCCATGTTTTTCCAAAAAACCATCTCATTTAGGACAAAACTACCTTCTTTTACCTTCAACAAAAATGCATTCTCATTCTTTATCGTTCTTACTCATCTACTACTTTTCCAAATAGAGTTGCTTCCCTTATTTCCATCAGTCTTAGTTACAGTCAGCAGGATTTTGCTCTCTTTAGAAACCTTAATCTCCAGTGAAGACTAAGGAGTAATGATTATAAACTGTTACACCAGAAGTCAGTTTTTGCGATGGGCCAGCCGGCGGAGCCTCCCAGGCCTGGGGCCTCCTAGGCCTTCCCGGCAGTAGCGCTTTCGGCATGGTGGGCTCCCCGGGAGCCTCTGGCGCGGGCTCCGACACCCAAAGTCGCCGCCGTTTTCCCCCCATGGCGGGCGGACTCAGTTTCCCGCTGGTGGGTGCAGCGCACTCAGACTCCGGAGCCAGAGCGGTGGAGCCCCGCACACACACTCACACACTCACACACTCGTCACATGCAAACAGGTTGGACACCCCCGTGCCCTCGACTAATGAGGGGCGATCAGGCTCCCTTTCCATCAAATAGGACGGGTCTTCAAACATGACTGTCTCGGCTAGGGGACTCAAACCCCTGGCGACCAACTAGCCCAGGGGGACCCCAAACCGCCTGGCACCCACAGATAGGGATCTTCTCTGTCCCCTGAGAACACTCTTCAAGCTCCGTGGAAGCAAAACCAAAAGCTAGAGTCGGCCTCATGCCCACCAGCGGGAGCGACCCTCTCCGACTGGGACCAAGGGGATCGCACGTCCCCCCAGAGAGGATCAGAAGGCCTTCCGACTCCTCCGGCCCTTGGTCCACCAAGACGGCCCGAGCACTGCAGAGTACCGGTGATGAGCTCACACAGACAGAGAACAGACAGACGCCTACCTGGCCAGTCAGGCTCTTCGGGTCGGGGTCCCTCAGGGCCTTGGGGATCCCCGGCAAGCCCCCAAATGTTATGCCCAGATTACGAGATCCCCAAAGACCATCAGGAAGTCGCCGAGTCCAATGCAAAAACAAAGAGCCTTTCTTCTTCCAGCCAGCTCGGGCTCAGTCTCCCGCACCCACGATGCAGCGGCGAGAAGGTGAGAAAGAGAAGGAGCCCCGGTTTCGAGAGCACAGTTGTTTTAGAGGGGTCTGAGGGCAGTTGGTCAGGTGAAGTTCGCGGCTTATGTCGATTGGCCAGGAGCCAGTGGGTCTAGGGGGTGAGATGTGGTCAGCTTACTTGGACTTTAGTAATGCCCTTCCCTATTCTTTATTGGCTAACTCGGGGGTGGGCAAGGCCTGGGTTGGGCAATATTCTTATATTCGTGCGGTTTTTCTGGAGAAGGGTCAAGCTGGGGATTTGCACAAAATGGAGTCAGTCTTATTCTGCCCTTTCAAGTGTACCTGCCAAGGTGAGCCCGGGTGACGGATGGAAATGTTAAATCAGCATATTACACAACTGAAACCAACATAACACTGTATGTTGACTAACTGGAATTAAATTAAAAAATAAAAATAAAAGTAAAGCCCATAATGTGGGGAAATGGACATCTTTCTACATGACTTAAGGTTGTAAATAGCTGTTACCTATTAAAGGGAGAACTGTATGCCCTTTATGATCTAGCAATCCATTTTCAGAAATAAAACACCAACCAGTTAAAATAAAAAAAAAAAACCTTTAGGCTTCATATTTTTTGATAAACTATGGACAATAATCTGACTACTTCATAGAGTTGTCAGAAGAATAAGTGAGATAATATTCATAAGAAGCCTAGTATAATGTCTCATATTTAGACCCAAGAAATGGTCTCCATTTGTGCCAATATTTTGAGTCAAATAAATAATGAATACTGTTAAAATGCCATAATTTTCAATATTTGTACTAAATATCACTTCTTATTTTTAAGAGAGTTAAAGAACAGAAAGTTACGTAAGAGGCTGTGACCATTTTCATAATACATTTTTTTCTTATGAATGTACCAGATGTCCCATATAAAACCATAAAACTATCCTATGCTGGTCACTGGATACAGTGAAAAAAAAAAGAAACTAGTTTATGAACTATCAGAAGCAAATATGATTAAATAGGAATTTTGCCAAAGACCAGAGCTAATTTTCTGTCTGGAAAACACCTGAGTTTTTGAGCATTTCCATTTTTTAACTTCCTTTCTCGTGGGGGGGGACAAAGTGGACATATGCGTGGTCTCCTTTGGCCAGGACGGAGATGCCTTCTTCCTTTATTTTTTCTTAGACATCATAGTACTGTTGCTTAGGCTGGAGGGATGGCAGAAGGGGAAGTAGTTGGAATGAGAAAGCCGTCCACCCAGTAACCAAGCTTTTGGAAACCTTTGCGGGCATGGTGCAAAGCCAGAGGAGCCTGGTTAGGGTGGGGGCAGGTGGGAGGAGGGATTCTTGGAAATTTGATAGGAGGAGGCTCTGGAGGTAAGTACAATAGTGTATGGGCCGTCCCCATATGCTCCTGCATGTGTGCGCGCATGCGCGCGCGCACACACACACACACACACACACACACACACACACACACACACACGCAAATGCAGATGGGCTGAGACCTTCCAGGGTCCTTTCTAAAAGAAACTAATCTCCTGAAGCAGGTCTGCTGAAGCCCAGACCCCCAACCCTTGAAACCGGAGCAGACCTAGTGGCGCAGCCCAAGGGTGAAACCCTAGCACGTTAATCAGCCACAGGATCCTACCCTTCGAAAATTCTGTGTTTGCTAAACACCTCGTGCCTGTGTACACAGAGCAGAAAGGGAATGCCTTCTCGTTTTCTGCCTTCTGGGGCTAATGTTCCGCATCAGTCCGCGCGGCCATCCTGGATCCGACATTCTCCCTCCTAAAGCCACATGAGTTTCCTTTTTCCTGATGCGAGCAAATTGAAATCTGTGTGCTAGTGATTTGCAAAATGTACCATGCTGCAGAGAGAGCCTTCTGATTAGTCGGGTCCTGTTATAATCATTGGATTTCCAGGAGTAATTCAGGAAATGTTCTGGGAGCAACCTAATGCCGGCGCGCGGGAGGAGACGCAGGAGGATTCTGCAGATAGATATTTAATATACAAATAGTCAAGAGGAGCCCTTCCATGGTGCTTGGAGTATCCAGCTAGTTAATATGTGAGGACTGTTGCCAAGTAGCCTGGCAGGGTTCTTTCTCTCCGCAGAAATGCCTAAGATAATTGTCTTGTAAAGGTGAGAGCGTGCTTGAAACCCAATCCGCCCGCATTCCAAGCCCTTCAGGTAGCCTGAGAGGTTTATGATAATGAAATCCCCCTTTGTCATTTACCTTTCTTTACTGGCTATTTATGCAAATGCTCAGATGTTTCACTACCTAGAAACAGATTTAAGGATGAATAAATCTCTTCCTCCTAATGAAAACATTTCAGCCCTCTTAGCCGGGAAGTCTCCAAAAGGATATTTGTTTGGGCGATTATGAAGTACTTTGATATCCTACTACACTGAGTTTCGGAAAATAAATAAATATATTATTTGTGACTGCTGCACAACTGAGCCTTTGAGTAATCACATTCCCACTTAAACAAAGAAGCAAAGTGAAATCGCTATTTTAAAAATCATTATATGAACCTAACACGGTATGACTTTGTGGATTTAAAAATGAGACGTTCCCCAGTGTTTCTTCTGATTATCTCTCCAGAGTAAACAGGGACATCTCAATGCAAAGAAAAGAAAAAAGAAAAAGAAAGAAAGAAAGAAAGAAAGAAAGAAAGAAAGAAAGAAAGAAAGAAAAGAAAAGAAAAGAAAAGAAAAGAAAAGAAAAGAAAAGAAAAGAAAAGAAAGGAAAGGAAAGGAAAGAAAAAGAAAAGACAAGACTCAAGCAGCTGTCTGTCATTCATTTATTTGGAATGTTCTCAGAGAAAACCCTGGAACGATGACTACGCAGAGAAAAGGTTGCAGCATCTTGAGATCTCCCTTTTTGTCAAATGTTCCTGACTCCAGTTTGGTGGGGACGATGATGGGTGGAACCACCCAACGCAGAAAGGAGAACCACCCGCAGATGTGCAAGAAAATCAGCAAAGAAGCAGTAAGTATATTATAATGACTCCAGCTTATTATGAAGCACGCAAGAACTATGCTTTCTGATTTGATGGCATTTCAGAAGCAGACGTATGGTCCTGCGAGGGTCAAGTTTTTCATGACGTTCAAATAACCTTCAAATATGTCCAAATCATGGGAAAATCATTTCATTTCTGCTTTTTTTTATCTTAATAAATTACTTCAAGAAAGCCCAGGGAAAGGTGTAACGACTCTCATAGGACAATTTTTCTTTTTTTAATTTTTTTAAATTTTTATAGGAAGATTTCCTTCATTTAACAATTTGAACATGCCCCCTGGACTTAATGTGTAAATTCATGATGGCTTTGTAAAAAACTTCAAGTTAATCACTAGCTCCTGAAAAGAGAGTGCAAACATTTTATTACATTGAGTTTTATTAAAAATGTGTGATATGTTGGTCTGAAAGTTCTGAGATCCTGTGTCTATCACAAGGAGCACGTGGAAATGAGGCGCGACCTGGGGGCTTGAATTCAGTTTGCCCATGGCTATGGACAGAAACCACAGAAGCACCCCTCCATGGGAAGTCCGGCGAAGTCCTCCCTTTCCTAGGTGGGCGACCTCCGGCAGGTGTTCGGTGCCCGAGTTGCAACTGTCTCCTATAAAAGACGGGGTTGTGAAACCTAACCAGTCAGAAGTGAATGAGGTGACAATTAATAAAACAATCATCTATCAAAAGTTACTGAGAAAATGCCAATTACCAGATACTGTGTCTGAAACACAGCTCTCAAAAAAAAAAAGCCATGAATAGAAGAATGTATTAATTTTTATCCGTGTACGTCTGGATCAGTAGAGGGCAACCACTACTCATAAACAACCACCTGGCTCAGAAGATTATCAGATTTCACTAATTTGGGCAAATTAATTTACCACCAACGTTCAGAGGAGAAGGATAGGAAGTTTTCTTTTCTTTTTTTTTTTTTACAGATGAAACAGTGCAGCTGAAAAATTTAACTACATTTTGTAAGGCATTGAAAATCTCTAAGAGCAGGCATGTAACTTAAAGACACAATTTACAATCATTATTTCAAAAAAAGATTAACTTACTTTTGCTTTGCCACCTGTAAAGTAGCATATAGGGATAATGGAATGGTTAAGCAAACAAACAAAAAGTTAATACAAAAATAAAATTTAATTCATATAAGATTCCAGTAATTAATAAATTAATATTTCTGTATCTATATGATTTATAGATGTAAAGTCCGTTTTAATTTACAGTCCCACTGATCCCACCTGACAGTGACTCTGTTTCACTTTCTATGTATGTGTGTATCTTCTTCAGCGCAAATCCTAGCATTTGTGTCTTTCTTAGAAAGGCCTTCTCCATCTCAAATTCTCTCTCTCTCTCTTTCTCTCTCTCTCTCTCTCCCCACACCTGGATCAACCTGTCAGCTCCCGAGACCAGGTAGAGAAGAGCCACCGTCCTCAGACCCGGCCGTTTTGAACTCGCTTACAACCAGCCAAACTTCAACAAGTTTGGCCCACAGATTCACAGGCAATAAGAAATGCTTATTATTACAAGCATCTGAGATTTTATTAAACAATAGAGGCTAACTGTTACCTATACTTAATTCTCATACGTACATGCAAGTTTTCTGGACTTTATCGTGTTTCTGTCTGTTCTGGGTATGTTTCTGCAGATTATATTTCCATATCATTTCTAATCTATTGCTGGTTTCCATATCATTTCCAATCTATTGCTGATTTTCTGCCAAATTCTTAGCCACGGACAGTATGAGTTGTGATGAATGACAATCGTCTCTGTTTGGTATGTCATATATTCTCCCACATCCCCTAAATGCTTCTGGGGAATGCTTTTTGCTTCCTTACGTAAAATATCTGTTCAGTACTTACTGCATGCATGGGGACCAGACTAGATTCTACCGCAGATCAAAGGGTGTGCATGAAACAGCATCCTGGATTGAACGAGCTCTCAGCTGAGTGACTGTGCTAGAAAATAAAAGATACAGATTTCCTCTCGGACAGCAAAGCAAATAGTGCTCTGATAACCAGAGGCAGAGAATCACTTTCTGGCTCAAGAAGGCACGGTTGGTAATAAAAGTAGAATACAATGGCAAAGAGAAGTCAATCTCATGGTATGTAATCTACAAAACAGCTCAGTAAGATAAGGTTGTTACTTTCCATTTTTTCAGCAGATGTGAATAATGAGCATCCGTACATAAACAGACATTTATGTTTCACCCAAATTTCCTAGTAAATGGTATTGTGTGATCTCTGAGATGGGAGGCAGCTGGGTGGCCCAGGAGCTGAATTGTGTTCTTTCCCAACTCGAATTTATATTCTCATACCTTTTCCTGTCTTATACCGTAAAGATAGACACTCAACTGTACTGGATTTCACTTTATGTATTAATAAAATTGCAGCATGTTGTGAGGCTTAATTAGATAATAAAGCACTTTGAGGCTCCTCCCTGATAAGCCTGTATAAGTGAAGAATATTGCTAATGTAGTAATTATCATATGCACTGAAAAATTCTCCCCTAAAATGTGCAGGCACACTTTTAAAACCCCCCGGACAATCACATCAGTTTTGAGTATGGGAAAAAATAAGATCTGATGAGGGCCTTCATCTTGGGATGGGTGAACTGTGTCGTGCTCACTCGCTTTTTAAAATTTCTATTTATACTCCCTCTTCATTTAAATGTTTAATTAGGAAGGAACACTTCCATGCATTATAATTAAATGCAAGCACAGATTCTTCACCACAAAAGAGTCATTTTCCATTCAGTTTCTACAAAGTTTTGTTTTGTCCCCGAATGAATCAATATGAAAATTAAGCTGGTTGTCTGAAAGTCTTAAAAAGAAGTATAGCTTTCATAATACAAGGAAGATGAAAATGAATTAAAAATCTCAAAGCATATCCTTTTAGAATAATTGCATGCTATATTCTTGCAACCTTAAAGGTAGCTTTCCCAGAGAGAAACGAACAAAAGGGCTTTTCGTTCCAGTTTATCTTCTTTAGAAGCTGGAAACTTCCACAGCCGAAGTCCGATTTTTCACTTTTAATTGGGGAGCTTCTGAGGGGAAGATGGCCAGCAGGACAGAAAGGGATCCTTGTTGTGATTAGTGATGGCGGGGGTCCTGGAAGGGATGGGATGAGTGGAGGTAGACAAGGAATCAGAGCTCTCACGTTCCCATGTTTCTTGGAATCTTCTACAGTCATTCTTCCCGAACTGTAGAATCTGGCCAGAGAGCTCAGACTGAAGAATGCACTGAAGCTAGGAAATTCTTGTTTTATCTGTTCCATCTTCACGCTGGTCGTCCGTGTGCTCAAATGCGTGTGCGATGTGTGCACATTTGATAAGCATCTGTGTGTGCATGTAGCCAAGAGAATGAAAATCATTCCCGGTTGATTTTGTGCTAAAAACTTTGCCCGCTATGAATGACTCCTGACCTTCCCATCCAGCACTGGTGTGAGACCTCAGGCTTGCACAATGACTGCGGAAGCCTTTCTCCTGGTATTTTTATTCTTCTGTTGAAGAAGAGCCTCGAGGGTAAGGATCTCCAAGGCTGACATAGACCCCTTTCCCCCACCTTGAGTGCATGGAGTGGGTGTGAGTTCTGTGGAATGCACACAGGACAGCTCAGATTTTACCAAAATATTTTGTTCATTTTCAACATCAATGTTTGGTGTTGGCATCCGTGCGTCTAAGCCACTCTCTTTGTTAGTTAGAAGAGCAGCTAATTCCAGGCTTTTCTGTGTACAAGTCGCACACACAGAGATGGTGTCTTAATTATGATGGTGCCCAGAAGCTAATATGTTTGGGTCTGTCCACCAGCATTTAAATGGGCTTTTTTTTACTTACCTAATTGCAGGGGGAAAAGACAATGGAAACCAGCAAACGATTGGACTAGAGCATCCCAGGGCTACTGCCTGAGCCGATGCCGTCTTGGTTGATTTTCAAGTAACTAGAAAGTTCAAGTAGATCCAGACAGATTTAGGTTATGTTGAAAACAAATCATGAACAAAATTTTGATGCAAAGATAATTTTTTCTCAATAATATATGTTACACGCTCTAATGCCCAAAGCACGCACATCACTGTCCTATGTAATCATAGGTGGATTTTATAAAACATTTGCTATAGACTTCTCTGGGGACTTGGCTTCTCCCCATTGTGCCTGTGGAATCAAAGGGCTTACTTAATAAGCAGGTTTGCACCGCCATGGAAAACAGAGAAGGCCAACACACACACTTGTGTGGACAATTCCCCAAGCTCACCTCCCCAGGGGGAAGAGGATGCAAGCTGTCCCCTTCACTCCCAGATGCTGACTCTGCCACGACACAGCTGCTGACAAGCATGGCCACGGGGCACTCCTCGGAGGCTGTGTCTGAAGGATGGAGGGGCTCACCAAGCTTTCCAGGCACCAGCATCTTCCGACTCGGTGCTCTGTACACTAATCCCTAGGTCTCTGTGGATATATGTTTGCAGGCCACTTTTCCATGCATGGGAGACATCCTCTGCCCTCCCTCACTGTGCTTTTTCCCAGGCCTCTAGCTCTGTCCTGGTGAAGCCAACCAGTGACCGTCCTCCCCGCCAAGCAGGGGCGTGGAACACAGTAGAGCAGACCTGCCAACATGGGCCCCTCTCCAGCACGGAGGAACCTGAGCAAGGAAACTACCAGAAGGTCCGCATATCTGTTAATAGCAGTGTTTGCTTCTCATTTCCAAAAAGGTTTCTATGGTTATGTGAGGTGTTCACAAGAGAGAACTGACATACACATAGTCACTCTCTATACTGTCTTGGTGACTTTTCTGGAAGTCTAAAAGTATTTCAATAGACAAAGAATAATGCTAATTAATTTTTACTGACCGCTCTGTGCTAGGCAGTGTTCTAACACACCTACGTGTAACCAAATCTACAGACACACAACGTGCACGTACGTGAATACATATATACAAAACAATTTCATTTAATCATCGCAAAGTCCCAAAAGATAAGCGATGTTCTGCTCCTTTTACCGATGGGGTAACTAAGGCACAAAGAGGTTAGGTCACTTGCTCCAGGAGACACACACCTGGGAAACGCCAGACACAGACCGAGGTCGGAGACTACGTCCCGAAGACAGGAAGGAAGAGCGGAGGCCTCCGGAGGGTGGCCCAGGCCGTTCATGCCTCCTTCAGTGTGGCCTGGTAAAGGCCTCATCACGGCTCTCCAGAGGGAGTGAGCTGAGCCCTGGCCTGTAGTGTGCGCTTACTTTCTGTGGTGAGACTGTTGCCATGGGTGAAGTAGAGCCAAGAACACAGCATCTACCGGCCCAGAAGCATGTGAAGCAAAAGTGCACATGTGCAGGTCTGCGTAGACTCTAGCTCGCCACTGAACCATCATCACAATGGTCCTAGCGTCCTATTTCTAAGAGACACAGAGGAGAATGAGGTAGGCAATTTCACGAGATGCCTTGCATTGATGCATAGACGACTTGGGCAAACATGGTGAAAAAAATGCATAAAAACAGCTCCTTTGGGGCATCTAGGTGGCTCTTCCTAGGGCTCAGGTCATGATCTCAGGGTCCTGGGATCCAACCTGCGGTTGGAGTCATTGCTCAGCTCGGAGGCTGCTTCTCCCTCTGCCCTCCCCCTGCTCATGCTCTCTCTTTCTCACACAGCCTCCTCTCTCTCTCTCAAATAAACACATAAAATCTTAAAAGAAAAAAAAGATAGTTCTTCTTTGGGGGGGTTGACTCACATTATAAGCCAATTCCCTAAGGAAGACGAAGTCACTCACGACAGTCTGGAAATTTATTTTTCTCTGGCTTACCTTGTGAACTGCTCACATGTAGTCAGAAAGGAAGACGGGAGGCCATGTGGCCATGTCACGGGGCACACAGGACGGTCACCCAGACAGGCCGTCGATAATTTTGAAGGTTTTCTAAAGAAGCTACACAGTAAAAAAGCAAGTGTTTTGAATGTTTTACACACGTCAATCACACTGAAGTGAAGATGTTAAGATAGAGAAAACAAGGGCACAGGTTTCGGGGGAAAATACTAACTGTACATTGTTGGCTTTTATTTTCATGTGTTGGGATATATGGAACATTCCAGGGCCAGACTTTGGAGAGCAAGAGGCACGCTTTGTGTAGGGGACAAGAGGATTTCCTGCCAACTGCTGAACCAGACAGGAGGCCTGGTTGGCCGGGGTCGATTTGGTGGGTAAACACGCATTTGGACATTACCATACTCACCGCCTACACTCTCAAATGCCATTCACACACGGGGACTTGAGATAGCCCCCCAACCCCTAAGTTACTCAGACTCATTCAAACACAACTTAATGCATGTCCGTGACTAGCTGGTCAGTGGATTTTGAGGGTCTGAAAACAGAGTATTGAAAGTTTTCTGCTGCCGGGGAGCATGTTCTTAGTAATTGTTATGGCAGCAGAAGGGAAAACTCATGGCAGTGAGCAAGGAGCTGTCTAGCCTGACCCAGGGAGCCTCTGCTCAGGTTGTCCTGAGGGACTTTTTCTGGGAAAGACCCATGAGATGTGGAGGACAGTGTCTGGACAGTATTATTGAGTTGAAGCTCAACACTGGGGAGAAAACATGGCAGATGTCAAGAACCACATGCTTGAAGGTTTTGAGGCGGAAAGAGTCAGAAGAACAGAAAGAAGGAGGAGGGGCAAGAGGGTGGAAAACTAGGTGACCCCATTTCAGGGGGTCCCCTGAATTGAGCCGAATACCTGCAAAAACACTGCAAAAACACTGTGAGCACCCATGAAATCAGCCTGAAATGTAATATTTCACACTTCTGGATCTCTACGGGGGAAGAAGAGCATCGACAGAGAGGTGGAGTGGAGTGCGAACAGTGGGGGTGATATCCGAAGACAAAGGGACGTGGGGGAGGGAGCCCACAGAGGCGACCCGTTGGAAAGCAATACCCCAGCACGAAAGTGCTCTGTGTTTGGGGAACAACAGCAGATTATGGTCTGATTAAAAACAGGCAAAAACAGAGAGCCTGAGAGGCAACTGGGGAAAGCTGATCCCCGTGGATGGGATGAAGATCTAGAGAGAGAAAGCGCTCCCTGGTGCCGAAGGAGGGAGCAGGCGGAGGGGAGTATCTTTAAAACCGCCACTTCCCCCCCACCCCCGCCGCTTTTTTCCATCCCCTGGGCCAGGCGCACGCAGCCCCCAAGGGAGGCGATTTTGCAGAATTGAGCGTGACCTGCAGGACCCTGGAACCTCAGTTCCCCCTGCATGGGGTCACCACAGACTCTCTGGGCACAGACAAGGTCACATGGCCCGAAATCAGTTGCGGTTTCCGTGGCGCGGGAGCGAAGCGACAAGCGGGGGCTTCGGGCCAATGTGACCAGCGGCTGCGGGGGCGCGCGGGTGTGACAGCGGCCATGGGGAAGATCAGGGAGAGGCGGTGGGCACCGCACCATCCAGAGGGCTGCTGGCTGCGGGCTCGCTCCGGGAAGGAGGGCTGGGCGCAGACATCTTGCCCTGGCCTGACATTCCAAGAAGCTGCAAAAAGCTGCAAAAGAACAAACCCTCCAGAGAACAAAAGCCTGATAACCTGGTTGCCATGGAGCCCAGGCCCTAGGGAGGGGGCGGAGAGACGCAGCCCAGGGAGAAGGGACTGAAAACCAGCGTGGCAGGCCCCGCCCCCAGAAGGTGAGCCCGAAGCACAGGAGGACAGCACCCAAACTGTAAAACCCCAACATGTGGGGCGGGGGAAAGGCAACATATCAAGATCCTGGTGCTACCCCAAAGGCTGTATGCTTGATAGATACATCTTTTCACTCTATTTTCCTTTTTAACTTTTTTCTATTTTTATTTTTAAAGTTTTCACTTTAAATTTAAAATTCATTCTCAGTTTGATTTCTTTTAATTTTTAACCCACTTATTATTACAATGTGATACTGAATACAACACTCCATTAATAACTTTTTACCTTGAATTTTTTCCAAACACATACCTGTGTTTTCTGTTGTTGTTGTTGTTGTTGTTGCTTCTTTTGTTTGTTTGTTTGTTTTTTCATTTCTTTTCCTTTTTTCTCTCATCTTCCCTTTATTCTTTTTTCTCTTAAATATACATATAGTTATAAGCCTCAAGGTAATCCTTCATTCCTATTCAATACAACCCCTATATCTTTAGAAAGTGGACTCCTCTAACAATAATAACAAGACAACCCCAGGAAGATCTGAAATACTTTCCTTGCCCACAAGGAGGGTTCACTCTCACCTTCCCACCCTATTCTTCTGTCAGTGTTTCTGTGTAATTGTTTTTGCCTTTGTAATTTTTAAATACTGGTCTTGGGGGTCATTTGGGTTGGGCTTAGTGTTTTGATCTCCTCAACTATCTTTTACTCTTGATGGTCTTTTTCTTTACTCTATTGTAGTTTTGTAGCATATAAATCCTACCATTGGGGCCCATTCTGACTGGATTTTCTTTCTTTCTTTTTTTTTTTTGCTTCTTTTCCCTTTTTCTCTCTCTTTTTTCTTTCTTCTTCCTTTTCTGTGGTGACTTCTAATTACTCTGAAACCTTCCAATGAGCAATTCACCTGGATAGTGGTTGATATATTCAGCTATACATCCCCTCAACCACCCCATGCCAAAATGACTCAGAAGAGGAACAACCAACAGAAGAAAAACCCAAAGACTGCAACCCCTGTCACAGAATTACTGGAAATGAACAAAAACAATATGACAGAAATGGAATTCAGGGCAGCAATCATCCAAGCAATGGCTAAGTCGGAAAGAACATTAGTGGCAAGATAGAAGCTCTAAGGACAGAAGTGAAAGCCAAACTGGTAGAGGTTAAAAAGGCTATTAATGAGATGCAATCTAATTTAAATACACTAACAGCTAGGATAGGTGAAGCTGAAGCTGAAGGTTGTATCAGTGATTTAGAAAACAGATGGATTAAGAAGGAGGAGCAAGAGAAGTGTTCATGTCCTAGTGGCAGAGAGGACACCCCCCAAGATCAATGAGGACAGAAAAACCTCCAGTAACATAATTGTGAAATTCATGAATCATAAAATCAAAGGCTATGTCTTAAGGGCAGCTGGGGGAAGTGATCCCTTACCTATAGAGGGAGGACCATCAGAATAACATCAGACCTATCCACAGAAACCTGGCAAGCCAGAAAGGTCTGGCAAGACATATTCAGGAAATTACATGAAAAAAATATGTAACCAAGGATAATGTACCCAGCAAGGTTGACTTTCAAAATGGAAGGAGAGATAAAGAGCTTCCAGGACAGTCAAGGTCTAAAAGATTATGTAACGACCAAGCCAGCACTACAAGAAATACTAAGAGGCGTTCTATAAAAGAGAAATGAACACAAGAGTGACACAGAACAGAAATTTACAGAAGTAATCTATAGAAACATGAACTTTACAGGCAACATGATGTCAATAAATATGTATCTATCAATAATCATTCTCAATGTGAATGGCCTAAATGTTCCAATGAAAAGGCAGAGGGATGCAGAGTGGATAAAACAGCAGGACCCATCCATATGCTGTTTACAATAGACACATTTTGAATGTAAAGACACTTCCAGATTGAAAGTGATGGGATGGAGGACAATCGTTCATGCCAATGAACCTCAAACGAAAGCTGGGGTAGTAATTCCCATATCAGATAAATTAGATTTTAATATAAGACTGTAGTCAGAGACACAGAAGGACACTACATCATTCTCAAAGGGTCTATACACCAAGAAGATCTAACAATTGTAAATATTTATGCCCCCAACATGGGAGCAGCCAACTACATAAGCCAATTGCTAAGCAAAATAAAGAGTCATATTGATATGAATACATTAATTGGGCAAGATCTTAACACACCACTCTCAGCAATGGACAGATGATCTAAACAGAAAATCGACAAAGAAGCAAGAGCTTTGAATGATGCATTGGACCAGAAGGATCTCATAGATATATTCAGAACATTCTACCCTAAAACAGCAGAATACTCATTCTTCTCGAGTGCATATGGAATTTTCTCCAGAATAGACCACATACTAGGTCACAAATCAGGGTTCAACCGATACCAGAAGGTTGAGATCATTCCCTGCATATTCCTTGACCACAATGCCATGAAACTGGAACTCAACCACAACAAAAAGTTCAGAAGAAAATCAAACACTTGGAAGCTAAAGACTATCCTGCTCAAGAATATGTATATCAACGAAGAAATCAAGAAATAACTTAAACACTTCATGGGAACCAAGGAGAATGAAGACACATCAATCCAAAACCTATGGATACAGCAAAGGCAGTCCTAAGGGGAAAATACATAGCCATCCAAGCCTCACTCAAAAAAATTGAAAAATCCCGAATACACCAACTCTCATTACACCTTAAAAAACTGGAAAATCAACAACAAATTAAACCAACTCCACACATAAGATGGGAAATATTTAAGATGAGAGCAGAGATCAATGAATTAGAAACTAGAGATACAGTAGAACACTTCAATGAAACTAGAAACTGGTTCTTGAAAGAATTAATAAGATCATTAAACCATTGGCCAAACTAATCCAAAAGAAAAGGGAGAAAACCCAAATTAATAAAATTATGAATGAAAGGGCAGGGATCACGACTAACACCAAGGAAATAGAAACAATCATCAGAAATTACTATCAACAGTTATATACCAATAAGTTTAACAACCTAGAAGATATGGATATTTTTCTGGAAATCTATAAACTTCCAAGACTGAAACAGGAAGAAATTAAAAATATGAATAGACCAATATCTAGTAACGAGATTGAAGCAGTGATCAAAAACCTCCCAAAAAACAAGAGCCCAGGACCTGACGGATTCCCTGGGGAATTCTGCCAAACATGCAAAGAAGAAATAATACTTATTCTCCTGAAGCTGTTTCAAAGAGTAGAAACAGAAGGAAAACTTCCAGACTCTTTCTATGAAGCCAGCATTACTCTAATCCCCAAACCAGATAAAGACCCCATCAAAAGGGAGAACTTCAGACCAATATCTCTGATGAACATGGATGCCAAGATTCTTCACAAGATCCTAGCTAATAGGATCCAAAAGTACATTAAAAAGATTATCCACCAGGACCAGGTGGGATTTATCCCTGAGATGCAAGGGTGGTTCAACATTTGCATATAAATTAATGTAATAGAACATCAATAAGAGAAGAGAGAAGAACCACATGGTCCTCTCAATTGATGCAGAAAAAGCATTTGACAAAATACAACTTGCGTTCCTAATTAAAACTCTTCAAAGTATAGGGATAGAGGAAACATTCCTCAATCTCATAAAATCTATCTATGAAAAACCTAGAGCAAATATCAATGGGGAAAAACCGACAGCATTCCCGTTGAGATTAGAAACAAGACAAGGATGCCCACTCTCACCACTATTGTTCAACATAGTGGTAGAAGTCCTAGAAACAGCAATCAGACAACAGAAAGAAATAAAAGGTATTCAAATTGGCAAAGAAGAAGTCAAACTCTCTCTCTTTGCAGATGACATGATACTTTATATGGAAAACCCAAAAGTTTCTACCCCCAAACTATTATAACTCATACAACAATTCAGTAATGTGGCAGGATACAAAATCAATGCACAGAAATCAGTTGCATTCTTATACACTAACAATGGAAATATAGAAAGGGAAATCAGAGAATTGATTCTGTTTACTATAGCACCAAAACCATAAGATACCTAGGAATAAACTTAACCAAAGAAGTTAAGGATCTGTACTTGAAGTACAGAACACTCATGAAATAAATTGAAGAAGACACAAAAAGATGGAAGAGCATTCCATGCTCATGGATTGGAAGAATAAACATTGTTAAAATGTCTATACTGCCCAAAGCAATCTATACATTCAATGCCATTCCGATCAAAATTCCACCAACATTTTTCAAAGCGTTGGAACAAACAATCCTAAAATTTATATGAAACCAAAAAAGACCCAGAATTGCTAAGGAATTGTTGAAGAAGAAAAACAAAGCTGGGGGCATCTCGTTACCTGATTTCAGGCTTTATTACAAAGCTGTGATCACCAAGACAGCATGGTACTGGCATAAAAACAGACACATAGATCAATGGAACAGAGTAGAGAGTCCAGATATGGACCCACAAGTCTATGGTCAAATCATCTTCAACAAAGCAGGCAAAAATATCCAGTGGAAAAAGACAGTCTCTTCAATAATTGGTGGTAGGAAAATTGGACAGCTGCATATAGAGGAATGAAACTAGACCATTCTCTTACACCACACACAAAGGCAAACTCGAAATGGATGAAAGACTTCAACGTGAGGCAGGAATCCATCAAAATCCTGGAGGAGAACATAGGTAGTAACCTCTTTGACATTGGCCACAGCAACTTCTTTCAAGACACGTCTCCAAAGGCAAAGGAAACAAAAGCAAAAATCAACTTTTGGGACTTCATCAAAATAAGAAGCTTCTGCACAGCAAAGGAAACAGTCAACAAAACAAAGAGGCAACCCACAGAATGGGAGAAGATATTTGCAAATGACACTACAGACAAAGGGCTTATATCCAAGATCGAAAGAACTACTCAAACTCAACAACCAAAACAAAGATCATCACATCGAAAAATGGGCAGGAGACATGAAGAGGACACACAAATGGCTAACAGACACATGAAAAAATATTCATCATCACTAGCTATCAGGGAAATTCAAATCAAAACCACACTGAGATATCACCTTACACCAGTCAGAATGGCCAAAATTAACAAGACAGGAAACAAGTGTTGGAGAGGCTGCAGAGAAAGGGGAACCCTCTTACACTATTGGTGGGAATGCAAATTGGTGCAGCCGTTTGGAAAACAGTGTGGAGATTCCTTAAAAAATTGAAAATAGAGCTACCCTATGACCCTGCAATTACACTACTGGGTATTTACCCCAAAGATACAGATGTAATGAAAAGAAGGGCCATATGTACCCCAATGTTCATAGCAGCAATGGCCCAATCGCAAAACTGTGGAAAGAGCCAAGGTGCCCTTCAACACATGAATGGATAAAGAAGATGTGGTACATATATACAATGGAATATTATGCCTCCATCAGAAAGGATGAATACCCAACTTTTGTAGCAACTTGGACCGGATTGGAAGAGATTATACTGAGTGAAATAAGCTAAGTAGAGAAAGCCAAGTATCACATGGTTTCACTTACTTGTGGAGCATAAGGGGTAATATAGAGCACCGTAGGTGAAGGAAAAGAAATGGGAAGTAGGGTAATTTGGAGAGGGAAACGAAACCTGAGACTGTGGACTCAGAAACAAACCAAGGGTGGGGGGATGGGAGAGCCTGGCGGTGGGTACTGAGGGCACGTATTGCACGGAGCACTGGGTGTGGGGCATAAATAATGAATCTTGGAACACTGAAAAAATTAAATAAATAAATAGATAAATAGATCAATAAATAAATAAATAAATATTACAAAGACCTAAAATCATTATAAACTTTTTTTTTAATGTAACAAATCTGCAATGACTAAAAAAAAAATTAAAAAAGAAAGAAAAAGAAAGAACGAAAAGAAAGCCTGCATGTGGGAAGCTTTGAAATCTGGAAGACAGAGGCAGGGACCACCTCCCAGGGGCTCCCACAGGCCAAGTCCAGGGATGCTACTTAGGGTAAGAGCAGAAGGAGGCCACTGAAGGGTGAAGCAGGGTGTGACACCGTAGGATCTGCAGAGAGAGTAACAGCAGAAATTGTTCAGCTTGGTTTATAGACCCTCCGACTACGAGCTGCAGAGTGGTTAAGCCAGTTAATATCGAAAGCATATGACAAAAGCATTTTGGTAGGCAGTTAACTACTTTCAGTAAGGGCTGGAATAGAGAGAACTAGCATACTTTGTAGAAGACCAACTATTATTTTAAGTACTAAATGAAAGTTTATATTTCCCAACTGAAAGCCTATAATATTGCCTTCATCTTCTAAGTATTTATTAAGTTTGTTTTATTTTTAAAGAAGAGTCCAGATTTGTAAGGCTTCATTAAGCCGTTCCAAAGCTACAAACGGAAAGAAATGAGTTTATTTAATTCCCTTGGAGAGCACGTAAAATCCACAACTCGCACATGTGTCCATTTCCTTACTCAACCAGCATTTTAAAATTTTTATTACTTAAGGAGTGTTGGTCTCTGTTTATCAGATGGCACACTGAGCCCATGGTAAGGCCCAAATCTTTCTTCACATCCCATGGCAAAGACAGAAAGCACAGAAAAATCAAAAAGAAAGAAAATCTGCAGCAATCTCAATGTCGAGCACAGGCCCATCGATGGGCCAGAAATTTTGAAGAATTTCTAAAAGATCCACAACATCTGGGATTAAAAAGAAAATGAGTTGGGCAGTATGGAACATTCCAGAAGTCAAAACAAGACAGGGAAAGAAGACCCTACAAGTAACCGAATGTTCTGACGACAAAAGATCAGTAAATCTCTTATGAAATCCTGTGGTGTGGAGGGAGGTCTTACAATTTTAGGGAAAAGGAGCCATGAAGAAAAGTCCAATATATTTGACTTTATAAAAAATGAAAACTTCTGTGAGGGAAAAACGAAGTTACTATAAGCTATAAATACAAACAACAACAGTAATAACAAAAGGGAAATATCTTTGCACTGTGGAAGACAGAGAGAGGTGTAATGCTTTTAATGAATAGAAAGTGTTTTTATAAAGTCATCTTTAAGAAAGAGATGAATACCATAATAGAATAATGGGGAAAAACCAAAATGTTAAGTTGTAAAAGCATTCAAATGACCATAAATATGTTTTGTTTTGTTTTATTGTAATGCTCAACCTACTAATAATCAAGAGAATTCAAAATACAACACTTAAATACATGTATCTTTTCAACCTAGTCCCTTGGCGAATGTATCACTACCCAGTGTAGACAGGCATATGGAAACACCAGGTACATGACTCTTGGGGAACGTAAACCCCTTGGAGAAAATTCTGGTAACAAGCCCTACCAGCCTTGAAAATGTTACCCACTTGTAGTTATCCGTTGCATTTGTAGGAATGAACCAGGTAAGTGCATATTTGACTATGATCTACTGGATGCATTATTGTCTCTAACATCTAGTTTAATCCTCAGAGAATCTTGAAGGAAGTATGACTCTACGTCTGTAGATGAAGCGCAAAAACCAGCTTGGTTAGTGAAGCATCTCAGACCACATGGCCAGGACACGGACAGAGCCAGCCTAGAATCCTATTCATTTTGCCTCAAGCCCCTGCACGTTCTCTTGTATCTTGTATGTGAATCCACATTCACACGTGTCTGCCTGCGGCGCGGAACCTCGTGGCTTTGCTCTGGCAACGTTCCCTGCATTATTAACTTGAGACTGAGAACTGCAAGGGTGGATATGAAAGTGTACCCCAAAACGAAAGGTCATCTGTAAGACGAAATTAAAGACAGACTAGTGGGGAAGACAATGGTAGAAACCTGGTGGGAATAAAACCTAGTGTAAATCGATTTAAGGAGCAAACTTCGTAAATGCGGCAGCACGGTTCATACATGATACGGAGTTTTGTGTGTCGAGGCTGCTGCTGTCTTCACGGCTTCATAAATCATAGAAGAGACACAGAAAATATTCTTCTCAAATCACATCGTCTTTAGCCCATTCACATTATAGCAATGTGTGTATATATGTTTACATAGTCTCTTAAATCTCTTATGGTATTTTTTATCACGATATTCTACAACTAAGCGTGATTTGAAGTACAGGAATGCTTAGGGCTCTCCTGCCAGGGCTTTCACATGTGAGCTGTCCTTTCCATCTTCTGCAGATGACCACACCTCGGGCCTTTACCTGGAGGCCCCCACATTTGGAAGCAGAAATAAATGTCCTCCTTGTGTTAGGTCTGCTGTTTTGTTTTTAAAGATCTTATTTGTTTGTCAGAGACAGAACACAAGCAGAGGGAGCGGCAGGCAGAGGGAGAAGCAGGCCCCTGGCTGAGCAACGAGACCGGTGTTGGGCTCCCTCCCAGGACGCTGGGATCACGACCTGAGCCAAAGGCAGATGCCCAACCGACTGAGCCACCCAGCTGTCCCAGTGTAGTGTTAGGTCTGTTGCATCAGGGTTTCCCCAACCCCTGGGCCCTGAGCATCCAGTCTGCAGATCAGCACAGGGAGGGAAGACACTGTGAGAGCGTATGCAGGCTGGGGCCCTCGGGTATTCCCTCAAGTGTTCGCGGGCCCTGATGAAGCTTCTGACAGAACCAAGAGCTTTCTACCCAGCAAGCCAGCAGGGCAGAGTGGTATCTACTAGTCTGCTCTCAGACTCGATCCCCTTGAAGCAGGAGCCATATCTTGTTCATCTCTCCCTTGCCCTCTTTATCCCACCACGGTGCCTGTCATGGACCAAATGAATAAATGAAACTGCCCGATATCAAACCAGTGTAAATGGCTTGAAAGTGCAGGTTAGCCTCGGGCTTCGTGTTTCTATAATTACTGTCAAGAAGAAAGAAAGAGAGAAAAGCATACATATATAATTACTGTCAGTTCATCATTATGTGACCAAGGAATATGCAATTTATGATCATAGAGGAATACATCCAGAACCGTCTTGAGTTCTAGAAACACAAAGCATAACAAGATGCCAAGAGGCAGGAACGCAGATTTGGGGAACAACTTAAGTTGGGGGCCATGGACAAACGCACATCCCCTTGCCTGGCTGCCTTTGAGTCTAGCTTTCATGTAATCAACGCCACAGATGATGGAGAGGCAATCCAGTCTTTTTTGATTGAATATATTTATGTGCGATGGCAGGACAATGGGAAAGTGATTGATCCCCGAACTAAAATACAATTGGAGGAAGCTGTCAATGTCATGATTAAACAGCAAGGGGAATCATCCGTCTGGAAGGTGGAAGGAAATAAATCTGTCTTAGGGAAAGGGACGTTATAAGAGCTACTGAATGGCCCCGGGTCTGGGCGAGCGTGAAAAACACCATGGAATTCCCATGTAACCGTCAGTTCAGATACTGCTCAAAGAAATACAGGGCTTTAACTCTAACACTGAAAAAACAAACAAACAAACAAACAAACAAACAAAAAAAACAGAAAAAAAAAAGCCCACAGATAAACTTGTTATCCTAAAATTGATGGTTTATTCAGATGCTTAAGTTTTATAACAGGGATCAGGTATCTGTACACACTGTGTGGATTTCCATATAGAGCGGGGGAGGGTTCTCACCCAAGATGCTCACCTGGGCTGAAGCGCCATTCCAGCCATGACCTCTCCCTTCTTGGGGCTCAGCGGAAATAGGGGATTGTGTAGCCAAACCCACGGACCCCTGTGTGGCCGCCGGAACAGCTCGTCTGCACACGAGGAGAAATGGGGCGCAAATGTTTCTGGGTTGCTGCCTATGCCCACCAGCGTCTCAGCACCCCCACATGGGCCACTAACAGTTTTCACTCATCTCGGCTGGCGTGGGTGAAATATCACAGCAATTATAAAACTCAGGATGCTGGGTAGGGGAACGTCAGGAATGGCTCCAGCAAATTGCTTCCATTTTTCAGCTCACAGTGAGAAGAAAGGCAGAAACAGAGAGAGGTATAAAAGAAAGCAAATGAGCCTGCCTAATACAGGCTGTATATTCTGCGTGTGTACATATATAAATATATTAAGCTTCCCTTTTGTGCCTTGGAGAGAAAAGAGAAGCAATCAGCAATTCAGGGACAATCAAATAGATTAAAGTGAACATCTTATATGTCTCGGAGGAGCTAGCACTAACATCTTTATCCCTGCTCAGCTACCTTTGCTCCACCTTGGGTGAGGGAATATATTTTATTAAAAACATTTCTTTTACCTGGAGGTCCTGTCAACGAACAGAATGAAAAGAAAAGAAACTGAGTATTCTTTGCGTGCCAAAAATAAGCTAGTTAAGAAAATGCTATTTTTTTTTAATAGGAGGAAAGAGAAGAGAAATGAGCTCAGATTTCCCCTTTGTGAATTTCAGTGGCACGTCTGCTTCCTTGACGGACTTTCCTTTAGTATTCAAGATGAATGTACTCATCAAAAATAAACTTTGCAGTAAAAATAAGCAATTGGGTTTAAAAAAGATTTTTTTAAAGATACCCAGAGCCTCTTATTTGAACATTTTTTAACCAGTACAACATCGAAATGGCTTGATCTTATATTGTACTGAGTAACACACATTTTGCAATGCATTTTTATAGGCAGGAGAGTCAGATAATACAATTTAATCTAATCTGACCCAACGTATGTTGACTTTTGTACTATAGTTGTCATGTTTTAAAATGTTGGCTGGGTTTTCTGTCGATCCATTGAAGTCTAAGCTTTAAAAACAAATAGACTTCCCTCAAAAAAAAATGAAGGTGATTTTGCTTTGAAGCTATATTCCCTTCAAAAGCAATAGGGAACAAGGCAATAAAAGACCTTTCATTTGTTTTACTTTTTATTTATCCTTCTGGAACTTTCTTTCAATTCCTGAACATCATAATAACAGCAGTGAGTTATAATTTCAGATTTCATTATTTTAACTAGTGTTTAAATATCTAGTTGTCAAAAAGATAAAATAGAAACATTAAATTCCATTTTCTGGAGATCACAAATACTTTCAAAGGGAGAGTACTACTTTACAAATAGAGAATTTGTGACATTTTCTCCAAATTCTCTTAACCCAATGTGAGTCCCCCAGAAGGCAGATAGCTAGCTGGGATGTTCATAAATGTTTTTTTTTATGAGGAAAAGTCAGAGCAAGATGGCCATGGACTTCCATGACATTTGTTTTTCCTGATTCATTTTCCTCACTTGAAAAATGGGTGTATGTGTGTGGGGGGGAGGTCATTTAGCAGAAACCTTGAACATCCTTGGCTCTTCTAATGTGAGTCCCCATTATGGGCCAGGTCTAGCCAGGAGCCCACAGAGCATGCTTTTTCATAAATGGGAAACCCACGATTTAATGATTTCACATCAGTAGCTGAGAGTGAAGATGAAGCAGAAAGAGGACCCCAACAACCCTGAGTTTGTGCTAGTCATTGCTATCACATCTGGGCCCAACTGCTCTGAGTTGTTTTTACAATCCTTCTTTCTTCATTTTTGGGTCTTCTGCATTAGGCACAAGCTACTTCTCTTGGTCACTCTTTCATCTGTCCCACAATTATAAGACTTCAAATGCATACCCATCATCCCTTTGGGACAAAGCTTCTGTAGGTCCTATAACTCAGTGAACTGGATTTCCCTCAATAATTAGTGCATTTCTGGAGCAGAATACATCATGCAAGACCTGAAGATTACTTGCTGATCATCTGTGTTAACTGAGTCTATTGAATCCATCCACCGAAGTGAGAGACGATGACCTTCTCCACATTGTTTTCCTATAGCACCTTCAAAAATAACCAGACATCCCATGGGGTTAGAAGACATTTCTCTGTTTCCTAATGCTTTGAAAAGTATCCCATCCCTTCCCTGTGCAGAATATTTCATGACACTCTGGTCACCAATGGATTAGCCAAAATAAAAACCCACACAGGCCTGAGCAGGGATCATAGGGAATCAATAAATTTCTCAAGAATTCATGCGGATATGACTGCAATAGACTGAATGTTTATGTCTCTTCCTGATTTGTATGTTGAACCTGAAATCCCCAATGTGATGGTTTTAGGAGGTTAGGCTTTTGGAAAGTGATTAGATCATGACAGTAAGGCCCTCAGGAATAGGAGTAGTGCCTTTATAAGAAGAGACACAACCCTGACTAAGACAATGACCCATGCCAACATGCGCACTGTCTTAGTGTCCTAGAGCTGTTGTAACAAATTGCCATGCACTGGGCAGCTTGTAGGAACAGAAAATTATTCCTTTATAGTTCAGGAAGCCCAAATAAAGCCTGAAATGGGCCAAAGGGATGGTTCCTTCTGAAGGCTTTGAGGGAAGATTTATCCCATGTCTCTCTCTAGATTCTGGGGGTTGCAGGCAGTCCAGAGCGTTCCTTGACCTATAGATAGATCCCTCCAAACTTTGCTTCTCCCCGTGTCTGTGTCCTCTCATCTTCTTGTAAGGACTCATTGGATTTAGGATCCTCCTAAATCCAGGATGATCTCACCTTCAGATCCTCAACCTCATTAAACTGCAAAGACTGTCTTTTCAAGTAAAGTCACATTCTGAAGTTGAAAGGGGACATGAGTTTTGAGGGGGCAATATTTAACCCACTATACACATATCTACACTCATTCCGTGTTCATGAGGGCTCTCCCAGACACAGAGAGGTGGAGACACAGATCTATATATAGAGATTGTCCATATTCATATACATACATATATGTATATTCACATATTTATATTTGTGTATTTATTATATGGCAATGGCTTGTGGGATTATGGAGCCTGAGAAGTCTCACCATCTAGCCTCTGCTGGCTGGTGACATGGGAGAGCCAGGCCTGCGAGCTTTGAGATGGTATACATTCCTGGCTGAGAACCAGGAGTGCTGAGGCCAGGGGGAAATCGATTCCTCTGTTAGGCAACCAGGCAGACTGAGCCCAACCTCCTTCCATCTTTTTGTTCTGTTGGGTCTGTTGGGTCTCAGGGGATTGGATGATGACCACCCATTTGATGAGGATAGTCTGCTTTACTCGGCCCACCAGTTCAAACACTAACCTCTTCCAGAAACACCCTCACGGAAGTACCCAGAAATAATATTCAACCAACTGTCCAGGCTTCCGTTGGCTTCATCATGTTGATGCATAAAATTAACCATCACACATACTTATGTGTGGTAGACATATTCCTCTTGTAGGTGTACAGAGACTGGAAATCTGTTTTTGTTTTTTGTGTTGTTTTTTTTTAAGTTTGTTTCTTTAAAAACAGCATCCAACTAGCATGGTGATAAAAAAAAGTCTCTCAGATATATAAAGTCTGAAGGGAAAATGGCAGCTGTTATATTTTAATGTGTTTGATTTTATATTGTATTACTTTATTTCTTGATACTCTATTTTCAGGATCTTATTTGGAATAAAGCAAGCAGAATTAAAAAGAGAGTAATACAGTAAGTGGATGGCTCTGCTTATTGATTAAAATATAAAAGAGTCTATTAATAAGAAGGCAACAGTCTTTTCAACTTCAAAAACACATTAGTATTTGAAGCATATACACATTTAAAATTGCTTTAAAAATAGTCTAATATGCTATTGACCTTTTGCTGATATAGAATCTGCATACAAGGCTTGGGCTTGTCCAACTGCTATACAATATACACCCCGAGTGACGAGCCATCCATGGGTTCGTTTTGTGAGATGTTTTTAGAGCAGTAGTTCTCAAATGGGAGTAATCTTGCACCCCAGGGGAACATCAACGATGTCTGCAGACGCTTCCTGGTTGTCACGACTTGGGGGAGAAGGCTGTGTGTGGGTGGGTAGAGGCCAGGGGTCTTGCTAATCACCCTACAACACTCAGAACCACCCACTACAAAGCTCCATCTGGCCCCGTTGTCCATAGATCTGAGGTTGAGAAACTGTTTTAGAACCACACTGAAAGATTTGTGTTGTTCCAGCATTCTCCTTCTCCCTGGCATGACCAACAACATCTATGACTGAGATCTTTGTCAGTAAAACCAAGTATGAATTTCCCCCAGATGACTGACTGTACCTAAAACTTAAGCTTCCTTTCCACTTTGACTTTGACTGGTTTTCGCTGCAGGCAAGAACACAAGCACCTGGGCTGTGCACTGATGAGGATTCTAAGTGATCAGAGCACTTCCTCCTCCTCCGGGGTTTTAGGGAAGTGGCCTCTGGTTTGGAGTCCTGAAGCCTGAGACTCGGGACCCACCCTTTCTAACTGCTTGCCTGAAGGCAAGGGATGTTGATGGACGTCATGAGGTCATGGTGTCATTTGAATCATGAAGGTGATAATAGTATTGACCTCAAGTATTTGAATGTATGATGCTTGTTCTCATTTGGTTCAGCCACAGTGTGCTGCCCTCTCCTCCCACCACTCCTCCTGCAGACTGGCTTTCTGCTGGAGCTCCATCACTGTCAGCCTCCACAAATTTCCCCTTCCTTGACTGGAGGAGTAAAGAAAGAAGAAGAAAAACTGAATTCTGCAATGCTCTCCTGTGTGTGTCCATGTGTATCTGTATGTGGCTGTGAGAGTGTGTGCATGTGTGTGCAATCACCTTTGCTTCCTTCTCAACAACCGTGTGAAGCAGACAGGTAATGAGCCGAGTGTTGCATTTCGTCTACAGGAAACTGGGACCCACAGCATTAAATCCACTCGTGCCCCATTGGTCAGGCAGCCCCGAACCTCTGCTTCCTGACTCCTAGCCCGGTTCTTACTCTTGACCCACAACCTCCTGGGCCTTTCTGGGCTGTGAGCCTGCGTGCTTGCCTGCTGGAAGGCAGTGAGGATTCAAGCTCCATCGAGGAGCTGTGTCTGGCCAGTAAACTCAGACACACCCAGTTCAACTCAACTCATATCCAACGGAGCCAAAAGCTTAAAACTATCCTAAGATAGAGCCTCTCTTCCCTAAACACTGTCTGTTTTACACTTTATGATGAGTGTGTGTAATGAGTATAAGCACTTGAGCATCTCCTTTGACTGCTCATTCGTTGGTGGCTCCCACCTTGTAACCAACCCGCCTCCAAGACGGCTATTATTAATTGCTTATTGTTTTGTGTGTCTCGTGTTCCATTTCACTGACTCCTCTCTTTTTTTTCCCACTTTTGATTTGTAGATCCCTGCTGATTGCTACGATTAACCATTTCTTCATAGGGATCTTCTTAATCCCATTTAATCTTGGGATACAAATTCAGGTCGACCAAATTGTTTGCTACAGTCTCGTCAGCATTTCTGTATTCAGAAACTGCTTTTTGAGTCTGGCAGTAATACGGATTTTCCCACGTGGTCTCCTGGACTCCTGCAAGCCCACACTCTCCCAACTTCTATTGTGTGCAAATAGAACTTCTATTGTGCAAATAACCGCACGGAGTCCTCCTCATTGTTAAGGCTACGGCTAAAGGATTTTCTCCAGTTCACCCCACAGCCAAACCTGTTGTTATCAGAAAACCCTCTCCAGATGAAAACCGAGAAGAATCATACGATCCAGAAAAAAGATTAGCCTTCAGGAAGTCTTTGGGTTTTGCCATTTTTGTCAAGACATCCCAGAGGGAGTGGAAAATAATAAAGTAAAATCTATTTCTGGAGTGAAGCCTATTTCAAAATAGAGTCTATGAACTTTCGAATTTGCAAGACAGGGCTTCGCAAAGTAAGAGCACAGAACTGGGCTATGAAAACCCCAAGGGGACCAGAAGCAATTCAAAACAAGGAATTTAGGCACTTTTAATTGCCTCATTTTCAATTCAAACGGGAGTATAAGTATTGATATTAAGCTATAGTTCAGTTACACATACCGATCAGCTCGTTTGCTGTGACACATGAATCCTCAGAGATTCATCATTACACAGGATTTCTGTCATTTCAGATGAATTTTCCACCTTGTTGGAAACAACATGCTCTACCTCTCTGATCTTCTCTCTTTCTGGGCTTCTGTCTGGGGAGGCTGATTTCCATTACAGCGTTCAGAAAAAAGCCTGGGAAGGAGGCAAACTCAGGAGTGTTCCTATTCAAAACGACATGGTGTAAAAAGCTTATTCTAAAGGCATATGACATTTATTTACCAAAAGGAATACAAAGCACTAGAAGCCAAGATTGGAACTTAAGTAAAGGGAAAATCTGAAGTTTACAAAGTTAGAAAACAGATAAATAAAACTGGCTAATGAATTGCCGAGATGTGTGCCGTAGCCCCAGCTGCTAGGCTGTCGAGCCAATTCCAGAGATGCTGGGGTGCCTAGGACCCCTCGCCACCTAGAGAGCTCTGTGTGCACTTCCGGTCCATGCCAGTTCCCGGTGCTCAGGGCAAAGAGGATGCAGAAGGAGACAGCATCTCTCGTTCAGGATCAGGAGGAATGAACAAAACATTCCATACTGGTCACTTTGTGTATTAGAAACAAGGTATCCCATAATAATCTATTTGCATATTAGTAATCTATTTCTGCATAATAAATTACACCCAAAGTTAACAGTATAAAGAACAACGACTTAACTATCTCACGGTAATAGTCAACTTTCAAGATGGTCCACAGGGATTCCCTCCTGAGAGGGACGCCCCCCATGGCTGTTGGTTAAGTGTCTGGCTCTTGATTTCAGCTCAGGTCATGGTCCCGGGAAGGCAAGAGCCCTGCATTGGGCTCCATGCTCAGTGCAGGGAGTCTGCTTGAGATTCTCTCTGTCCCTCTCCCTCTGCCCCTTGCCCCACTTCTGCACACACTCTATCTCACTGAAATAAAGAAATATTTAAAACTACCAGAGTCTGCCCTCTAAGAATGATTAAACTTCCTCCCACACTTACCCAGATCTCATTGATTACAGCAGCAACTGAGGCTCACGTTGGAGGATCTTGGCATCCAAGTCAAGCTCCGCCATAAGCAAAGCTCTTTGGATGTGCCGGCATGCCTTCTGCTCCTCCTTAGCTGAAGACCTGAGACCAAAGAGACAATTCAGCTCTGCCAACCGCCCGTATGTAACAGTGAGGCAGATGTAGGTCCCAGTGTGCACAGCCCTCCTTTAAAAAATGGTCTAACACGCAGGAGGCACGGGTCCATGGCGACTTTGAAATCTAGCAGGGCATGTTCCTCGATGAATAGTCAAGGTCTGGGAAAAATCTCCATCCACAGCTTGTGACTCTGCCATCCAAGCACTCGGTTTTCCTCTGAATCATTCTTTCTTTTCTAGGAGAGGCAGCTCATGTTTTCAGCAGAATAGTTTTCTCAGCCTATTTCTTGCTTGTAGGAATGTCCGGGTTCTAGGAGGCCTGGATAGCTCAGTCGGTTAGGCATCTGCCTTCTGTTCCTGATTTCGGGGTCCTGGAATCAAGTCCCATCAGACTCCCTGCTTAGCAGGGATCCTGCTTTTCCTTCTCCCCCTGCCGCTCCCCCTACTTGTATTCGCTCTCTCCCTCATGAATAAATGATAAAGTCTTTTTTAAAAAAAGGAATTTCAACGTTCTAGAGATCTCTTTTCAATGCTACTATTTCTGTCCCTTCAAGCAAGCAATGTTTTGCCAATAAAGTTCTTAAAAAAATGTAGTGGGTCTCCCCTGATCCCTGCAGGCATTCAGTATTTCTGCAGTCTTAACAGAGGAATTTACAGCCACACCCTTGGCTACCTCTTCACATTGCGCTTCTCTGGCTGTGCTCTGAACTTCGTCTTGGCCCCAAAACCATTTTTGACTTTGGCATCATTTTATAGAAAGTCTGGGCTTTTCTAAACAGCAATTCCTGTCTCCTTGAGGATTCCAGACCTTCCTCTATTGTTCCTTCTTCTGCAAGCAACTAGTAGAAGCCAGGCGCTCCTTCTGAGCCCCCACTGTCTGGGCAATTCCAGATCTAAACACACATTTAAGGTTTTTGTTATGGCAGTACCCCACCTCCAGACATCACTTTCTGTATTAGTATCTGATAGCTGGATGACAGACTACCTAAAAACTAAGGGGGCTTAAAATAAAGATGATCATCTATCATCTTCTCTTTTCTGTGGCTCAGGACTTCTAAAAGCCCCACTGGTGGGTGAGTAGGTTCTGTCTCAGCTCAGCCAGAGTCTCTCTTATGGTCATACTCAAGATGTTGGCCGGGTCTTGACTGTGAAAGGTAGGTCCACCATCTTGGGGGGCAGGTGCTGGTTGTTGGCGAGAAATCTCAGTTCCATGCTGTGATAACTTTTCCAAGAGCTGAGAGGTTATGCTTGAGACCTGGCTATTGATCCGAGAGGAGATGAAGGTAGAAACAATGCTGTCTTTTACAACTTGGCCTCCAAATTTACTCACCTCTACCACATTCTGTTTGTTAAAATCAAACTTCTATGTCAGGCGCATATTCAGGGGGAGAAGAGTTGTTCTCTGCCTTTTACAGGAAGAGTACCAAAGACTTTGTGGACACATTTTTAAAGTACCACAGTACGCCTCTGAGACTGCAAGTAATCAGGATCCTGGGATACCTCCAGAATGATGTAGGGGAATATTCATTTTGATAATACAGGGATAGTTCTCAGGAACCTCAATCTTGGATGATGGATACAATTTTATTTCAAGAGGTGAAGAGAGGGAAAGATCATCTCCGTGAAGGAATCAAGCTGCAGGAAAGATCTAGAGGCAGCAGTAAGTTCAAGGTGTGTTTTAAAAAGGGTGAGGACCCACAGGACTGGATGTGATGGATGTGATGGACAAGACAAGATGAGGTTTGAGTCTGGATGGACCAGATTTTGGGCAGGGGTCATAGGTGGAGTTCTGAACCCCTGACTCACCAATAGACCCATGCTCTGTTGAAGGCAAAGGGGAATAAGGGCAGAGTCCTGAGCAGGGAAATGAGACAGTCAGGTCTTCATTTGATGAACCTGTGTTCATCATCATTCTTCCAATTACTAATAGGTATGTGCCTTTACTGATCTTAGAAGAAAATTAGCATCTCCTTGACTTGGTGTGCAAATTTAGTATATTAATATGTGAGAATTAACAAATAAGCAAAGGGCTAGAAGAACTTTGGCCCAAACATAGCAAGAAAGTATTTGGAAATGCTTACATGTTTTTCCTGAAACTAAATTAAAACATGAAGCAGAAAGCTCCAGAATCTAACTCATTTTTCAACTGATGTTCTCAAGATATTTGTTGTTGAGTGATGAGTGGCTGGGGTGTGAGGAGGATGTACAGAAGTGTGCTGAGGTGAAGGGCAATGGTTCTAAAAAAAGAAGATGAAGGAAAAGGGCAGGATCAGAACAGGCTGGAGAGCAGGCTATCATTCTAGAAAAAAATATATTTTTTTAAAGAGGAAAAAATACTAGTGCAAGGAATGTCATCAAACACAGGATATGACATAGCTTACACAGACTACAGATAAGATGCGAAATGGGAAAATTACCCGTTTATTTTTTAAAATTAACACACCAATCAAAATGTGGATTGGGAAAGAAAATGTAGAATGCAGAAATAAAAGAGTGAAAAAGCATAATATTAAGTTATCCTTATTTCTAAACATTACCATCAGGTTTTTTAATTGAAATTATATACAAATCATCCATGGGATGTTTAATATGGAATGAAAAAAGTTCTCTCCTCATTCATGACATCAAGGTTTAGTCAATTGTGTTAGTATCAAAAAGTTAGATTTTTTAAGAATACATACTCAACTGGAATAAATTACAGTAGATTCAACTCAAACCTTAAAATCATCAAAAAGATGAAAACTTAGGTTTATGGAACCAGTTCCTCTGCAACTTTGCAAACTTGCCTTTTTGTGCACTCACAGGTAAAAGTGGGGTAAGTTCTCCAGAAGAAAAAACAGCACACAGGAGGCTACATGGAGTTCACCTTGTTATCCTGGAGCCAGGTGAGGGATGTCTGCCGCGAGATGAACTGAAAAATGAGGAGAAACCAGACCAGAAGAAGGAAGGAGTATGAATGTTTTCCTGGGCCTCTACTCCGTGCTGATGGCTGGAGCAAGAGGAAACTTAAAATCTACAGGATCTTTTCTTCCTTCCCTGGAGGATTTCATGAGGAGACATATGCTCTGAGCTTGAGGATCCCCAGGCTGTACCCCTGGTCCCTGCTGGACCTCTCTCCTTGTCCCTGACAGAGCTGTCACTGTGAGGACCTTGTCACCCTTCAGACAGTCCTCGGAGAGGCTCTGCAGGACACACGAATGCTGTACTCACTGAGTCAGGTCCTTAGAATCCTGACCTTCTGTGTCAAGACAAAGGGCCCCAGGTGGCCAGGGGAATATTTCATTAATTTCTCTGAGGTTCATCCACAGCTTTCCAGAAGAAAAGCCCTAAACAGCTACTGAGCTCTGTGTCTGGCCTGCTTTAAGCTGGCAGGAGCGTCAGCTCACTCAGTCACACCCAGTGTGCAGGCCCGGGGAGCTGGTGCACATCTGAGTGTGGGCTGCGTTGCCTCCAGAAACAGATGATGGGGTTTCAAGCCATCACTTCCAGTGGAAAGGTAGATGTGCAAACAAATGAGGAAGAGAGCCCAGGGGAAACGGTGGAGTGGGAGAGGGGCCATGTGTGCTCTAAATGAAATATGAGGGAAAATAGGTTTGCACTGGAAATTTTCTGTACATCAGCTCAGAGGAAGAGACAATAATTAGAAAAGGTGCTTTACAATGTTTTCAGTCACAAAGGAGAACAACAGCACTATTCTCTCTCTAACGGTGTCCCTTTTCAACATCACTAGATATCAGGGTCATCTTCACGGAAGACCAGAGAGATTCAACTCCTAAATCTGGAAGCTGTAATTTCTCCCAGAAAGTTCTTTCCACCACCTGGCAGCACAGTATAATATAATAAACTTATTCAAAACATATTTTATAATTACATTAGTAAACAAAATGGTAGGTGGTGTCCTCATGCCTGAGCTATGATGATGGGCTACAAAGTATTTTTTTTTAATTTAAATATTAGCTGAAAGAACAGACATGGTGCCTAATGTGTACCTCAATAGAAAAGGCAGAGTGGGGAGAAGAGGGAGGGACATGAAGTGATTTGAATATATTACCCATAAAAATTTCAATACTGTGTGATATCACCAACTTTTCATTTTGAAATATGTAAGGACATGTTTCATGTAATTCTGGTGCTTGGGGACATCTACCCAAGCCTCAAATTCACCCCTCCACGTGCCTTCCAGGAATATGGCAGCTATGTTCCTTTTTTTTTTTCTGCTATGCTCCATGACACGAGACATTTCCATGTGCTGCAAAATCCTGCAAAATCCACAAAAAAAAAAAAAAAAAAAAGAATGTGTTCCAGAAGTTAGATCACAGGATGGCCTGCAAGACCTAAGTGAGTTTTATAGCCAATTGCTGAAATTCAAATCTCCATAGATATCAACCAGATGATTTCTTCCAGAAAGTCCTTTCCAGGATCATCAGCACAAGACAAAGCCCACACAAACTGTAAAAAGCTATTTGATAAAGACAGAGAGTACTGGGAAAGACCTGGTGAGGATCTTTCTTCCATTTATTTAAGAGGTTCATGTAGCCATGTTTCTAACCGGAAATGAAGAATCAACCAGGAGACAACAAATGTATGTTTGCAATGATAAGTACAACACTGAAAAAGATACCATTATGGGGACACACAAGGTGATTTTAATTCAATATATTGGTTCTAGACATGCAACATGTTCTCAAAAAGAGCAAAGAACTGAGGGTATAATATATCACTAAAAAAGGGTAGGAATAGATACTTTAAGAGACTGATAAACTCTCCTACTCCTACCATCTATTATGTATGTACGTACGTATGTATGTATGTATGTATTATTTGTTTGTTTATTTATTATTTAAGAGGGGGAGGAGGAGGGGCAGAGAGAGAGGGGAGATAGAACCCCAAGCAGACCTCCTGCTGAGCATGGAGCCCAACTCCAGGCTCAATCTCACCACCCTGAGATCGTGACCTGAGCCAAAATCAAGATTGGGGCACTTAACAGACTGAGCTGGCCAGCCACCTCTACCACTCATCATTTAATTTTAACAACACCAAGAGAAGAAACATAGCCCAATTCACACAAGCAGAAATATCCAGGCATCTTTTCTCCGTCTCCTTGTCAGTAGCCCCCAGACAGGATCAAGCTATAAACTCTGGTGTTTACAGCAACTACTCGGGAACATCCAGATAGATGTGTTTTCACGGTCATGTTTTGAAAGCAACTTCTTGCACCCTCCCTTCTTTGTCTGTTGCCCCAAATGCGACACACACACCCCACTGAAGGACCTTTGCATATGCTCTTATCTAAATGGAGGTCTCTCTGTGTAACATACTCCATCTGTGTAACATACTCCTTTAGCTCCTCAGGCTCTGTTTTCACCACAGATTAGAAACTTTCCTGGGTCACTCAATACAATTTTAACTCTTCCTCATGTCCTGAAAAACCCATTTCTCTGTTACTGCTTTGTTATTCTCCAAATATTTGTTTCCACCCGGCAGACTCCATTTTTGTTTGTTGGGTTAAGCTCCATGAGGGATGCTGTTTTGTTCAGTGCTGGATTCTTAATTCTCAGAATACCTTCTTGCACATAGTAGATGTTCAATGAATACTGTTTGAATAGCTGAGTGAAGCTATCATAATTACAGCTCTGCTGAGCTTCGAGTTTTCCCCCATGACTGGGAATGTGGTCATCTTTCTAGAGCACCGATCCAAGCATGTCACTCCCTCATTCTGAAACTTCAATAACGAACAGAGAAATGAATACCTTGGGAGGTCCCTCACATAAGATTGATCCCAAATCCTTTAAACTGATTTGCAGGGCACCTGTGACCTCCCACGTGGACATTTTCCAGACTCTTTTTGCCACCACTCTATCATGTGCTAGAGGCATGAATTTTGGAATGAAATTACTGGGGTCAAACTTGGCTTTATCACTCACTGCCTGTGTGTTCACAGCATTGCTGTGATCGTCTGTGAAATGATGATAATTGCATCCACATAATAGATCATATTTTGAGAAAATTAAGGGATGGCATGCCTGGGTGGTTCAATCAGTTGAATGTCTAACTCTTGATTTTGGCTCAGGTCATGATCTCAGGGTGGTGAGATTGAGCCCCGCATCGGGCTCTGTGCTAGACGTGGAGGATCCTGCTTGGGATTATCCCCCTCCCTCTTCCTCCACCTCTTCCTCCTCTAAAAAATTAAAAAGCTTAGAAAATTAGGGGGCAGAAAGAAAAACAACCAGGTATTCACCTACAGTGGGATCCAGCAAGCCCATTTCCAGGGATTTACCAAACAGAAATGAAAACATTAAGTTCACAGAAAATCTAGAACCAACTGTCCATAACAGCTTTATTCGTGACAGCCCCAAGCTGGGGCGAACCCAGGCGTCCATCCAGAGGAGGGCACGCCAGCAAGCCGCCAGGCAGCAGCAAGGAATACACTGCTGGTACAAGTACGAGTAGGCTTCGAAGGCGTGAGGCTGAGTTCTAAGAGGTGCTGCTCAGAAGAAAATGGACCATGTTGATATGAAAGTCTTGAGGAGGAAGACAATCATCTGCAGTGGAAGGAAGGAAGCATGCTGGTCTCTGGGAAAGTGGGTAAGGCTGACCAGAAAGAAGCCTGAGGGACCCTTCCAGAGTGAGGATGATGCCCTGTGTCATGATCGGGCACTGGGTCGTAAGTACTCGCCAAAGTTCAAAGAATGAACACTTAAAATTGCTACATTTCATTGTGTGTAAATCTTACACCAAAATGGAATAAATAAGTATTAAATTCAAAATCATGATATACTGCATAGGTATTTAGGAGGAACTGTTCTCTCCGCAAAGGACTTTGAAATATATCAGAAACATACAATGATTCACTGCTGGATACAGGAATGGAAAAATGGGTAGGACACGTAATAAAGAAACCTGAGTTAAATGTTAGTGCTGGAATCCAGGTGGTGGGTCTGTGGATGTTCACTGACAAATCCTTTCCTTTTGCTGTGTCTGAACATTTTCACAATAAATGTTGTTGAGAAAAAAAAAACAAAAACAAAAGACCTCTGGCAAAATACTAATTTAGATTATCTTCAGGTGAGATGATTTCACGCTTGTATGTTTCCTGCAAAAGTAAACCCAAGCAAGTTTCTGTTTGATTATTTAAGAGTGTGTATTATATACTGCCAGATAATCGCTGATAGATTTACCCTACACCAGCACTAACCATATTTTTTTCATTGACCATTTTATAGAACAAAAGTTAAATGAGCCCAGTCTTTTGCAATTAATTTTTATAGCATCATTGATTAGATTTCCCCAAATAATTTATTTCTTACTTCATACACTAGAAGGTAATCCCATTAAATATAGTAGTACAACATTTTAAACCCACACTGCCTTGGCTTCCCATTGAAAGATTTACGTGGGTCTGAGACGAGAGCTATTTCTGCCTAATGATCTGTATGTAAAAGCAATAGAAATATAGAAGATGGGAATAATCAGTCTACAACATGTTATATATTTCCTTAGAGTTGTCCAAATAATCAAAGATTTCCTGGTCAGGGTCATTTATACATTGCAGAGACTCCAGTTAACTAAACACCGAAAATATATGTTTCTCTTAAATTTAGCATTACCTCTATGCAGCTGGGATAGTAAACCATTTGGTGCAGGCCATTCAAATATATAGCCTAATTATCTAATTCAGTCAGTAAATAAAATAAAACAATTGTCTACAGCCTCTAAGGCACCAGAGAGCCTCTCTGGGAAGTTACAAAGACAGAGACAGAGCCCTTAAACTTGGAGGGTTTTCTATCATTGACAGTTAAAGACACCATCCAAATAGATTAAAATGAAGGCCCTACTCTTAGGAATTTTCTGCCTTGCTGAGGGACAAGGCAAAGATATAGTGAAAAAAAAAATAAATGGACTGGGTGTCATAAGAAAATACACATATAGAGATAAAGTACTCCAAAATACCTCTCCCTTAGGTTGCCAAATGGAAGCTACAAATACAATTTTAGGTTGTTAATGAATACTTTAAAGATCCATAACTTCAGTGTAGTAGCTTAATACTGAATTTAGAGAAAGAAACAAAAAAAATATTGTCTAATCTTACATACAATTAGGGCTAACATTTGTGCAATTACGTTCTAAGGTACTTTGTTACTTTTCTACTATTAGTAGAGAAATTCTCCTAATAATTTTATGAGGTAGATGCTGTTTTCCTCCTATTGTATTGATACCAAAATGGACATGTGGGGATTAGGTTAAGTGCCCAAATCTACATGACTGATAAGAGAAAGGGGGTTGTAACTGGAGGATGTGTGGGTCCCTGGTCCGTGGGCTGAGCCCCTTCTAGAGCCTGCCCTTCTGTGATGCTGAATTAACGATACCTGGTGTGGAAGCAAGTCTTAAGTCAAGATTGGGTTAAATAAGGAATTTATTTTTCCAGATATTGTTATATGTTCTAAAATGTCTCTAATAATGAGTCACTTCGATTAGAATTAAAGAATTTTAGCTCTCGTGATGTAGAAGAAAAACTTCTTTGGAGGTTCTTTGGAGGAGAATGAAAGTGTTTTGGAGAATTTTTTTTAAATGTAAAATAAACATTCTTGGGTGAACTTGCCTCCATTTAATTTAGAAATCAGACAGTGAGGGCCAACATCCCACAGCGTGACCTATACTCTTCTGTCCATATAAATAACAATTAGCTTTTATTAAGTGCTTACTGTGTACTAGGTACTGTTTTGGCCCATTGTATGCACCATGTAACAATCCACGATTTAGAGTTAAGGGAACTGGGACTTGAGTAGTTAGGGAATTGCCCAGGGTCATCCAGCTGGCGGAGCTGGGTTCACACCTAGCTAGTATCTACTCTTGAGGTCGGTCACCGTCCTGTCAACTCAGATACACTTCCTTGTCCCCAAAATAGTTAGTATGCACTTTCAACCTTGCCAATACCTCTGTGTGAGGGGCAGAATTTTCTGGCGTGACATACCAATTAACCAAGTCTGACTTTATTTTCTATTCTTAAATCTCTTGGGAGAGGCTATTTGAGTCCCATATCTCTATTTCTGCAGGGATTATTTACCTCTCCCTTCTTCAGGGTTCAGGGTGAAATGGGAGAAAGAAGAGCATGTCTATATATCTGTGTCTAACTCTCTCTTCAGCTACCTATCTAAGTATCTATGTGTGCCTATACAGGTCTCTTCTCTTTTCCCGTATGGAGGATGGCCTCAGTTACAGACATGCAAAAGTGACAGATTTTTGAGATGGAACTATATTTGCAATGGACATTTTATCTTTGACAATAACAAATAAAATCTAGACATCTCTTTCTATATGCTGATATACATAAATATGTAGATGTATGCGTATGCATTTAGATATACTATGCTAACATAGAGGAATGACATATATTGGGGCACCTGGGTGGCTCAGTCGTTAAGCATCTGCCTTTGGCTCAGGTCATGATCCCACAGTCCCCAGATCAAGACCCACATCAGGCTCCCTCCTCGGCGGGAAGCCTGCTTCTCCCTCTCTCACTTCCCCTACTTGTGTTCCCTCTTTAGCTGTGTTTCTTTCTGTCAAATAAATACAATCTTTTTAAAAAGTGACTTACAGATATATATGTCTCTATACCTATTTATACACATGTGCCTGTGTTCAGATAGCTAGATGATAAGTAGATATAGATGATAGATAGATAGATAGATAGATAGATAGATAACAGCTAATAAGTAGACAGTAGAGGTATAGATATTTTTTAAGGGAGGGTAGGGAAAGTTTAATGCTCACTTCCTTTAATGAACCATTTTTTCAAATTAACTGATTTTTACCTTACCCTTTAGTACTATAGAAATATATTAATTGCTTGCTTGGCTTAGATAGTTTCAAACTTGGGGGATTTGAATATATTTATATATATCCTTGATGGTCACAAACTGTGGGATCTTCTCTGTGCGGTCTCCTTGCTCTGTTTATTTGTAAGAGGAGGCTTCTCCAAGTGAGTGGCATAAACCAAACTTCAATTCTTTTTTTTTTAAGGTTTTATTTATTTATTTGAGAGGGAGAGAGCACGAATTGGGGGTGTGGGGTGCAGAGGGACAAGCAGACTGCCTGCTGAGTGTGGAGCCCAGTGCGGAGCTTGATCCCAAGACCCTGAGATCATGACCTGACCTGAAGTCAGAGGCTTACCAACTAAGCCATGTAGGTGCCCCCAAACGATGACCTTTAGACACACCACCCAAAGGTCCTTCTGAGTAGCATCCTTACATTAGGAAATCTGGACTGTATTTCCTTGTAATTCCAACTCAAAAGCATTGTATGTGCCTATATACAAAATAATAGCATATAATTTTAAAAACTCTGTACTATAACATTCTCTGTATAACTAAGCCACAAAGTTCTAAATTTACTCATTTAATAAAAATACCTTAATTTTATCTTTAAATTTTTTTTGTGGATAAAGAGGCATAAAGCAAATAAATCTTTAAAATCTTCAGAAAGAAACTACACAAAAATAATTATAATCCGTAATTCAGAGCTTTGTTTTTCAGAAAGGTAATAAATTAAACATTTTCCTTGGAGACTTCTTGATTGTGCAAAATGAGACTGATTAGGTGGAACTGTTCTTTCTGCCACTCTGTGACATGCCGAGCAGGGATACTAACATCTCCAAAGAGAAATGGAAACTTTTGCAGGGCTTGAGGAAGGACGAGGTGTGATCAACCAAAAAGTAGACATTGACTATGTTGTCTTTCCAGCCTTGATTTCTTAAAGATTTTCTCCTATGAAACAGTGGTCAGCTGGAGGAAAGGAGAGCTATATGTAGCCACATACATTTGCGATTTAATCTGAATATCACACTGAGGAAAGAAAGGAAGGGCTATCTTGTGTCCAAGGTGTTCTCAGCTATCATGTTTCACTGTACTTCCGCTTCACAGCGTAAACTCCTAGTGGCGTATCTTCAACCTTTGGTCTATGAATGAACGTCCCCAATTCCACTCCAGATTGTTCTGTGGCCACAAGGAAGCCAAAATGGTGCGGAGAATCCACACCTACATCTTCCCTGCCTCTCCAGGTGTCCTGTGAAGAGAAGCATGCCTTCCCAATTGCAAGCGATCAACATATTCTACCTCTACCAACGCAATACAACCCACAAAATATTCTCATGGCCATACATGCACATCCAGAAGCCTGTTACAAGGTGCATTTCCAAGACATATGGCTTAAAATATTTTGTTAAATCTATTTGAGTACAAAAAAAAAAAAAAATTCCCTGATCCCAGGTCCCATCATAAGTGTTGAATAGTGACTGCCCCTATTCAATAATAAATCTAAGGAGTGATGGTAGCTGACCTGCGTTCCAGAGGTCGACCCTTGGGTTACAAGTAAATTTATCTTTGTGGCTCACTTAGAAACAACTTCCCTCACCTTTCTCTTTCAGATTCATGGCTCACATGTCAGTGCCTTTGTAGAGAGAAATGTCAAATCATAACAATGAGAACAGAAAATCTTGAAGCCCTCACATCTCCTGGACTCTACAAGCTTGTGCTCAGAGAGAAAGGAAAGCATTCATGGGTATTGTTCAGACAGTGGCGCGTACTTCCTGGGGTATCTTGGCAACACTCTGAGGGAGCCGCAGAGATGCCATTGTCAACACCTCTGCCATCTGATCTCACCTCCTCCTGCATTCTGTGGGCTGAAAAGGAAGGTGCTTAAGCTGGAGTATGCATCAATTTTCCCATGCATCAGTCTTCCAAAAGATGCTAAAAATCGAAAGACTGATTGAAAAAATGATATTTAGGAGACCTCAAGAGAAAAGATAAAGAATCCTGTTTTCAGAATCATGACCAGAAGGCTAATGTCAAGAGTCAAGGAGTTTCTACCAGGTGTCTACTAAATCTCTCTTTTCTTCCATTTAAATAATGAGGTGACAAGTGCATTTGCATTAAACATATTTATTTGTAGGTTACATATTCACACTAGTTCATTATCTTTAATTTTGGTTTGATTGAATGTTTGTAGATCTTCAGGATTGCTAATGTGATTAACTTTTTAAATATATTTCCTAATCTAATTTACTTGAATACATGTTCAATGTATATTTTTGACATTGATCATGCTGGGCTCAATTTCCAGATTTTCATCTATACTTTCATGCCAAACAAACCCCAATTTCAATTTAGCCTACTACCATACTTTTATGCTATATCTTATGATTTCTAAAATACATATTGCCATCAAAGCCCCGATGTATTCTTAAAACAAAACAAAACAAAAACCCTGAATTTGACATATGTGACTGAACCTCTTGAAATGAAAACATTTTGTTATTTCAGAAACTCAGTAGGTTAAATTTTTTCCACTGAAATGTGGGCATCCTTATAAGAAGGATAATTTTAAAAATTGTGGGAGAATTTATATTTTGGGCATATTGTCTAAAATTGCAGAAGGGAAACAATATCACCAAAAAAATTTTTTTTAAATTCCACTAAAATAAAAAGGTAACAGTTTCACCTAATCAACTGGCAAAAATTGAAACAGAAGGACCATGCCTAGCACCATCCTGGGCAACAGTCCAGAACCCTGCTGTTGTTGGAATCGCAAACTGTCGTTCCACTCATTCATGTAGAAAAAGTCTTTAAAATACACATACCCTCTAATTTTACTTTTAGGAATCTAACCTATGGAAATAACCACAAATGTTGGAATGTTACATGTACAAGGACATTCATGCCCAATCATTTATAGTAGATAAAGTTAATAAGCAGCATAAATATTCAGATAAAATGTTCAAGGAAGTGCCCATGAAAAAACACTGGGGTAACCATTTAAAAGAAAAGTAAAGAGAGGGTCTCATGCTTTACCACTAACAAAAACGCAGGCTACAGATTGCTGAATGCCAGTTTTTACTAATTTACCTGTAGGATTGTAAATGTAAGGATCAAAAGTAAGATCAGATGTAGCCCAAAATGTTAGTATCACTCATCCTTGACTTGTGAGACAATGGGAGTTTGAATTTGGTTTTTCTTTTTTTATTGTTGTTGCCTTTTGTTTTATTTTCTTCGGAGAACATCTGTTATTTTTGTAGCGGTAAGAGAGTTTAGTAGCCTTTAGCTGAAAGAATGTGTTTTTTTGTTTTGTTTTGTTTTGTTTTTTTTAATTTTAGGGTTTTTTTTTTTAATTTTATTTATTTGACAGAGAGAAACACAGCAAGAGAGGGAACACAAGCAGGGGGAGTGAGAGAAGGAGAAGCAGGCTTCCCACCGAGCAGGGAGCCTGATGTGGGACTCGATCCCAGATCTCCAGGATCATGGATCATGACCTGAGCCGAAGGCAGTCGCTTAACCAACTGAGCCACCCAAATGTTTAATAGAAATGACACTGTCCTTCATGGTTTCCTTGCTGCGTTTGGGAGAGGCGGGAGGATGCCCTCGCACCCCTTCTCCACACCCTTCTCCCACCCACCCTGCCCCTGCCAGAGGCATTGGCGGATAGGCTCCGTCACACTCTGTGACCCTCAGGACTAAGGCCACTGTGTCTCCAAACATCACACTCGTCAATGCGGTATCTTTCTTGGCTTCTTCTGCTTCTTTCTGGCTAAAACAGCTCACTGAACTTAAGCTCCCTCCCGAGTCCAAGGCTGGCTCATTTTCTCTGTCTTCAAGTTCAGTTGTTTGGGTTTGGGTTCTTTCCCCAGCTCCCCCTCCGCCGGAATCAGTCAGCCTTGGAGAGAAGGGCGAGATTCAAAACGGGGTTTGGGCACCACACGGTCAAGAGGACTGTGGCTTTAAATTAGGCTGCCTACTCCTGTCTCATTTGCCAACCCGCCCTGCAGATTTCCTCCACAAGCCCCTCTAGTGAGAGGTGATGTGTCCTGTCTTATTTTTCTCCCATTGTTACCTATGTCTTTAATTCCCTGGGAGCCTCCTAAGTGGAGGGCACTAGGATTTGATGTAGGAATCCTGGCATTCCTCAGCCCCCTAAGCAAACACCACTGAATAACTTGAAGATTTTGCCCCAACCAGGCCTGGCGTCATGGGCCCTTGATCTCGGTTGTCACGTAGGCTCCACTCCAAGAACAGCCCTAAGCTTGGTTTAACACTCTGCTGTTGCCATCTTGAGCTCTTTAGTGATTTTTGGACAAAAGGCCCCCGGCCTCACAAGTTGTGTAGCTGGTTCTAGCCCCAGACTCAAATCCTGAATGTTCTTTCTGCTTAAACATGAGGCCAAGTCAAAATTCACATACAGATAAATTTCTGCACTGGGGAAAAGAACAGAGGGGCATCTCTTTCCTTTTGGGCAAAGAATAGTCAGAAAAACTCTCCCAGGAAGCCTTCTGGGCCCTTATTTTTAGCACCTGACTGTAGATTTGCATTTGAGAATCCTTTCCAAGATGAAGGAAAAGCCCTGGGCTTTCTGCACTGTTACAAGAAGAATGGAACAGAAAAGGTCACTAAACTATGGAAAACCATAGATAATCCATGACCTCAAGAGTCCAGCTTTTTAAGTATTTTCCCTTAATCATGACAGGGTGACTAATCTTTGGGGGTTCCAAACTTACATGGAGATTAAATTCACATGTAAATAGAAGAGCTAGGCTTGTCTGATGAGCCCAGAGAGGCTCTCTTGGATCTTAATCAGTCATTGGTTGACAGACAGGTCAGCTACTAAATCAAATTATGACATCATAGAATGTTCCTGTATTGATCCTTGGTCATGCCATCTCTAAGAACAATAACATCACTCTCCTCCTTCCCCAGGATATAGTTCAGAGGCCTGTGCTCGTGGCCTTTTTAATCAATGTCAAATTTCCTTTGGGGCAAGGTCAGAAATAGCCATCTTAACTGAAACAATAACTAGAGATCAGGATGGAATCATTTCTATCCACAGCCAGCGTCAAGTTATGTTGACTATGTCTCTTTTAATCTAGGGAGATGCCAACAAATTTAGAGTAAATGCATGTAATATTCCAATCTGTTTAAAAGATTTGGTAGAAAATGAAAGAATAGAATGTATTATGAATAACTGTTGGTTGACAGGTTCCAGGGACATACTGTACCCGTTTTTAAATTCGTCATATTAAAACGGGAATGGTTCTCAGATGCTAATACCCTTTCCAATTTGTTTACAACAAAATAGGTCAACAGACCATTAATTCAGTTGCAAAACTGTCATTTTTGGCTTTGGGTTTCTTACGAATAATGAGACTTCACTGGTCTGCTCTACACTCCAGAGTTAACAATTTCTACTGACAAGGTTATTGGATTCAAAGTGAAATGTTTACATTGAAAGGGACAACAAGTGTCCAATATGAAGCAGAAACAACAGATCCTCCAAGCTGGGGAAGCTTACCATGGCTAAACCCTCTACCGTTTCTCCCTCTCTTCCCCCGCCCCCCATGAACAGAAGAACAACAGGAGACCTGGGGAAGAATGTGATGAAGAGAAACAGTACCAGGATTCAGAGAGGTTAATCCAGGCACAACAGAGTTAATCTGGGGGGCTCCTGGGGAGATGAGGGGCTAAAGACTTAGACAAAACTTGCTACTTTTTGATCCAGTTGTACCCAATGAATGACTCTATTTACAAAGAAGATTTGGGATTTTCAAACCAGTGGGGCAGAAGTTACATCCCTGGTTTTTCTTGTGAAACACACTCCGGTACTTGTTTCCAGAATAAATGATGTCAAAGATCTTCATTTTCTTCTCAAACAACAAAACAAAGGAAGCATGACAATACAGATACTTAAGAAGACACAGAATTTGACCCACGACCAAAAAGTCTCTGAGAGCCAAACCATGGATTCAACAGAGGCTATAATAATATTATTTTGTAAAATGGAGAGGAAATTATTTTATTTAAAGTTCCAGAGTTGAAAACATAAAATTTACACGTTTGGTGAATGATCAGTTAAAGTCTTTGAAAAAAGCATTCACTTTAAATTGCACGGTCTACATTATTATAGCTGATACGTGAAGTCAGATAAATAAGATTCGGTCCAAAAAGGTGAAATGTCAGAGTATGGCTCTGCTCTGCAGATGTTTGCAAAAGCTCTGTCTTGCAAAACTGAACTTCCAAACTACAAGTGATTGAAATTCACTCAGGATTTTTCCCAAGGTAAAAAAACCAACCATAACCTGGGGGGCGGGGGATTATTCAGGTCAAATTAATATCTCTGAGAGCTAACCATATTTTTTGAATTCAGTAACAGATCTTCAGCATATCATTAAACCCTTACAAGAAAATCCCCAGGGATTAGAATCCAGACTACATCACATAAACGGACCATGATTATACCACGCTCCACAGGTGAATGAATGGGAAAATCTGAAAACAAAGTAATAAGAATCAAATAAAAGTAATATCACAGCCTTTTGGAGAATGGGTAGGTGGACATGGGGGTGGGGGTTGGGTTACTATCGGAACATTAAATTGGGCTTGTCCTAAGTCTAACCGAATGTTTTTATGGTTTTCTAAGAGAAAAGTTTTATCTTAAAGACAATTTTCAGTTCACTTTCCTAATCTGAAATGTTAATATGAAAACATAACTTATAGAGGAATGTTTTATATCAAACTATAAAGCAACCTTCTTACAAAAGATTCTTAAATTTACACATAGCTTTTAAAAGTATATCTTAAAGAGTTAGTACAAAAATCATAATGAAGTGCAGGGGCTATTTGAAAACACATTTACCACTGTTATTTCTATTGTTTAGTAAAATGAGCTGCAGGGCACCTGGGTGGCTCAGTCATCAAACTCCTGCCTTCGGCTCAGGTCAGGATCCTGCAGTCTCTGGATCGAGCCCCACATCGGGCTCCCTGCTCGGCGGGAAGTCTGCTTCTCCCTCTCTCACTCCCCCTGCTTGTGTTCCTTCTCTAGCTGTGTTTCTCTTTGTTAAATAAATAAATAAAATCTTTTAAAAAATAAAATAAAATAAAATACGATAAGCTGCAAAGCAAATAAGAGATCTTCATGTCTAAAGGATATATCATTTTTTAAAATATTTATAAATGCATCAGAAAAAATAAATACCCTTATAAGATAATCCTTTTGAATTGCATTAATGAGTTTATATTTGAGCTTATTACTTAAACCATTTTCATTTCCCAGGGTGTCATCTTTATAGTGATTCAGTGGAAATGAATACAACTAAGAAAGCAACAGTAAGAATAAAAAACAAAACCGCATTTCCCATGCATATGTTTTGTTTAATTCTTAGCTTTTTTTTATAATTCCATCTTAAAAATAATTTATAATGCCATATGTTTCACTTTCTCAAGATTACTCAAAAGTTTCTAGGTGACAATATTAAATATAAACAATATTAAATTGTTTTTAAAAATTAGAAAATATTAAATACAATATTAAAATAAATCAAATAGATTAAAAGATAAAACTGTATCTTTTGTTATCATACTTAGCACAGCTTGCTTCCTGGAATAGAAGAAGACCTCAATGACTGGCACTATTATTTCATCCAAAGAACAAAGAAAAACCATGAAATTGTGTGAATTTACAGAAAAAAAATGTGTTTTTTTTTTTCTCTGAAGGACAGAAGAAGGACCAATCTTGGAGCAGTTATAGGTAGACTTCAGGTCAGTATATAGTGAGATATTTAGAATTTCAGCTGCACAACAGTCAAAATGGCAGCTTTGATTTCTGGTAAGTTTCATATCTCTGCGATTATTTAAGAGAAAACAAGAAAATAAGAAAAAACACCTTTCTGGTCAAAGGAAGTCTTTCTGGGCAGGCAGTGGAACTAAAGAGCCCATCAGGTCTGCTCCATGTGATATGTTACGTTCTACAGACATCATGAGAAAGTCAAGGGGTTATCACGTCAGGTGTGTGCACATACATTTACCTGGAACTCCTACAGCTTTAGGAACAAAGCCCATTTGGGGCTGTCTTTGGAAAATTGCAATGAGACTCATGCAGGCTAACACTAGAGAAACTGCTTAAATATTATCATCATATAAGACGTGAAAATTCTAGATGCTTCTGAAAGCACGACTTCTCCTCCTCTTTCATTACCTACCACTCCTTCTACTTAAAGCACTTTCTGTGAGCCAGCTACCCCCTTCGGCATGCTTCCTCATCCACCAGTTTGTGAGGATGGAAATGCATGATTGTGTCTTTGTGTACATCCTGTCCCCCAAGACAGTTCTGGAAAATGTGACAAGCAAAGGCAGCAGTAGAAATGGAGGGAGAAAGAGGAAGAGAAACCCACAGAGGCTGTTGAGGGCAAATGATCCCTGAGATCGGAACAGGGAAAGGAGGGGAGTCTTGTATTGGGGTGTTTGTCCTCCTCCAGTAATAATGGATACAGAAACTCCCCCTGCAAAGGAACGTGTTTCCTTATCCTACAAATCTGACCGGGCCCTGCTATGGGGTCCCTGCCTCCTGTCATTCTTGCTATCTCTTGTCACTTGTGCCCCTGAGTAGGGAGTGACGGTTTGAGCCTCGTATCCCGACAGAAGTGAGTGAAGGGGTTTCGGTGCCTGTCACAGAGCCAGCATCTCCCTCAGGCCCTCTGTGTGTCTTGCACAGGGAGCCTCACTCCGTCTTCATGGCAGCTCTGAAAGGTGGTGTCATTTGTGGGGCCCGGCAGCACAGCGCTGCATTCTCATCGTGGCTCCTTCAATCTTGGCTGTTTCATGTGGGCAAGTCAATTACCTCTGTATGCATCCGGATCCTCCTCTGTAAACAAAGGAGTGCACAACTTTCTTTAGAACAGAATAGTGCACACCTCCTAGGAGCACTCAGTAATCACCGGGCATAAGGCACCAGGAGCAGCGCCAGGCACGGAGTGGAGGGTAAGTAAACGGTAGCTGGAATTACGCTCATTTCGCAGGTGACAAAACTGAGGTTTGGGGAATCCACATCACAGGTGGCAAATGGGAAAGCCACCTGCTCTTAAATGCTACACAAAGATGCCCTAAAATAAAAATATAAAAATGCTTTCTTCCCGGAACAGAGAACAGCCACAGGTGGTGGACAAATGTTGTTAAAAGGAATGAATGGTGGAAATGCTATCCCCCTTGGGAGAGGCACGCAAGGCAAGCCGGGGACACGCAGGAGGACAGATACCTGGGAGCCACAGGGGCCCTGATGTCTTTGTTTGAGAAGCCGCTGCCACCTGGACGTGGGAAGCAGCCTGAGTGAGGCGTTGATGGGAGGGACTCATTCCCATTACCTGGCGCATTAGAGAATATCAGTTTTTCTTCATTAATCATTGTCGTTATACACCAGCTACCTAGAGATCCGTCTCCAAAAGAACTCATTATTAAAGCAAAGGAGTTATCTGTGAGATGTGACCCAACAGCTTGGGGAGGGGACATGACAGGTTGAGGAAGTATTCGCTTACCCAACGGTCCCAGGGTCCTGGGATCGAGCCCTGTATTGGGCTCCCCGCGCAGCAGGGAGTCTGCTTCTCCCTCTGCCCCTCCCCCTGCTTGTGTTCTCTCCTGCTCTCTCTCAAATAAATAAATAAGATCTTTTTTTAAAAATGTAAAACAACCCCCCAAACCCAAATATAAACTATAAATGGATAATTATCTGATATGCTAGTAGAATGAACTTGCCAAATGCACAAGTTCAGGGAAAAAATTTAGAAAGATTATGACAGTAATTCAAAATGAATAGATCTAGAAGTCAAAATATCATGAAAATAACAAACCAGGGAAAACATTTGAAATAAAAACAAGAAGTCAGCAGCCTGGAATTCACCTTGTTGCTCTGCAGGGCATTGAACCCCCCCCCCCCACAAGCCCACCACCCCACCATCCGTCAGCGGCCAGCCCCACCTCGGCTGCTTTATTCCGCCTCTGGATCGTTGCCCAAGCGTTCCGATACTGATTTTACAATTTGTCCCCAAACACTTGACTGCCCGGTCTTGGTCCCAGTGCCCAATGGGATTCTTATCATGGCCCTTCCCCAGCCCTGACCTTATTATAGCCAATGTGTAGGCTCAGTCCAGTATAAATCATCTTTTGAGCTAGAGCCGGCCCAGTCCTATTTCCTTTCTCATATAAATTTCACTATTGACACCCTGCTTCCAAAGTTAGCTCTGTTATCTTTCCATCCATCCCAGGAGTCCTCCCCAGTGATCTGTTGCTAAGATTCAAGCATGACTTAGAGCTTGGCCCACTGTGGTTGACAAAAACACTAAAAAGGACATCATTATTTCTTTTAAATGGCAAAAATGCATTTTCTTGTCTCCTAACCAAGGGATTGTCCAGGATCTTCATTAAGAGATTTGGAGTTTCCCAAGGGGCATGGGACTCCTAATGTGGAGCAGAAAAAGGAGTTTTCTCATGGGAGTTGGACCTCTGGACGCATTTCTTTCTCCCTGCCCCCCTTGCACGTTTTAACCAGTCTTATGTAAGCCTTCTTCCTCCTGATGTGATAAGAATGCCTATTTGAAAAGTTGTGAGTTCTCTTATAAGCTGCGATATTAAGAAGCTGAAAAATAATCAGGTGCTTGTCTCCATTGTCTCCAGCTGTTTACATGAGGCTCGGGTTTGAAACTCCTGTCAAGTCCAAGGGCTGGGAGGCTAATTGACACGGAAACAGGAAACAACAGCAGTGCACTTCTAACCCATCATGTCTACACCTCATCACAATTCAAACGTGGAAGGGCTGTGGGGAGGCGGCAGGGGCGTCCCATGACCCCCGAGGCCAGAGCCCAGGCCCCTCTGTGGCTGTGACGGCCATCAAATTGGATGTTGATTTGCACTCAGGGGTTACATTACTGATGGAGACACCTGCAGCCTGGGGACCTCAGTGTCATTCTGCGTATTTGTCCATGAACTGGAATACACAGAACGTTGCCCAGGGTTTCAGCTTGGGGATTCACTGCTGTTTGAGGCTATGAATTCTTCTGTATTTATTTTTTTTTTTTCCAAAGGGAAAACTGGAGGGAAGATTTTTAAAAACGTGTGATTGAAACCCCGGTCTACTCAAAAAAGCATCAGCCAAATTCCATTAGAGGGACATTCTGCAAAGGACCTGGCCAGCCGTCCTCAAAACTGTCAGAAACAAGGAAGAGCCCGAGAAATGGTCATAGCGGGAGGACCCTAAGGAGACATGATAACTACATATCATGCGGTGTCGCGGATGAGATTCTAGAATGAAGAAAGGACACGGGGCGAAAACTAAGGAACTCTAGAGAGAAGCTGAGGACTCCCAGTAGAAATAATTAATTATAACAAATGGAGGATGTTAGCGATAGCAGAAAGTTGTAGACAGAGGAAACCTCTCTGTACTGTCTGCATAGCTTTTCTGTATATCTAAATCTGCTCTAAAACTCAAGACTAAAATGAAAGAAATATATATATTGAGATAAAATCTGCTATAAAACGTTGATAATCATGGATACTAATTTTTATGATGGATAAGAATGATCACTATGTTTTTTCTTTTAACATATTTTTCTTTTTATTGAACAAAAAGCACAACAATCTATATTCATGACCTTTTCTTTTTAAATTTATGGTCCTAATTAATTTTATTGAGAATAGTTTCCTTAATTTAAGAGCAGTGATTGGTCATTGCAAAAAGAAGAAAATTGAAATTATATAGCCATATACAAGTGAGATAGATCTGGTAGTAAAGGATACTTTGTGTCTTTGAGTAGCTGGATATATCTTGAAAATAGACAAGGAATATACGATTTAGACACATTCGACTTCCAAGGGCTGCAGGACCCAGCATTATGTGATGGATCCTTCTTATCTGACCAGTGCATTACTTTGGGACATTAGCATTCTTTATCATCTTAAATGTTATTTTTTAAAACCTCACTCAGCCAAGACTTCTTTCTGTTCATTGTAGCATATTCTGTAATTATTCCCTCAGCATAAACACCTAGAAATGGGATTTCTGAGTCAAGAGCTAGGAATAATTTTAGGATGTCTGTAAATGTTGCCAAATCCCTCCCCAAATTTGTGCCTCTGTGCACTCTAATGAGCCACTGTGGAGAGCCTCTGCGATGTCCCTTCCTTAATTAGATCAGCCATTCAACAGAAAAACATTCCAGACACATTATATGTACCATGTTCTTGTTCTAAAAGTCCCCGTCGTCAAAATATAAACTAGATTAAAGAGAATTTTCTAAAGAACTTCTTACATTTTAAAATAATAACGTCCTACATTAAAAATATTTTGGGTTCTTTTCCTTGTTGCTCTATTAAACACTGTAAATTAACATTTTTAGATATAAAACACATTAATTAATGAAGAGCCATGGACATGTACTGGTCCCTTAACAACAGGGACTTAGCTCATGAGTATGTTTATAATTTTGATCAATTGGTAAATTAGAAATTGATTTGGTTTTACATTATCACATATATCTGGCCTGCTACTTAACTGCAGCCTTCAGTTTTACTCAAAAAAGTAAGTATAACATAATTATCGTAGGAAGAATGCCTTTTGGCCAACAAGATGAAGTGTGTAGGAAATGTTATTTTCTGGAAGTCAGCTTCTCTGGCTCTCCCTGCCCCATGGTTCCAGCCTTATGGGAAATATAATCTCAGCTCTGACCACCGCCCCACCCCTCACCCCCCACCACCCCTCACTCTCCGACCCGGCTCCAGAGCAGTGGAGACTTTTCTAGAAGCAGCCACCCAGGTTCCCACAGGGTCCTTGCAGGTTCGGAGGCTCTGATGCCTCTGCACTGGTAGGTTACTTTGGGGGTCTGGTTCCTGCCCGGGTGGCAGGGCTTGGAGACCAAAGGCTCCTTCTCCTTTCTAGATCCAGAACCAGCTCTTTCTCCACCTGGGCCCTCAGTCCACGCAAGTGCCTGTCAGGTATGGTTCCCGCGTGTGCTTTCTGTCTGCAAAAGAGAGACCCAGCCTCCAGGGGAAGCAGTTTCTACTTTCCAGCGCTACAGAAATTCCTGGGGCAAAGCATCAGCTCCCTGTGGAGGCAAACACAGAAGAGAAGACACAAAATAATACTTCAACCAATCTTTCTTCCTTCCTTCCTTCCTTCCTTCCTTCCTTCCTTCCTTCCTTCCTTCCTTCCTTCTTTCTTTCTTTCTTTTTCTTTCTTTGTTTTCTCAGAGGAGGATCTTGCCTGGTGTATATGTTATCAGCTGGCCTGAGATGCCTCTCTCTTTGGAAATCTCAAGTTTCTCAAGAATTAGCACATTAGGGGGAAAAGAAGTCTGAACAATTTCAGTATAGGAGAAAAAGACAAAGAACACACTGGACCGGGAGTTTTATAGAACTCTCAGCTTCTGATGAGGCTCTGCAGATGCCAATATGGTGGTGGGGGGGGAGGGGCTCGGGGCTGCTGCCAATGACATTTTAAAACAGGGGAGGTTTGCTCTGCTTTCACCTTCCTGGCGTGCCCTCCTCCCCCTGCACTACCTTCCTGCTTCTGCATCCTCATATGTTTGACACTGGCTCTCCCTCCTCCTTTGCTCTCATACTCCGGCTGCACGTGCTCTCTGGGAGCGCTCAACAGCCGAGCCCCTGCACACACGTGGGCTGCAAATGGAAAACCCTCCTGGAGGTCCGTAGGGACGAAGGTCTGAGAGTGCAGCCCAGAGATGTGACTTTCCCAGAGGGAACATTTGGTTTGGCTCTGTCGCCGCTGTCTATGTGCTCGTCCCCTCTAGTAGACTCTGAACGGCTCCGGCACATGGCCAGGCCTCCATCTTACTACGTTCTCTCATTCATTCAAGCGGTCATGTTGTCTGCTCCAAGGAGGATCTCAGCTAAGTAGCTGGTAGATACATGCAGGGATGGTAAGCCAACGGGAGGAGGGAAGATACTAGAACTCAATGAGATCAGGCAACTGGTCCCTCTGTCCCTAGAGTCTCAGCACACGGCATGGCACTCGGCACGCACCGGGAACTATGTTTGCCCTGCAAAATAAGTAAGGACGTGGCTGTGTCTAAAAGTCTGACTTAGATTTGCAGTCTTGCTAGCCATGTAACATGCGGCCCTCGCTCTGACCTGTCAGTTGGCTACTACTGAAAATAGATGATCTGTGTTAAAAAAAGGGGGGGGGGCGGGTAATTGTCCTAAAAAATGGTGCCGTCCTAAGGATACCAGAGCAAGCAATGCTTCTTCAATGTCTATACTAGAATCTGTTCTCAATCTTCACAAAATAATCAGGAGAGTAGTCACCTCAGTGGGAAAAATGCATAAAGATATTGTCTAGCAGTCCAACCTTCTTTTTGTTGGGGGGGGCTGGAAACTGAGTCCAGACAGGGCTTACAATTGAGCCGTTGGAAGACATCCTCATCTCTATAATGATGGGTAAATGCATCCATCTGGGGTTTTGAAGATTTTATTTAGACACCCACTATCTCAGTAATTAATATTTATAGGTTACAGCAGCTTCATATTCTGTCTGAAAGTATATTTAGGTATTTAATTGCATTAAACTTGTGTTTATATCTCATGCAGGAACATTGAGATTTTGGTGTGAGAACTTAATCTTTCACATTTTTCATATTAATATCCTTGTTGCTATCTGAATGAATGAATGAATGAATGAATGGTATCTTTGCTGTGGACTGAATGTTACATCTATTTGGATTCCACAGGACTGATGGTTTTCTTCACTTTGAACCTATTAGTCAACTGAAGGAAACCTGTCTAATCTGCACCACCCCTTTCCCTCTAAAGAATCACATTCCTTTGGGAAGTTAATAGAAATGAGTCTGCAAAGATCTGAGCAGGGTTCTACGCACAAATTGAGTAAACAGACACAAGTTCTTGTGACCAAAAAATATTTGCATTATTTGTAATCAAAGCTCTGGTTCCTTTATTCACTACTTGGCTCTTGGCCCGCACACAAAAGTAACGTGACGCATTCCAGGGAAAAGTTCTCTGAGATTAGGTGGCCAATATCGCACCATCTGTACCGTCTTTACTCTGTGCAATCACTAAAAACCTTAAACACACTTTGTCATTTGTAAAGACCAATGTGTGGGGATAGTTACCCCTTCCTTCTGTTCAGAAACAGAGAAGATTTCAAACCTGTGTAAAGCCATTTCATACATAAACGCTTTTAAAAATCACAGATGACTATTAATTGTTCATGAAAAGGAGCCCTTTTGTCCCTACAAGAAGCCAATCATGTTTAGACAAATTTAGGACATGACATGCTAGACCTAGCAACACCTAGAAGATCTCTTCACACATCATTTGGTTCTGTTTTGTTTTTTTTCTTCTTCTTTTTGATGGATGGATGAGCAAACTTTAAGGAGCTAACGAGCAGATAAAAGTTGAAGCGGGGAAAGGACAGTAATGTTAAGACAAGTTAAAAGCTCTTGCTGACACCAGCCCCCAGCACTGCCTCCCCAGCCACTTCCCCTGTGAACTTTTTGTGTTTCATTCATTTTGCTGGGATTGGAAGTGGAGAGGCCAAGAAAAGGCCGTCTCCTGCTTCATTGACTAAAGCTATCCCGTAAGGGAGTTTAATGGGTTAGAAGTTAATATAGTGACAGTTCTAAGGAAAGTTACCAACTGTTTCCAGCGCCTGGAGAGGCTCCCTGTGGCTCTGGCTTCTCAGCCTTTCCTTCCCCTCCCGTTGTCTTGTATGTGTGGAAGCTTCCATGACAAACCTCTCAGGAAACAAAGCCAGCTGCTAATAGGAGTGTAAAGAGCCTCACTAATGAAGGGTCTGGCGAAGGACTGGCTGTAATTACAGCTGACCTAAAAGTGTTGGTCACTGGAAAAAAAATTTTAGTACCAATAAAAAAAAAAAAAAAGTGTTGGTCACGTGAACAGATAAGCTTTTCCAAGAGAAATCAAATTTCCTTTACATTTGCCAACTATTGCTGTGTCGTAGTCACCTTCTGAAGAGAGGTCCTCCTCTGTGGTGACATACACCCTCTCAGTTACACTCTGTTCCTCTGTGCCCTTCTATTTTCTCATCTTCTTTTATCATTTTATCACTTTCCCACATGGTTTCCTCCAAAGCACATCAAGGAAGGGGCAAGAGCGTCATGAAATTCTTTCTATCAACTGAGCACAGTGACGCCATCCATGTAAGTGCTTCGTGACACATAGTTTTGACTTTTTGTTGGAGTCGTGTATGCGAGAGAATTGTGCATAGTTCCCAAACGGGAAGCTCTCTGGGTTTTCACAAATGGAAAACCCTCATCAAAGCAGGTACCCAGATTAAGGACGGAATGCAGCCAGCTGCAGAAATGAGGAGTTCAAGTGTAGAGGCTAGGTGTGCACAAATCAAGGTGTTAGCAGGGACGGTTCCTTCTGGAAGCTGTGTGTTCTGGGCCTGTCCCCTAGCTGGAGGGAGGCCTCGTAATCCTTGGAGTTTGTTGTCTGGGCAGTGTGTCCCACCAGTCTCTGCCTCTGCTTTCTCATGACCTCCTTCCTATGTGTTTCTTTTCTTCTTATGAGGACACTCTAATAATGACCTTTCACCTGATGACCTCAGCAAAAACTCTTATTTCCAAATTAGGTCACACTCCCAGGTACTGAGGGTTATGCTTCAATATGTCCTTTGGAGGGACATAATTCAGCCTGTAACAATCAGTTTCTAGACACCCTCATGCCCTCCTTTCCCGTCACTCCCCTCCCCCCAAGCCAGGACCTCCACTGTCATGACTTCTGACAGCACCATTTCTCATTGGAGCTTTATTTCAGTGATACCAGATGTGATTCTGAGGGTGGGATTCCCAAATGTTACTAGCCGCTCAGATTCTGTAAACTGGCCCCACAGTTAATACTCCTAAATAGCAATTAATTACATAAACAGTATATAGTATTACAAATCAGTTAACCCATCATAAAATAATTATGCAACAATTATGGAAGAGAATTGAGGGGGTTCAGAATGTGCTATCCCAAACTTGGGATATTGAATTGAATATTGAATTGTGAACTGAAAAACTTTGAGAAACAGACTCCACCTGCCCCTTTTCTGGGATGGGTCATAGGACGCTTGTGAGAGAGGTGCCCTCACCATACCCAGAACAAAGGAGTATCCTGTTTCCAAGATGGAGGGACACCACAAAGAACTCTGTGGAGTTTCCCCCAGTTTACTAGCCTTGCCTAATACTCCTTAACCTATCATATCTTTCCACGACCGCCCACTTGTCATCAAACCTACCATAGAAACACATTTCACTCTTTCTTCCTGTCTTCATTTTCTTATGAAGTGTACCATATTAAATACGAGTGTGTGTGTGCTTTTGTGTGTGAATCTGTCCTCATCAGTCCAATTTCAGACCAAGCCAGGGGCCCTAAGAGGGCGGAGGGAAAATTTTTCTCCTCCACAGAAGAAAGCAAAGTAAGGGTGTTTATAAGCAATGGTTCTCTAGACATGACAACTCTTTACACGGATGCATCAGATGCCTTCCAGTCAGCTTCCCAATATTTGTACAATTAGGTGTGCAAGAAAGACACCTCCCCATATTTCTAATTTTAAACCAGCAAGCACTCCACTAGGATAGTAGAAACTTTTTTAAAAAGTTATTTATTTATTTACTTGACAGAGAGAAACACAGCTAGAGAAGGAACACAAGCAGGGGTAGTGAGAGAGGGAGAGCAGGGAGTCCAATGAAGGGCTTGATCTTGGGACTCCGGGATCAAGATCTGAGCGCAAGGCAGATGTTTAACGACGGAGCCACTCGGGTGCCTCAGGACAGTAGAAACTTAACCTCTGTCGATGTTATGTTTCCTGGGGGTTGGGTCTGTGTTCTGGGGAGCTTTGTGATGGAGAGCCCTAAGGAAGGTTTATGGAGCTCTGGGTCACCTTGTCTCTGCACGTATGTGCTGAGATGTCCATGGCCACTAACTATGGGCTGTTCGTCCACGTTGGGCCATGGGACGGCTCAGCTCTCAGCTCTATCTCCTGCACTTCTGAGTTTCTGAGAATCTTCCTGCCATGTCTAAGCTGTGTGAGGCCCTGAGGTCTCTGAGCCCATTTCTTTGTTACTCTCTGCCTCAAACTCTGTGCCTCCCCAGAACTCCCCAGAGAAGGAGAAACAGGTTGCAGGAATACCCTGCTCTCATCTCCTGCCATGGGAACATGGCCATTCCACCAGCTCAAGAAGACCTTTTTCTCCAGGACAGAGAGGGGAGCTCTTTGTCTTGATCATTCTCCCAACTCTCTCATCTAAGCCTTGATTTTTCTAAGTTCCCTTAAAGATTTTCATTTTCCATATCTAGCCCTATTTTAAAACAACAACCACAATGTGGACAACATGGTTGTGTACCTTTGGCCAAGTTATCTATTCTAATTAAAGACTTTCTTTGTCTATCAGGAAAGGATAAGAACAATCTCTACCTCGGAGAATTTTTCTGAGGAAAAGGGAATTGAATTAGTTGAGTTTATATTTGGAAACTCTTATAACTATGCCAGGCGCATAGAGAGACTCTATAATGTCAGTTGTTATTAATTCATGCATATTAATGGATTAAATAGGGAGTGGGATACAAAATAATAGGAGGAAACAGATTCAGTCTGTAAATTAGAACAGGTAGTTATTTCCTAAACTTATAAAAGTCACTCTAAATCCAATAACAGGATGGTGGAAATGAACTGGAGTGAAATGCCAAGAATGGAAATGTGGTTTTTGCTCTATTCTCTCTAAGATGGTAGCTAATGGTATTCCGAGAGTTTGGGGGGAACACCTGCATCCTAGACAAAAGATTTTCCTGTATCAGAGGTAAAAAGCTGACAAGTAAATAAACCATCACCCCGTCTTTTCAGTAAGTTTAAAACATTCAAACACGGTTAAGTCAAGGCACCCATTCCATCTCAAAACATGGAAGGAGAGACAATGGCATCATGAAAACTACAATGAACTTTTCAAATGAGCACAGAACGAGTCAGTGAGGTAAAAGCCATGGGTTGTCAACACCACAATCAGGCCTCCCGTGCTGAGTAAACACAGAAGGTCGGCACTTCTAAATGGTTTCATCTTGTCACTTTCAGCGGTGTCAAATAGCCTATCATTAAGACTCAGGTAGCACGTTAAGTGACACAGTCTCACTGAATCTACAGATCACTTTCCCAGTAAACACTTTGTTTAGAGTGCCAGACACCCAGTGGGGAGAATAAATATTCAGTGGAAATGATCCCGATACCCAAGGTGTCCCATAACTGACATGTTGACAATCATCTCAGCTGGAAAGCATGGAAATCTAACTGGATGTCTATTCTACTCTGCTAGTTATACTCTTGGACAAGTAGGAAGCCTTTTGAAGGAGAGAATTAGTGACCAGCTGTTCTCCCCCCCCCATTAAAAAGGAGGGGAAAGGTAGCTAAAGTGCAGCGGGAGGGATTTCAGTTACACGGGAGATACAACGCACTCACAGACAGTAGAGGCTACTCAACCCACACAGGTACTAGGAAACATAATTGTAGGATCTTCCCTAAAGATATTAAAAAAACCAGAGACAAAATCTGTGAAGATTCATGTACCGGATGCTTCAAGTTAAGGCATACAGATTAAAGTGAATGGCTGTTCCGAGATGTTTTCTACCCCATAACACTGTAACACTTTGAAAATACAAGTATTGAGAAAGTCCTATGGCGCTTAGACTTATCTCAAGCTTTGTGCAAATCTTAGGAATTTGATTCTGCATTGAATTCTTATAGCTCTTTATTACAGTAAGTTACTACTACAAAATAATTTAGTGGATATTACATGATAGCAGAAGGATTTAAAAATTCTGATATGACAATTAATGTATCCTATGTCCTCTCCTTTACATCATGGATTACCCAGAATGTACTTTCCCAGTGAGTGACTTTAATAAGTCTTGCCCATAATCCTCTTTTCAATAAAATTCAAAATATTTATTGAGATAGATTTCAGTGCAGTGAGTATTCGTGTAGAATAATGTTTAATGATTTGGGGGAAAGTTGCCGATATATTGGTTTAAAAAAAAAAGTAGATTACCTAACTGCGTAAATTATCATTTTGTCTTTTTTTTCTTTTTACAAAGAGACATGTTTATAAGTAGAAGGAAAATAAAAGAATAAAAGAATATAAACTAATATTTAGCAATATTGCTCAGTGATAGAATTAAAAGTGAATTTTTTCTTTCTTGTGTTTTCTATGCTTTCTACAATGAATATGTATTATTGCATAATGAGAAGCAAAAGCTATTATAAAAGTAAAGAACATTGTGTCTTAATGGTGAGGAACAGATTAACATTCTCAAAAAGAAATGTTGTCATAGAGTCATCAGTGATTCTCTGCGCTCCAGCCCTAGTGGAGGCAAGCGTGTTTATGGGACTGAGCAGAGAGGTGATAAACATCTATTTAAAAACATCAGCTGGTTCCACCAAATGTTGCAGAAACCTCCTGGCATTTCAGGGTATGTGATTCACACGGGGGCGGGGGTGGTGGCAGTTTGGACCTGCTCTGATGATATAGAGCCACCCTCTCAAACGCTGTGCCTCTACACCCCAACTCAAGTGCGTCCGATGTGACTTGTGTTAGAGCTGCACCTTACCGAAGCATACTCCAATAATGTGGCATTCAGAAAAGCTTGGGCAAATTTTCACCTTAGCAAAATCTGCCTCTGTGTTGCAAATGAATTTCAACACTGATGTTGACAATTCACAGAAACCCTTTCAAACAGCATTGCTTTTTAAAAATTTATTAACGCACATTCCTTATGGAATTCTTTCCCAATCTAACTTAAGTTGTATGTACTTTGCAGTAATAAGTTGTGTTTGCTTCTTCAAATATAATGTAGATTTTTAAATAGTCATTAATTTACATAAAACCTTCACATTGAAATTAGGGCAGGACCATGTAAAGGGTTGAAAGAGATGTCAGTTGCTCTCTAAACCTCTTCAAGATCACCAGCAAAAGGAATCAAGCCTGTGTGTGTGTACTTTGTAGAATAGAAACTAATTGTCAATATTTAATTTTTAAAAGTGTATTGGAGAGAAAATTGGATGTGACTACGGTCTACTGCCCGGACATGGAAAGTGGACCAGAGCGTCGTCCCTGGAGCACCAGTGTGTGGTTGGAGGTACTGGGATCTCAGAAGCTCTCAGGGAAATCCTGGGTTTCCTGAAGGCATTGCAGGGATGAATTTACTTCCAGGAGGCAGTCTCGGGCAGCCGCCTCCTCTCAGAGAGGCCTCACGACCCCCAGAGCTTCTGAGCACTAACACAGTGGCTCTCTCCAAGATATTCCCCCACCACGAGCATCACCTGTAACTGTGAAATGCAATTTTGGTCCCCAGCTCAGACCTACCGAATCCGAAACTCTGGCGTGAGGCTCAGCACTCTATCAAGCCCTCTGATGTCCCTGATGCACACTTCAGCTTAAGAGCCACGGCTGTGGAGCTACCATGGCCAAGAGATGTCGAGCAAGACCGCAGTGGAGGTCATGAGTAATTAGCACTCCTCCCCAGATACCTTCCTGGGCCTGCAGTGGGACCGCATATGCCTCACCCTAAAACTTACGAGGAGCCGAGCAGTTTGCCTTGGTGGATCAGATGGGAGTGGAAATGCCACATGTCATGTTGGAGATGCTAGCTGCCGCACCTGCTGGGTCCTGGGGGGATTGGGAGCAGCCCACATGTGCAGCTACATCCATCCCGGGCACTTTCAATTCCAAGGTAGCACTGGAGCATCCCTAGGCTTCCCAACAAAGGAAGGTTGGGGCCAAACAATGAAGACAAGCAAACTGGGGAGATAAACTGTATGTTCAGAGAAGATTTTTAAAATGTGTTTCTGATGACTGTAGGTTGCAGCAAGGAACCTACACACACATGAGGCCCAAAGACCATGCATGCACGGCAGACCTCCTCTCAGTCAGACATCGATGGGAGACCTTTCCATGGCCTCCTAAGGGTGTGCGCCCAAAGGCCATCTTGGAAGGAGAGATGGAGAGGGAGGAACAGAGGTAGCAGGAAAGACTGAGCATTGACATCCCGACTACAATCCGTGGAGGAAAGTGCGATGGACTGTATTACGTGGGGGCTGGACTTCGCAGTGCTTTCTACGCTAGATGCAAAATTAAGGCACGGGATCCTTGTGGAAGGTTCCATTGTGCGCATCTGATCTGTGCTATATTATTTTAAATTTAGGTAAGGAAACAAAAAATGACCATAATCACAGTGTAATTTATGAGGGCAATGAGCAGAGAAGACTAGGCAGATGGAGCTACCTTACAAAGAGTGGGGCAGGGCAGCCATTTATGGAAATGACACTTAAACTTTTGAAACTTTTGAGTTGAGTCTTAATGACCGTAAGGAGCGAGCTCTTGGAGGTTCCAGGAAATGTGAAGTCCTTGCAAAGGAAAGAGCAAATGCAAAGGCCCGGAGGCAGGTATTGTTTTTCAAGGGACAAGAAGAACATCTCTGTGTCTACATGTCCGGAAGGCTTTCTCCATCAGAGTTGACAAGAGAATTCAGCCCTGTGGGAAGTGACCTGAATGACAGTATTATCAACTCTCTCAAGTTTGATACCAATCTAGATGTTCCGGAGAAAAGCCATTATTCACAAGGCATGCTTATAGCGCTACGGCTAATTCTCTCAAAGAACCACAGTGGAGAACGGCTAGCTGGAGGGAGGGAGGTGGAGAGCTTAGATGAAGTCGGCGAGGGAGCTAGGCAGTCACCAGCTCGGGATCCTGAGTTTTGTCTATACACAGCGGCAAGCGCTAGAGGGCATTAAGCAGTGAGATGCTACACTCTTAAATTTATAGATCATTTGCTGCTGTTTGGAAAATGGGCTGCAGAAAGACAAGACAGACAAGAAAAAAGGCACTTGATCAGGAATCTCCTAAATTATTCCAGATGAGAGATGACAAGCCAAAGATAGCCGGAGTGGGAGGTGATGACAAAGTCCACTTTAGTAAATAATTTAATATGGAGCCAGATTCACTTGTGGGCTCGATATGAGGCCAGGTGAGAGGTGAGGGGCCAGGGAAGATGAGATGAGAGAAAGTACAGAATTGACATGATTCCTGAGTAAGTCGTTGTTGGGTTGCCAGCAAAGGGAGTGGTGAAGACTAGAGGGAAAATGGAACGCAGGATGGGAGAATTATGTGGATGTCCAAGTCAACAGCTGAGTATGCAAATTTGGAGCTCAAAGGAGAGGCAAAGTCTGGTTATGTAAATAAGGGTATCATCAATATATAAAAGTGCTTAAACCATAAAATAGGATAAGATCACCTCACCCTATTAATTTCTCTTAGAAAGCCAAACTTCCTCTTATTCGCCCTGCCATTAATCTTTGCTTCCCAAAGCCCCACTGCAGTACTTCTGTAGCTGGTATGTGGTCTCTCTCTTTAGCTGTCCTTCTCGATCATAACGTCAATTTATCTTCATTTTGCACAAATTAGATCATTCTTTTATTCAGCAAAATCTAAGTATTCATTGTGTGCAAAACTCTGTTAGGTGCTTTGGTGATTCAAGAATGAATAAGAAATAGATTCTGACATTAGGAGCTTACACTCTATAGAAATGACAAGTTTATACAAAAAATAGGTGTTTCTCACTAGCAAGTAATGAGAGTCTTAGGAAGGAAAAGCAAAAAGGCATATTGAGAATTTTAGGAAATGGAGAGGTGACTTTTAGCTTCATGGGTCTACAATGTCTTTGTAGGGAAGGCTGCGTATGAGTTGGAAGGAGATGTCAAAATGGCGTCTTGACCTGGTTGGTTAGGTTCATGGCGCTGCATGGTCCCCAGTCTTCCGAGATCTCCATATTTGGCTGCTTTTCTATCCTCTGACTGCTAAACGTCAGAATTTTTTTTTAAATATTTTATTTATTTATTTGATAGAGAGAAACACAGCTAGAGAGGGAACACAAGCAGGGGGAGTGAGACAGGGAGAAGCAGGCTTCCCGCCAAGCAGGGAATCCGATGTGGGACTCGATCCCAGGTCTCCAGAATCAAGACTTGAGCTGAAGGCAGTCGCTTAATCAACTGAGCCACCCAGGCGCCCCTAAACATCAGAATTTTTTTTTTTAACATCAGAATTTTTAAAGTTCTTTTTCTCCGTCCTGATGTAATACTCATTCCATAGGCAAGCTCATCTACTCTGATGACAGATCTATTATGCTTCTCCCACTTTCTGACCACACAGTGTTATTTAAATATGCAAATCTGATTCTGATGGCCCCTTCTTAGAGTGTATCAACTCTACTGCTGTTAGGACGAACATCCAAAATCTAGTGCCCCACTCTTAGCCTGGGGGAACCTCTCTGCTCTCTGAACTTCAGCCTGGAGTAGTGTTCTTTCAATCAGATATGCTCTATCCTGCCTCAGGGACATTATCCATGAGATTTCTGGGGTTTGCAACGTTTCTTCCTTCCCACTTTCCTCTAGCAACCAGCTCATTCCTGCTCCCTTCCTGATGAAACAGCAGCCTCAGGAAGCCTTCCGTGATTCTACAGGACATTCTGTTATCTAGTCTCATAGTAGCTTGTATTTTTCCTCCGCTGAGCATAAGAGTTGAGAATTCGGGAAGTATTCAGATCTCATTTGCAAAATGAATGGTTACCAGAAAAAAAAATATTGGCATTTAAGAGGTTAAAGTTAAATTATTTAAAAAATTCTCAAACGTACAACAGCTTATTCCTGAAGGACATTAGATAGAGAATTATCGTTTTTGCATGTCAACTATGATTTCCAAAGAGTTAAAATAGAATTTTCCTGTTCTCTGCTGTTAGCGACATAAGTAGTTGTTCCTAATCCATTTGTTGTAAGGATAATGGGATCTTGCTAGAGTAAGGACAGCTTATAAGACTACCGTGTCTATGTGGTCAGGGGACCTAAGCCACATCATAGGGGAACCCATTAGACATATGCAGCTGTTGAACTCATAGGAGAACATAATATGAAAGGAAAAGAGGCATCCTGGCTATCTTCAAATATTAAAAAGGCTCTCTGATGAAGAGGAAATAAACTTATCCAAAATGGCTTTCTAGGAGAAAGAAAACTTTCTAGGACTAAGGAATAGCTATTTTAGGCAGGTGGAAGTTTCCTTAAGATAAAGGAGAGGATTACAATATCCAGAACTCTCCAACGAGAGAATAGGTTGCTGAGATGCCTTTCACTTAGGGCATTGAAGGAGTTGTATGAATATTTAACAAGAACGTTATAGGAGATTTCAAACAAGGCAAGGCTGGGTCATGCCCTTTTCACACCCGAGATGCTTTGATTCTACCATAATAACAGCAAAAACGTCTAAAGCTCTAACCGCAGGCCACACCCTGTCCTGGGCCTCTTATACTTTTATATGTGTTACGTCATTTCATTGTCATGGCTGTTATTACAAACTGCATGATTAAAGACAAGAAAATGGAGGCGCAGAGACATTAAGTAATTTGCCCTAGTTCCCACAGTGAGTAAGAGTCTGAGACCGGGACATCTCATTTATGTTGCCTTTCAGAAGCATATGACAGATGTGAGTCCAAGAAAGGAAGGCACTTGCCTGGAAAGAGGAATGGGAAGGTCAGGACGAGAGCTGAGCTCTGGGAGGGTGTGCAGAGACGATTTCTCAATATTGCACATTCTACGTGTGGGGTAATCCTGAATCCTGTTTCTGTCTTCCTCCTTTCAGGCAGCCTAACAGGAATCCCATAGACTGGGAGGCTTACAGACAACGGAACTTGATTTCCCACAATTCTGGTATGTCCTCACAGGCTACAAGGGACAAGAGACCTCTCTGGGGTCTCTTTGATAAAGGCACTAATCCCATTCAGGAGGGCTCCCCCTCATAACCTAATTACCTCCCAGAGGCCTCCCCTCCTAATCCTGGGGTTAGGATTTCCCCCATAGCTTGGGGGTTAAGATTCCTAGATATAAATGTATGGGGGTGGATTGGGGGACACGAACATTCAATCCATAACAGACAATGAGGCTGGGGATGTGGTATTGGCGAGGGGGTAAAAACCTTCCTTAGGGCCACGTGGACAAAGGCGTTTGGACGCTGGGGGTCTGGCTGGATATCCTTACAGATGTTAAAGGGATAAGACAATGGCTGGGTGTAGGCTAGAGTCCGCAATAATTTGAGGGCATGTTCAAGACCTCAGCTGTTGAAGGCGAAGAAGAAAGGTACGTGAGGGTAGGGATCTGAGGGCAGGAACCTCAAAGGAGGCAAGTGTTCTGAACGTGAGGTAAGGGTCAATCAGCGGCCCATGGCCTGTTCCGTTTTTAGCAATGCCATAAAAACCACCACAGACTTAGTGGTTTCAAACAACAGAAATGAATTTTTTTGTAGTTCTGGAGGTAGAAGTTCAGCCTGAGTCTCCTGGGACCAACACGGAGCCGCAGATGCCACCTCTGGCCTGCTCCGGCGTCTGGTGGCCACTAGCTATGAAGCCTCATTAATGTAGACCTTCTCTCTACGGCCACATTGCCCTCTCCCTCGTGTGCATGTGTCTGCCTCTCTCTCACAAGGATAACTATGGCTGCATTTGCGATCTACCTAGATAATTCAGGAAAAAGAAAAAAATCCCCACCTTAAGTTCTTTAAGCATGTCTGCAAAGATCTTTCTCTCTTTCTCTTAACCATACAAAGTTAAGATGAGGACCAGAGATGAGGATGTGGCTATCCTTTGCGGGCTGTTGGTTCAGTCTATCACAAATGGTAAAGTAGAGGTAAGGAGGGTCCCCAGGAAGGAGCTAGAATTCAGTGAGAAGCGGGCTGGGGGCCAGGGCCTGTGTGCATAAACAGTTTTTTGAGAGAGCATTCTTGCCTACTTGTTTACATATGATCTCTGGCTGCTTCCTGCTGCAGGCAGAGTTGAGTCATTTCGATAATAACCATATGGTCCTCGCAGCTGAAAATATTTACTATGTGGTCCTTTACAGAAAAAGTTTGCCAGTCTCTGGGTTAGACCAAGAGGGTGGCAGACTCATCCCAGTGAAAGGTTTTCATTTACAAGTGATCAGCAGTCCTGTGTGGATAAGAAGGTCAGTGGGAGGAAAACCTACCAAAAAAAAAAAAAAAATCCTAGAAAATGTCATTGGATTTTATAGTTTAGAGCTTAGAGACTGACATAAAAATATTTTATTAAAACGGTGAATGTAGGGGCGCCTGGGTGGCTCAGTGGTTAAGCCTCTGCCTTCGGCTCAGGTCATGGTCCCGGAGACCCAGGATCGAGTCCCACATCGGGCTCCCTGCTTGGCAGGAAGCCTCCTTCTTCCTCTCTCACTCCCCCTGTTTGTGTTCCCTCTCTGGCTGTATTTCTCTCTGTCAAATAAATAAATAAAATATTTTTAAAAATTAAAAAGAAAATAAAATGGTGAATGTAGAAAACGGATATGAAGGAGAAAATTCTAAGAAAATGGATATTAGTAAAATATTTTCTTATTGGCTTAACAAAACAGCTGTTATCCTCTATATTCGTATATACATATGTATACAAATGTATATGTTGACTAATTACATATTCAGTGGTGAAATATATTTTTCTTGAAAAGATTTTTCATGAAGTTTGTGTATCTTGTTTAAGGGAAAATTAGAATGAGAATATGTTTGTGAAACAGAGTAAAAGTAAATGTAGGCTTATGATAATGTTTGATTATGTCAACAAAGACCAGAAAATGTGGACAGAGTAGGAGCGGGAGATGGATGGGCCAGGGGACTGGGACAGGAGTGAGTGCGTCCTGCATCAGAGGGAACGAGGGGACAGCACCGGGGAGCTCAGGGAGGAGGATCCCCTCAACGAGCTACACGGAGCCCTGCCCCTCGCCAGATCTCCAGGCACCAAGGAGGAGGAAACGGCTGGAGACGCCAAGAAATCTTGAGGTTTGAGATCTGTGCAGCAAAGGACTTTGGGAACTTTATACCAAATGGAATGCAACTAATCAAGATTTTTAGCAGCACAGGGTCTATATAAGATCCTGATTAAATTGAGACCCTGGAGAATTCGGTGAGAAATTTTTATTAGAAACCCAGAGAGTAGGGTCATCTGCTGAGTGGAACGAAGTTCAGACTGGGGCTCGGCTTCGGGAAATGTGTTTACCAGCTGTTGGCGGGAATGTCATGGTGGGACCTCATGAGAGGCCACAGAAGGGCTTCAGGTCCACTGGGGAGCACGGATTTGACCCAGGCAGTGGGAAGGTGGTGTGTGCACATGCCTGCGTGTGTGTGTGTGTGTATGTGTGTGTGCACGCGCGTGTGTAAGAGAGGGTTAGAGTGAGACAGGTGTGCAGAAAGAGATGGGGGCTCGGAAGCTCTGAGACAGCGTCCTGTGATCCTGGAGCAGACACGCTGAAGGGCGCCGAGCGAGGGCTTTCTTTGGCCCACAGTTTCCTACAGGAGCAACGGCCCCAGCGTAAAGACAGAAGGGGTTCTGAGAGAGAGGACAGCATTACCCTCTCTGCTTCCGTGTGAGTACAGCAGAAGGGGGCAGGTGCTTGGGAAAGGAGGAAGGTGCTGGAGAGGAACTTTTTCTGTTCACTCTTGTATCCACTGCACGAAGGAGATACTCAGCTAGATAAGGACTGGAATAACAGAAAATTGTGTTTTTGAGAGCCTGCAGTGGACCAAGCTCCCACATAACAAAGTCTCCAAATGGTGTTATTAGCATGCTACATCCTGCCCTGATCCCAGATCCACTGCTGGGAGTGCTGAGGCCAGACAGCTGATCGTGTTTGTCAGGAAAGACGGTGACTCAGGGGCAGAGCTGGGACTCGAACTCGGGTCCACCTACCGGCTCTCAATCTTTTCTACCCTGGGCGGTGCCTTCTGATCAACCTGCAGAGGCCAGTGAGGGCGGGGCGAGAGAAGGGAGATCTGCTCTGCTTTTGCCCTCTTGATTAAAGCTCTGAGTTTGTAATTTCTGTGAAAATCAGTGTCATTAATATCCATCTTTCTCATCACCTGCTCATCTGCAGTCTGCGGGTCCAAACTTCCTGGGGCCACGGCCAGGGCTGCCTGTGGAGATGGGCCGGGAGGAAGGGAAGACAGAGGGAAGCCCGAGCAACCATGGACACAGTACACACTATCGAAGGAGCCATCAAAAGGGGCTGGGTAAAGTGGAAACTCCTGGATGCTGAGGACAGGGGAGCAGAAGCCAGCCGGCATTGGGGCGCCCGCACAAATAAGGGCAGAGCCTCAGGAGTGCCAAAGACCCTGCTCCAGACCCAGGCCTCCCTGGATGGGACTCCAGGCTCCTCACTGGTCCAGGAGAGCAACCGTGAAGGTGACCTAGTCAAGCTGGGCAACAGGGAGGTTCTTTCTCTAGTGCTGTGCATTCCCCGTGACCTCTCTGTCCTGGGGTCCTGTCTTCCCATGGTCATTTTCCCACTCAGGACTCTCTCTCCTATGTAACCAATGTGAGGCTCAAAATGCATTTCTCAGGCACCTGTCTTTTCTCCCTGCTGCAAGTCTGGACTTTGCCCTCAAAGCCTGCTCTCCATCGCTTTGAAAGCTCCGGTGCAGTAGTTGCAGGGCTCTCTCTGGGTGTGATAAGGTGCGATTCGTTTATGATGATTTGGGCTCCTTGGGCTCAACTGGGGAAGGCTCATAGCTCTTGCAGAAGACGGACTTTTTCTTGCAAGTAGGGCCTCTTGGAGCCTGTCTTGATGGGAGTTGTTCTGCTACTCACCAGCACACCACATAGGCCGAGCCTCCGGGCTCTCTCCAGCCTCCTGCTAAGCTCTCGTGACAACAAGCTCCTGCCCCACCAAGCTTCCTGTTCCTCGCCTGCCTTCCCTGAAATCTCACCCACCTCCCGCTGGCCCCTGCTTTCAGGATCAGTCCACTTTTGACCCAGGAGAACTTTAGAAATGATTCAGAGAAGCAGAAGTTTTCATGCACGCTGTGCCAGCCCCCCATGGCCATTGAAAACTGCAATGGCTACACTTCCCAGGAAAATATGGTGGAGGAAACGAGTTAGCACCGTCATCACCACCTTCTGAGCATGCCGCTGACCGTCGCCCGGCGGGCACAGGCTGCAGAGTCCAAGTGGAGAGGTGGGAGAAGCAGCGTCCTAATCACCAATCGATCTACCCACAGGCTTTGCAAGCAAATAAAAAAGACAGTCGGCAATCAGATCCTGGGCTGCGTTCTTCTCCCTGGCTCCTGCCCTTCCCCCTGCTTTCAAGTATACCCATGTCTCTACCAATAAAAATATTAGGGGCACTCGGGTCCTTTGAACAAAGCAAGATGTGGTCCCTTTGCGGCGGCCACATCAATAAACGCGAGGTGCTCCCGAGGCTCGAGAGGAGCGATGTGAGATGTGCTTGGGGATCTTAATAATGCCATTATTAGGGACTAGAGCAGTGGAGAAATTTGTTTTTCCTGTAACCCCCGGAGCAACAGAAGTCCAGAGGGAGAAGGAAGAACAGTGTTTCTGAAGTCTGTTTTTGAGATTCATTTTCCCTCCTTAGTAGGGACCTGTCACTCAAACTCCTAAAGTAAGAAAATGACCATTCTTAGCAAAAGGCAATCCAGGGGGAGCTCGGGATCTCACCTAGGTGGAGACTCATGTTTTCACACACTCCACGTAAAGAGAAAATACCTTGTTGGTGCTTTTTGAGGGTTTGTTTTGAGAAAATTAATGTTCTGAAAATGAAAAGTCAATACAAATCAGACAAATCAGGGATGCTTTCCCGCTCCTGGGCCAACGCTGTCACTTAAAACTAGAATCTTCCTGAACTTGGATCCAATTTAAGCTCTGCCCCTGCAAGTTCGAGCTTCAAACATAGCCACAGAGAAGACTCATTCCCTTTGTGTGCGAGGGAACGCCCTCTTATTTCCTTCCTTAGTCCCCTGCTCCCACTTCGCCTCTTTCTCTTGCCGTTTTATAAGGGACTTACAGCATTTTACACCAGCTCTGTGTGTTTTAGAGAATCGTGGAATATTACAGTTGGAAGAGTTTTTAGCTATCAAGCCCAGTTCCCTTCTTTTATAGACAAGAAATCTGAGGCTCGGATACAGTGAAACCCGTCCGAACCCACACCTAGTCAGCAGCCACGGCAAAGTAAAGCACGGCCCCTTCCCCGCCAGGCAGAGGACTGTGGGCATCCTTCCAAGGACTTCCAAAACTGCCTGCTTTGCTCACATTCCGAAGGGCCCTGGTGAAAAACACAGGTCCCGGTCTTTGCAGATGCGGAGTCCGCCGTGATGACCTTCCCAGGCGATTCTCGGGGATGGACACTGTTTGGGAAACATTTCATGACACCATGTTGCTCTACCCTTTTCTTTCAAAGGGGCATTCCTTTTCACCATGGGCAGGGGAAGCCATGGAGGGAGAGCAGGCAGCAGAGGTGAGAAGAGCTTGGCAAGAGCCTGGCTACTGGCAGCCTTTCTGAGGAGGAGAAGCAGAAAGCAGACAGGAAATTCCAGGTACAACCACCATTTTCCCTTTGTCCAAATTTCCCAAATCTTATTTTCTGTTCAGGAAGTGATCTTCTGTTGCCTTTTATTGGGTTAGTCTTCTATTCGTATTTGTTATTTCTTGGCCACATTAATAAGTTGTGTGATTCTTAAGAAGAGAATATCCAATTCATCCTTCTTATCTTTTAATATGTAACATATGGCTTATTAACTAATTGATTTAAGGCCCATTTTCACTTCCAATTTGCAAGACAAACAACAGGACAATATTTTCCTCTTCTCCCGTCATAACCACCCAAAGCAACTAGGAAGATTACAAAAGCAAAGCACATTCCATTTTTATAGAAAATACTAATACCTAAGGGGCGCTTGGGTGGCTCAGCTGGTTAAGCGACTGCCTTCGGCTCAGTCATGATCCTGGAGACCCGGGATCAAGCCCCACCTCGGGCTCCCTGCTCAGCAGGAAACCTGCTTCTCCCTCTCTCACTCCACCTGCTTGTGTTCCCTCTCTGGCTGTGTTTCTCGCTGTCAAATAAATAATATATATATATATATATATATATATATATATATAAAAGAAAATACTAATACCTAAAAAATCAGTAATATGTGAGGAAAAGCTGCTCAACCCAGTGAAGGTCAAATGGCGGTGGGGGAGGGGAGATACAGAGAGACAATGTCTGTATTTGCAGACCTCAGACCAGACTTGGTCAGGGAAACACTCATTTTTCCATGAAACTGTCACCTCCGTGGCCTCTTGTACAGCCATGGGAAGCGGCTGGTGGTCAGAGTTACGGGTGTGCAGATATGGGATTAAGCCGGCCGAGTGGGGGGAATCACTCACATGGCGTTCCCAGGAAGCCCTGTGCAGTTGAGGCCGGGCGGAAGGAAGGGTATCTGCACTGAAGGCAGCCCTTCAGCCCCTGCCTCTAGTGAAGGAATTTGATCACTCATGCAGTCCTATTTTATAAGAAGAATTCCTGCTAGCCTGGAAGCCATCACATCCAAAGGCAAAAATGGCCAAGAAGGGAAGGAAGGAGGAGAGGATGGGGGGAGATGGTACACAGGCACGCAACTATAAGAATGAAGAACAAAACAAAGGAATGCTCATCAGAAGACAATGACACAAGCAGATATAAAAGTATGACCCGATATATAGCCACACACACTCAAAAAAATGAATGCATTGAGTAAAACCAGACCAGGAAATTGCTTCTATAAAGCAAAAGTCCCGTGTAGTAATATAAAAACTCAGGGAAGATATACCAGAAGAACAGAAGGTGAAACTTGAGCTAGCAGAGATCAGGAAATAAGTGGGAGGTTAACAAAATATTATCTCAAAGTTGATATTGAAGGTAGCAAAATAGAAAACAGACATCTTATAGAAACCTAACAAAGGCCTTGGAAGGTATAATTTAAGGAAAGTGAAATGCAAATGAGATAAGTACCAAAATAATTACAGAAAAAAATGATAATTAATCATGAGCAATAGAAGATAAAGGAAATCCAACATACGAAAAATTAGTGCCCCAACTCCAAAGAAAGGAGCCTCCGTAAACTTTCCGTAATTCAAAAAGACTTACTGAAATGGCAGATGTCTTAGAAAGAAACAGTAGCAGAACCAAAAGGCATGTCAGCAGAAGGACATGAGCCCGGTGACAGTTACCAGACTTCAAAACTCAAGAAAGGAAGGAGATTGAAAGCCTGAGTAACAAATTTGAGAACATGGAATGTGGGTGACACATTATCACTATAAGGTCAATGAAAAGATAGTCTGTTACCAGGATAGTCAACTTAGAATGTTACAAAATTAGCCATCTCCTGAATTAAGCGAGTCTTAAGCATCCTTAAGTAGTTACTTCTCAACCCCTTTCTTCCTGGGCAAGAAAAACCCCAGCTAGAAACTGGGACCAGGGCAGGGCTGGAGCCCACTCTGATTTTAGCCCTGTGCTGTCCAAATATCTGGAATTCCAAGGGGCCTCACCAGCGAGGTCCTGACAGAAACCAGCATTTTCTCATCATAATATGATATCAAGTATTCTTTAAAAAAAAAAAAAAGAAACAACAAAATAAAGAAAGCTATCCTCTTAAGATTTTAAAGTTTTCTAACCTTAAACTACTATTGATAATAGAAGAGGGAAAAAGTCATAGGCTCTAGAAAATATCATAGAGCTAAAGTATCTTAATGGTTAATAGTCTATGTTATAACAGAAAATGCTAACTCTATTTAACATGGTATATAACTTAATATAATTTAATATTATATAGCTGAAATGTTGCAATGCCTAAAGCCAGAGAAAAGGTACAATGTTAAGTGTTTATATTCACCACAACAAAGAATAAACATAAAAAAGAAGAAGAGTAAACATAAATGAGGTAAGAGTGTAACTCACAGAGTTAGAAAAGGAAGAAAAAATTCCAAACTGATTTATGAGCCTGGAAAACCTAGGAGCCTACATTAGCAGGGACAAAGTCAATAATTACTTCTCGCTATATTTCCTTTTGTATTTATATGTGGCTCCGTGGGTATGTATGTGTGTACTATCTTTTTTAATAGAGTAAATACTTTCTTTTTTAATAAGATTTATCTATTTATTTATTTGACAGAGAGAGAGATCACAGGCAGGCAGAGAGGCAGGCAGAGAGATAGGAGGAAGCAGGCTCCCTGCTGAGCAGAGAGTCCGATGCGGGCCTCAATCCCAGGACCCTGAGATCATGACCTGAGCTGAAGGCAGAGGCTTAACCCACTGAGCCACCCAGGTGCCCCAAGTAAATGCATCTTTTAAAATCAGGTGATTTCTTCCAGATCTCAAAGTTTCTGATTCTGTGCCTTGAACAGGAACCCACAGGTGAGGAAGGAAATACTCGAGGACCAGGACCTCACCTTGGCAAAGTAGCCATTGTTGGGAAGGAGACCCAGCCGTCCTTCCAGAGGATGCCAAGTCTCATCCAACACCCTAAGGTGTGGCATGGAAACCGTGGCCACGCTCTCTCTAAACCCCATCCTGGATGTGTCCACACTTTCTCTAACCTGGAAGAGGGTTTGGGGACACAGTTAGCTCAGTTAAGACTCACCAGACGGAAGTTTGAAGAAAGGCAGAAGATAGGAAACCTAGTCTGAAAGGGCAAGAGGCAATTGCGGAATGCGAGCCACAGCCCTTATGAACTGTGTCATCCCCAGCAACACAGTCAGCCAGTTTTCTCGATGGAAAACGGTGAGAACACCACCCACGTCACGTGGGCCATAGGTGCAGAGAGACAGGGATGTGCCGTAACTGGCGACGAGCACTTAAGCAGAAGCTCCCCTCCTTCTCCCTCTCAGAGGACGCCCTGTCCCCTGCTCAGCAAAAGCCCCCGCCTGGTGACACCGGCAGCCCCCCAGAAGGGGTGAGACCAGCTTTCCCCAGACCTGTGAGACAGGCTCATACCCAAAGGGGATGTAATTAAAAAGCTGAGATGGGCACAACAAGGATATATTCGTCCAGACATTACTCTGGTTCCCATTATATAAATTGGTGGTTCTATTAGAAACAAACAAAAAAAGCAAACAGGAAATACTATATGCATCTAGAGTGAATGTGTCACTTTAGGGCACCTGAGGTTGGGGGGGCAATCAAGGAATGGGAGTCTAGGGCCAACAACAAGACTGGTGCTCCCCCCACACGTGCGAGTCTGCACTCAGCCCCCTACCCCAAGCCTCTCAGGCTACCTGGGGTCATTCACGCAGCTCCCATCATGATTGCCTATGTGCTCATGACTGAAAACCTCACCTCCAGGCAGACATGTCTTCTAAGCTCCAGACCCACATGGAAACTTGCCTTCCAGACATCTCCAGCTTGACACCTGGAGTCAGTCCTTCCGGGCGGCGCTCACAGGCAACCGTGGACTGAGTAGCTTACAGACAACAAACGTCTATTTCCCTCCATTTGGAAGCTGTGCATTCGATATCTGGTGAGAGCCCCTCTCTGGGCTCACAAGGCAGAACAGAGGAGGGAGCTCTCTAGGGTCTGCTTTCTAAGGGCACTAATCCCATTGATGAAGGGCCCCACCTTCATGACCTGATCACCCACCAGAGGCCCAAACTACACAATCATGTTAGATCTGAATATATGAGTTTGGGGGGAATATGAACATTGCCTATACCCCATCTCATATTCAACATGCCCCTCACTGAACTCATGAAGCCCCCATGTTGGCCCCATCCCTTCAGCTTGCCGCTTCTCTGTGGCCTGTCTCACCACAGAGCAGAGTTCCAATGACCCAAGATTTGGGTGACGCTAGACTGTGCTCTCGCTCTCTGAAGCTTCACATCAAGCAGGCATCAATTCTCTCCGTTCTACTCCCTGAGTAGACTTATAATTCCACCCCTCCTGTCCTTCAACATTTGTGGTTCAGACCATCTCATTTCTTTCTGGGGCTCACCTACATGAGACTCCTGACAGTTGGTGGTTATGACCTATTCACTGGGTCATCAATACCAACACCACGCTGATCATTCTAGAACCTAAAAGTGATCAGATCTCCTCCTTGGGCTAACAGGTTTTTTTTCATGTTTCCTCATCACTGACAGACTGAAATCTAAAATTCTTTGGACAGCGTATAAACCTTTGCCAGCTCCCCATGACCTAATCACTAAGGTTTGTGAGTTCATTTGTCAAATGCTATACGTGATTCGGTGATGACTGGGAAAACCAGGAAGCTGTTCCTTTGCTTTAAGTCTTTGCATCTGTCATCCTGTCCCCTTAGATGTGTCCTAGAGCCACCACAGCCCCACTCATGGCTTGCCTCCCCTGCCAGGCTGTCCCTCCAGTGGTCTCCTTTGCCAACACTCCCCCGGGCTTTGCCAACAGGCCCCCCTTCTTTCTGCTCCTCCAGAGCTTGCTGTGAGAGTGTTCACCACCTCATTACAACTCTGACAGTGGGTGTCATTTCCCCTCATGATCGATGTAAGGGAAGGAATCTGTGGTCCTCACACTGTGACTCGTAAATAACTGGAACCTAATGAAATTTCATTGAGTTACGGGAGACCTTTCTTTGCTTTCTTGCAGGAGTTTGGAGCCTAGACCACATACTGCCAGCTCAGTGCCCTCCTCAAAATGTCATGACATCTGTGACTTTGCTGCCAATACTTTCCACCCCAGAGGACATGAGGACAGCAGGTGACAACATGGATGTCAACATTAATGCGTACGGGACTACATGCACCACTTCCAAGCCATCCAGCTCCCTGTCCCTTATGTCTTCCCTTTGTCAGTAACAGTCTCAGTCCAGACATCTTGTATCTTGGGATCCATCAGGTCCAACGTTCTGTTTGATCCCTTCCTTAACATTTACTGTTCCTTGGCATTTCCATTTTCAAAGTGGCCACTGCCTGATGTCTCCTTCATGGGGCTGATCCACACAAGTATATAGCAAATTTTCGTTCATAAAGCCATCCCTTTATCCTGAACTTCAACATCTCTGTATTTATCTGGCATTAAAAGTCTCAGTCCTTTCATAATTGGCCCCCAAGTTACACATCCAGCTTCATTCAAAGTAAATCCCCAGAGTAAACTTTCTCCCTCTCTATCTCTTTCTCTCTCTCCCTCTCTTTTTGAGTTAGCTTCATTCTTTCCAACAAAAACCATGCTCCCACCTGGGTCCACGTGGCTTCACATGAGAATAGCTGACCATAGAGCCTGCTGATTCTTCAAAGACAAACTCAAGTTCTGCATTGTCCTTGATTTTGACCCTCTCAGAATCCTGGTATTATATACCTTTAGTGCACATACATGCTTTATCCCTTCCTAGGTACGATTCATGCCCTAGTCAGGGCCGCTACAACAAAATGCCCCAGACTGGATGTTCATAAACCACAGAAATTTCCTTTCATAGTTCTGAAGTCCAGAAGTCCAAGAAGGGTCAGCACGGAGGGCGATGGCTCTCTTCTGGGTCACGTGCAGACTTCTCACAGTGCCCTCCCATGGTGGGAGGGAAGGGCCTGGGGCGCTATCTGGGGTCTTTAAAGGGCACTGCTATCCTTCAGGAAACTCTGCCCTCATGACTTAAAGATGTCTCAAAGTTCCCCTGTACTAGCACGATCTCCTTTTGGGGTAAGAAATTCAGCATATGATTTTGGGGGAGGAGGACACATTCAGTTTGGAGCGGTTGAAGTGTTCACTCCAGGGGTTACCAAACATGTTGTGTGTGTACGTTTGTGGATGTGGGCCTGTGTGAGAAAAGAGAAGAACAGCTATCCCATTGATTAGAAAAATAAAAATAAAAGAAGCAGCTGGAGCCATGTTTGTCGTTCTGGATTCTGGTGTGCTCTCCTTTAAATCCGAATCTTCACTGCGTAAATCAGAGCTGCAGGTGTAATTAACACACAGCAAGCTGAGTAATTGATCCTCAGTAAGTGGCTAGCTCAATTTTAGAGGTTTTAGTTGAAATAGGTATTGCATAGAAAAGGACAGCTTTGCACAAATTTAGCTTCCTATAGGAAGGATGGGAGGGGGCTCATCCTCGCCCCCAGCACACATGAATTATTTGTATTGAGAGATGTTTCATTTGAGGAAAATCATTTGAGGGGCAGGGCCTACACTTGTGAAACTTCCATATCTGGTCATGAACATTGAGAAAACACCTAAATGGTGATTCAGTAGCTATGGCGTTTGGGTTTAGATGGTAAGATATCCGGGTTCAGGGAGAGATCGAGTTCCATGGCAAACAAAGGCAAGGTCATAAGTCAAAAGGCCGTGAGTGACATGGGTGACGATGTCGTATGGGAAGTGATGGAGTTGGCTTAGCTCTGTGTCTTGGTGTTACCCAAGACACGGGCCAGGAAACACTGCTTTTCATGAGCCCTTATCTGTGCCCTTTGTCAGATCATGTGTACATCAGCTGCTTTCCAGGCTTCTGGGATGGTCTCTTGGGGATACGGCCCACAAAGACTCCCTCAGTTCTGTGGGCCTGCATGATGGCAACTATAGTCTTGATCGTCTTATATTTCCAGGACTCTTAACTGCTTGATGTTTATCAGGAAGGCTAAAAGGTATGATTATGAATCAGCTAATAAATAGCTTCTTCAAATCTAGACATCAACGATAGGATGAAATCAAAATCAATTCAGGCTAACAAATTGGTATTTCAACTTTCATTGGATATCTTTATGTTATCTCTCAAAAAGAAAGCTCAAAAAGGCAACAAAATACCTGAGAAAATTGGACAAGGTATACCGTATCGGTGTTCACAGTGTCATGCTACTGAGTATGGGTTGGTTTTAGATCAGGAGCTTACACTTTACCACAATTATACAGAGTGAAGAGAAGATCTGGCAATTATTTGTTTGAATTAACATAGACACCCAAACTTGAGCAGTAGAGAGATAAGATTTGGAAGACTGACCCATTGTGGATCGAAAATGGTACCTAAAGCTTGATGTTGGAGACACACCCTCTGCCCTGGGTGGCAGGTTCACCAGCAGCCCTTTTTGCTGCCCAGATCCCACCGGAGCGTGTCACCTCAGCCCTGTCGGCATGGCCACCTGCTTTCTGAGCAGCCACACAGCCAGCCTCAGAAGGAGGACCTGGGGACTGGGCCATCTTCCTCCAAACCAGGCGGCTTCAACCTAAAAACTGAGGGGCATGGACAGTTCCCAGGGAGCTTTACCTGTGTGTCCCCAACAACACACCGATGAGGCTCTTTTCTTAGGCCAAGGAGGAGAGCTAATGATCCCCAGAGACTAAAGGAGAAAGCAGCAAGTCCATCGCCTTCTACAACCCACCCTGCATGTGAAGCAAACTGGAATTTGGAGCTGATTCCTTCCCTCCTGCGGAACCTTGGCGAGGATTACCTTCAACAGGCCAGCAGCACAAGCACCCGGGGAGAACCGTGGGACCGATGAGTGACCAGAGCCACTCTGTATCAGTGCTGTCTGCAAGCCAGCGCCCAGCTAGAAGGTGACCACTTAATCTCAGGACAAGCCTGTCTCAGCTGTCATTACTTCCGTGTCACAGAGTAGAGGTCAAAGCCTAGAAAAGCTACAAAGGATCAAGTCAGCAAGTGCAGGAGGGAGGAGTTAGTGGAGGAATGGGACACACGGGGTGGCAGGGGAGACCATAGTCTGTCCCATGGAAAGCCCTGGAGCTGAGAGGATCCTTCAGACTTGTCATCAACAGATGCGAGGAAATTGGCCTTTCTGCCCGCCACCCTCGACCAGTCACTAGGTGGGGCTCCTTGTGTGAGGGGAGTCCCCAGGGCAGTGGCCTAGAGCTGCCTTAGCGAACTACCGCAAGCCTGGGTGCGCCCCCTGTAGGTACGTCCAGGAATTGAAAACCGTGACCTTACTTGGGAAAAGAGTCTTTGCAGGATGCCATCAAGTGATGGATCTAGAGATGCGATCCTCCTGGGCTCTGGGAGTGTGCCCTAAACCCAATACTAAGTGTCCTTACAAGAGACAGTCAGAGGAAGATATGGCAAGAGGAGAAGGCCGTGGGAAGACAAAGGGAGATTGGAGCAGTGTGGCCACACGCCAACGGGCTCCCAGAGCCAGCAGAAGCTGGACGAGGCTGCCCCAGGAACTTCAGGGGGAGCACAGCCTTCCTGACCCTGGGTTCCGGACTTTTGCCCTCAGCACCACGAGGGAGTACTTCCGTTGTCCGTGCTTCTGTCATCAATGTTTGTCACCGTGATAGGTGGCAGCCACCCTAGGCCGAGGCTAGGAAGCACTGCGTGGGGGCCCTCAGCAGGTCCACCGCCGGCAGCAGGGGGCCGGTACCTTGGTTTCAAAAGGAAGAACCCAACAAGCGCACCTCAGCACCCCCACTCCACCACCACTGGCTTGCTTCTTTGCTCCCTGTCTCTGTGAGATCCCCACTCGTATCTGCCATTCACACCGCACCCCTGGATGTGCTGCCAGCTGTTGCCCGGACGACGTCAGGCTGTGGGCACGCCAGTTATGAAGGACAGTGACTGCCCTCGGCGGCTTCACGAGGGTAGACCAGTAGGACGTGTTGAAAAGCCTTAAAGAGATTTGGTGGGGACATCAGGAACCGGTCTCATCCAACCAAAGGAAGAATGTAGCCCAAGGGGCACTCCAGGCAACAGTGACCTTTGACTGAGTCGCAGGAAAGAAGAGCCTGGGTGAGGAGGAAACAGTCTGGGAGACAAGACAGTGGGTGCTGAGAGCGGGCCGGAGTGAGGAAGGGACCCACAAAGAATGGCTTGTGGGCTTCCGCATCGGGGTTCCTCCAAGTGCAGTCATGGTCCCGCAGCCGACCTCAGGCCAGCTCCCCGAGGTGAACACGCAGGGGCCGGGCAGGGTCATCATGTCTGCGGGCATCCGTGTCCCCCACACATCTGTCCTCTGGATCCGTGTGAACACTGTCGATACCTGTCACTCTAAGCTTCTAGAACTCACAACCACGCACACTTCATTTTTTAAAATAAGGAAATGATTTCAAAGTCTTCCTATTGGCAATGTAACTACCATATAGAGAAGTTAGCAAGGGATTCCTGGGTGACTCAGTCGGTTTAGTGGCTCCCCTTAGCTCAGGTCATGAGGATCAGGGATCGGGGTCCTGGGATTGAGCCCCGGTGTGGGGCTCCCTGCTCAGCAGGGACACACCCGGGAAGCCGCCGCCACTCCAGTTCATCTCGCTCCTGCTCCTCCCGGAGTGCACCTCCAGCATCCGCTTCTAGAAGCTGCAGAACCAGTACACGCCCGGTGTCCGTTCAGTGGACAGCAAGCAGCGGGGAGGGGCGCGGAGGCGGGAGCGGGGCTTCGAGCGGACCCTGCCCCCGAGCCGTGGGTCAGCCGGCGCCAACAGCCGCTTCATCATTAGGCTCCTCGGGCTCCTGCCCGCTCCCTGCACTTGTCCACAAAAGCTGCCACGCCGGGCCTATTGTGCGGCTCTCCCCTGGGGGGAACGTTGGCCTTACGAGCTAATGGGCTAGCTTAGCTCTTCAGTGTCAATCAAAGAGGCTGGGGGAGGGTTGCAAGTGTAATCGGTTTGCATAGGTGTATTTTTGTTTGGTTTGTTTTGTTGTTGTGTTTTTTTGGGGGGGTTGGTTTTCACTCTGTGATCACTCTAGTTCGTTTTAATTTACTACATTTAGGTGAACAGAATTTCACGTGCCTTTTATCACTGGGCTTTCGTGTGCGTGTGTGTGTGTGTGTGTGTGTGTGTGTCCCTGGCAAGGGTCTCCGATCCTGGGTGTAGAGGCACAGTCACCGATTTCTGGCACCGGGCACGCGGGCTCATGGACACCTGTGACAGCTGGTGACAGATACCGTAGAAGGCGTGCTCATCAGAGCCTGCCTGCCCGGCACTTTCTTTCTGTGTCCCTCACCAGTCCACTCATAACTGTGGCTTTGAAGAAGAATCATGGGGAAGCGACTAAGGAACAAGTGATCACTCGTTCTCTCCTTCTCTAATGAAAAATAAAACATGAGGTAAAGAATAGAGAGTATATATAAGGAGATGCAAAGAAGAATACGAAGTATATAGCAGGAGAATGATTCCTTCAACAGCGCTTCTGTGTTCCTCTTCCTTGATTGACACAAAGGACAATGGGAAGAACATTTGTGGATGAAGCTCCAAAAATCTCCAGGATTTGTAGCTCACCATGGACCCTGTTCACATTTCCTTAGTTATGTGTGTGAACTCTGAGGAACTTCCCTCTCCTTGGAGACAATGGTGCACCGAGCAAGGGGTCCCCCCGAGCCCAGATAGAGCATCCACCTGCCGAGAGCATCTCCAGAGAGCAAGGACCCTGTCCTATCACCCCTGCATGTGACCACGTCTCCTGTTCTTAACACACTAGATTTCTCAGACCCCAGCCTCAAATGTCCACTTTTGTTTACAAACTATTATCTATATAAAGACAAAAAGGAGGAAAATAACAGGAAAGCCAGCATTCTTAGCCCTGTCAGATAAGTGCAGAATTGGCTTTTACAAGCTGGAAGGAAGCTGCCTTCCGGGTGTCCGAGGAAATCTGCACAAGGACGATCTATTTTCGTATTTCGGCATTGAAGAAGTGCACCTAAATTGGATACTAATCATCTGAAAAACACACACCATCCAATGGGAACCTCTAAGACAACTGCTTAGATTTTTTTTTTTTTTTTTTTGCAATAGTGTACAATCCCAGGTAACCTGAGAGTGCGGTGTCAGCTGATAGGAGAGTGGAGGAGAAGGGTCTAGAAAGAAGAGCTCTGGGCAGAAATACCAGGTGGAGAGCATGAGGGAGTTTCCTCCAGGGAAGGGACCACAAATGCATTGCCTTCAAAGCCTCCCTGTCTCCCTGCCTCCCTGCCCACGGCCATGGCCACGGCCATGCTGGGAGGAGCCTGGAGGGTTAGCATTATGACCACTTCCCATCGACAGTACCTACTGGGAAGAATAACCCTATGCCCAACAACACAGAGTTGGTTAAATAAAGTATTAAGTCAGTTGTGAAAAAAAAACAATGGCATCTTGTGATAGTGTGGAAAAGCAAATGACGGAACAGGGTACCTTCTTGAAGACAAATTACTACGGAGCTGCCTCAAGATGGGTGTGCTGAAAGGGGTTGCAATCAGGCAGGCCGAAATGTCACGGGCTTGCCTATCAGCAGATGCACAGATCACGGCTGACTGCTATTTTCCTTCCATTTTTCTTTGCATTAAAAAAAAAAAAGTCTATATTGAATATATACCAACTACTATTTTTTAAATTTCTAGGTTTTTTTGTCCTCCCTGTACACAGTACTCCCGTTACTACGTCTCTTAGAAGTAATTTCTTTTTCTCAATGCCAGACTTTTCATTCCTCATTTTCAAAGCAACATTAAATTAATGCACATGATGACTGTTGGGTACTAAGAAACAGTCACTTTATTGATAATAAAGAAATGGGCTGAGTAACTTATCTTCCACATTAAGGATTGTTTTACTATTTTTTGTGACTTGATCTGAAGGAAAGGTATTAGGTGGGTATTGGCTTCATCAAAGTTGAACAGAGAATTAGAAAGAAATCACGTTTCAGAAATTTCTTCATGTTCCATCTTGATTCAGCGTTACCTCAATATTGAAGTGAACACCTTCACGTGTTTGCACATGCATCCAAAAATGCCAAAGATTCCAGTCATTTCTAAAAACACATATGCAAAGCTATGGGTTTTAAAATCATTAAAATAAAAACAACATGCATGGGCAATAAATATGAGTTCCTATTGTATGAACTACTTCTTCTGAAAACCTAAGGCATTTTTCGAAGCATCATTTAATCAGGCGTGGCACCTCATAAGCCATTACAGATTTACCTTGACGAGTGTGAAAACACGGAACCCACATGGCCTAAAAGTACAGATCTACAAGTCACCCGCCAGATTTGTATGAAGCGACTTGATCTTCAAAATGCGTTTCTCCTAAGCGCTTGGAGGATGAGCCACACCATCCAGGCAAATGGACAAGAACAAATAGCTTCTCACTCCTGGTGAAATTGTATTTTCTTCAAATATTTATTTGTTTCCACTTGCCAGGATATTTTTTGGGGGGAAAATAAAGTGTCCTTTGTGACAGGCAGCGGCAGGGAGAATGATGAAATCTCTTAGCCTGTTAGTGTCATGATATCCAACCTAAGTTCTTCATCCAGTTTGTTTTTTAATTCTAGACACACTGATTTCAGGCGAGAAAATGCTTTTATTCCCAATATTTCGATTATTTTGCTGGTTTCTATTTAGTGCTTCTTCCCTCGGTTTCTCCACTTTGACTTCCTCCTATTTTTCATCCTGACATGCACACAAATGATTGTGAAAATGCTTTCTAAAATTTGGCTTCTGGTTGCATTTCTTTTCAGTTAATAGCTTGGAGTAGGCAAGCATGAGCCCATAAAAATATAATCTTTAATCTTAAGGACTTCCCGTCCAGAAAGGCGTCAGAGCAGACCCAACGGCACCAGGCAAGCAGCATGACCTGCCGTGGCTCCCTGTGTGGATAAACAATGCTGATTGAGAGTTACACTCTGTTAGGGATATTCTCGGCGTTTCTGCATCAGAAACAGTCATCTTGCCTGTGCTGAAATTTCAATTTGTTTCCCCGGGAATAAAATGAAGCCTGTTCAGAGGGTGAATGCCGCAGAGTGTTGGATTTCCTTTTCTGGGTTAGAGAAACACAATAACTCTGTTATGAGCCTTCCCTCTGGTACCTAGAAACCACCAGAAGGGCGGGGAGGACCATCTTACTCAGACGAGCTGCTAGTTTTTCTTGTACTTCCAGTGTCCTGACACATTTGCCCCGTTGCTACCCCCTTAGCTTTTTAAAGGTCTCACAACGTCCCTCTGTGCCAGCGAGAAACAGTCCAAGGCCAGCCCTGCGCGTCCCGAACCCCAGACTGCAGCAGGCGTCTTGACATCATGCCAATCTACGACTTCCCACCGCTCGCTCGGCAGCATCGCATTCTGGATTCTCTCCTCCGCCTGCGAGAAACAGATACTTCCCTGAAAACAATGGGCTGTAAATTGAGAACAGTTAGGAACAACATCAGCTTCTCATAAATCTAATTTCCAATTTCCCACCAGTCTGGGCTCTGTGTACAAAGTCGAACACACACTCCCCTGTGGGAATTGCTTGCTGCAATTTAGAGACCCACCTTGACATTTTCAGCTGGTTTTTCTCCTTGGTGGAAACAAATAATACACTGCAGCAGAAGGACTGCAGAAAGGAAGTTATTAGAAATGGGCAGATTGACTGTCATTTCTTTCTTCTATCTTGCCTGAGTGTGGGAGGGAAGATCTACTTGTCCATAGCAAATGCATATGAACACTTTTCCCTGCTAACTTGCAGCTGCCTGGCTGAAATCTACATTTTTACCATTCTGTAGAAAAATACAGTAAACGTTTCTAAAAGAAAATCCAATGATATGACGTAATCATTCATGAAATATAACCTAAGACTATTTTACCCATTTTTTTAAAAGATTTTATTTATTTAACAGAGAGAAACACAGCCAGAGAGGGAACACAAGCAGGGGGAGTGAGAGAGGGAGAAGCAGGCTTCCCGCCGAGCATGGAGCCCGATGTGGGGCTCGATCCCGGGTCTCCAGGATCATGACCTGAGCCAAAGGCAGTCGCTTAACCAACTGAGCCACCCAGGCACCCCTATTTTACCCATTTTGATGCAGCAGGGAAATATAAAATAAAATCTTGTTTTTACTAATAAAACCAAAACATCACACAAATATTAGAGTAAACACGGTATGACTTGCAACTGAAAATGATCCTCTAAGAGTTTGCTGTCACTGCATGGTCAGATTCGGTGTGAATCCTCTATGTTGACAGCAACTCACTTTACTGAGATATTTAATTTATAAGCAGTGTGTGTTTTGTCTATTCGGTTGAAATCCTTCCCTTCCATTTGAGACAACAAATGAAAGTATAGGATGGCAAGATCTAAGAAATACAAGTGTCTTCTTTTAAAGTTTCTATTCCTTTAAGAACTTTGTCATCCCATCTTTTCAAATCACACGGTCTGATTAACGCATCTTAAAAGCTTACGAGGAGATGTCCACATTTAGAGCTATGGGCACAAATAAGCTTTCTCTGGCAACATCTCCACTAGGACGGCTCAGGTGTAGTGCTCATAGGACCCTGCAGCAGTGAATGATTCCCAGAGGTTCCAGAGTTGAGTATAAAAATTTTGGATGATGGGCACCTGGGTGGCTCAGTGGGTTAAAGCCTCTGCCTTCAGCTCAGGTCATGATCTCAGGGTCCTGGGATCGAGGCCCGCATCGGGCTCTCTGCTCTGCAGGGAGCCTGCTTCCTCCTCTCTCTCTGCCTGCCTCTCTGCCTACTTGTGATCTCTCTCTCTGTCAAATAAATAGATGAAATCTTTAATAAAAAAAAAATTGGATGATGACTTTAATAACAATGAAAACCTGTAGCTGGAAAATAAAATATAGAAGGTGACTTATCTGCTAACCTTGATCTACAAAATAAAGAAAATCTTGCTTATGTAGATGTGTCCTGGAGTTTAAAAACATCTCCTTTGAAAATTCATTTCTGTTAAAACTTTAAAAAGGAAGAAGGGAAAGTGGGGAGAGTAGAGAGAAGTCAGGACAGTAGCTGGGAGCCCTGGGCCCCCGCCCTGAGTAGCCCAACGTGACAGCAACAAATTACTACCCTTCTTTGGGCCTCAGTATCCCCTCCTGGGAGTTTCCTCCAGGAAATGGGATGTACAAGGCCCATGCCAGACCCCAATGGCAGTGCTCATTCTGCATACCTGGCAGATTCCAGCAGATTTTCACACACTCACTCCATCCCTCGGCCCAAACCCTTGAGGCATGCACGGTTGGATGAGGTCACTTCAGCCCGGAGAGGCAAAGCTCCAACTAAAACCCAGACCAACTGGGTAGGTCTGAGCTACTGACCATCGCACTGTCCTGCCTTTGGATCTGCTGCTCTAGCTCTCGTTTGAAAGGGGGTCAGAGGGGTGCCTGGGTGGCTCAGTTGGTTAAGCGACTGCCTTCGGCTCAGGTCATGATCCTGGAGACCCGGGATCAAGTCCCACATCAGGCTCCCTGCTCGGCGGGAAGCCTGCTTCTCCCTCTCTCGCTCCCCCTGCTTGTGTTCCCTCTCTGGCTGTATTTCTGTCAAATAAATAAATAAAATCTTAAAAAAAAAAAAAAGGAAGAAAGAAAGAAAGGGGGTCAGAAAAGACGCTGTTGGCAGGAAAGACCCATGAGGGGCGTGTGCACAAATCAGGATGACTACTCTGTCACAGTTCACACTCTTATCTCACCTTAGTGCAGTCAGCATCTGGGGCTGGGGTGGCCGTCCTACCCGGAGGCTGCTGGGCACAGGTGCACTTTCTGGAGCAACGCCAGGGGTCAGTGACCAGATTCCACCATCTTTTTTTTTTTTTTTTTTTTAGATTTTATTTATTTATTTGAGGGAGAGAGAGAATATGAGAGGGAAGAAGGTCAGAGGGAGAAGCAGACTCCCCGCAGAGCCTGGGAGCCCCATACGGGACTCGATCCCGGGACTCCGGGATCATGACCTGAGCTGAAGGTGGTGGCTTATGAGCCACCTAGGTGCCCTAGATTCCACCATCTTATCCTCAGCCTTTAAGTTGCAGAAACCGTACTTAAAAATAATAAGGAATCGAATACCTCGAGTTGGTCATCCTTATAATAGCAGATTTTGTGCTTACAAGACTAATGAGGAAATTGTAACATACAACCAAGAGCCACTGAGGTCATTTATGAAGGAGCTGTCCAAATTTTCTCTGTCCCTGCCTTGGTGTTCATAGACCTGTGCAAGGTTTACACTAAGTAGATTTTAAAGAATAGCAACAAAGCAACTCATATTTCACCAGCATTAGTAACCAAATGGTAATAATTGCAGATGTGAGCACAGCAGGATGGTTTCCTCCACTCCCAAGTTCCCAGGAGAATTTCCAAACACCTGATGTTCCTGGGATGACTCCAGCGTGTTCTTCTTAAAGGTACAAAGTCACTGACTTTAAGAAAAGCCTACTCATGGTCTTCAGTTTCTTCGTGGACTCTGGAGTCAGTATCTAAAATGCAAAGCTATTTCCATCAATTTGCGTTTCTTTTCAAAGATTTGGAAATCAAAAGCAAACAAACAAACAAAAAGAGATTTGGAAATCATGATGCAGATGCTCTGTTTTCTGCCCAAATAATCTTTTTACACAACTTTAATATCTTAAGCTTGGATTATTTCATTTGTTTGAGCTGCTTACAGATTATGAGGCTAATTGCTTGAAGATTTAAGAATTGATACACTGGAATCTGTGCATTATTTTACATTTAACTGTATTTTTTTTCTAAAAGGTATAGGGCTTCTGAGATGTATTGGGGGTACCTGCCCTTCTTTGTACCACAGTGTGGCTCTCCAAACTACCTACATAATCCGTGCTGAGCGACAAAGGGCCCAGTGACTTTTTCAGAAGTGTGTGGACCCCAGACACTGTTTCTGCTCAGTGATTCTAATCTGGCATCGTCCTGTCAGGATGATAAATTATATGTACAATGCATAGTCGGAGCAGATGGGAGAGTGCTGGTTATTAAAGTCTAACTCTGTTTTCCAAACAAAAAGAGAATTGTTGGGCTCTCAATGAAACAAAGATTTCTCATAAAGGAAATTTTGGGTATTTCAGTTTTAGCAGCTGAAGCAATTATATAGTTAGGGACACCTAGACTCTGATAAAATTAAGGTTGGTTCTAAATGAAGTTAAAGAGAAGGCACTCATTCATTTATCCCCCAAGTTCACTGAATGCCTGTGAGCTTCCAGGAATAGAAAGATTTACCAGAAAATATGCTGTGAAAATAAATAATATTTTTCTTTCCATTAAATACCTAATTTGGGGGCAAATAAACCTTATGTTATGTTAGTGCAGCCTAGTCACATAGAGAGACTCTTTTAAGACGTGCTATGCAATAGCAAAAAGGGGACAAGACACATTTGGCTTTTAAAATACTTGTAAATTCACTAATCTTCAAGGCTATTAAAAAACCCAGATTTCTGAATTTAAGCCCACAGGTGGAGAAAAATGATGTAAAAGGTAAACTGAATTGCATTTGTTGGCCCCAGAGTTTTATTTCAGCCAGGGTAAAAGAAAATCAAGACATTTCAGATTCAATTTATTGATTTATTCATTTGCTCTTAATTTAGCAGCTATTCATTGAGCTCTAGTATGTGACAGTATTATAGAAACTTCTGGAAACTGTCATTAATATACGTATTATTGACCCCCAAAGTTATCTTGGTTCCAGATACATTCGTTGTGTCTTTGGTGAAGCTGAATATCATTAGTCAGCTTGATTACCTAGATGACCTCCAAAAAACATTCATTAAAAAAAGTTCTATTTGGGCAACTTGTTGGGACCCCTCTCACTCCTGAGAGCTTTTTCTGTATCCTAGTTAATAAAACTCTATTGCTTTACTCAAGAAAAAAAACCCATTTATTACCCTATTATGTTCTGGACACTTTTCATTCATTGTCATGTATCTATACAACAATTCTGAGAGGTTTCAGGTGTCGCTGTCCAGCTTACAATTAATGGACCTGTGTCTTAGGCAGGAAATTCTGCTCAATGTCTCACAGATTAAATGACAGAATGGAACTTGAACTCACTGTTGAGCGGCTCTGAGGCCCCATCTCCATTCAGGGCACTGTACGTCTTCCACGGAAGGGACACAGCTCTCCATCTAGGCAAGTGGGCAGTCCAGATCTCTGAAGTCTTACCAAAAAAAAAAAAAGTACACTCTTCCTTTTAATGTTGGTATTGATTTTTCTTTAATGAGTTACAGTTGAAGCATTTTGTTTTCAGAAAATGGAACTATAAATTCCTATGGGCCACTATCTGCCAAAATGTACCAGAGATACCTGGTAATTGAAGGAACATCTGAGGGGCACATGCCTTACCATTCTTCCGGATTGTCTAAGCCATATTCCTGAATAATGATATCATCAAAACCCAAACAACTAGATTATATTATCCTCTCTCTCTTAGAGAAAGTTTTTTACACAAGTTGAAACTAGACAGGAAATTCTTCTACAAAACCATAGTAAAAAATGATCCTGTGGAATATAAACCCTCGTTTTTGTTAGGATTCGTATATGAAGCATTCTTTGTAGAATTAGGTTAATTAAAACATGTTTCAAAAAATTATACTTCACTACTTGGTTGCATGTATTTTTTGCAGGATTTATTTGCTTACTTACTTATTTTTTATTTATTTTTCGCCTCTCAGCTGACAAAGACCAACTCTAATCTAATCTAATCTAATCTTGTCCTTAAAACATATTTCCTAGAAACTCAAAGCTGAGTTTGCTGTTCAACAGTATTAAGGTATAATTCACCTCTGTTCTTCTTGTATTTGAATCTCTGTTTTAGATATACTTTAACATTTAATACACCTCAAACTTTTTTTTTATAAATTGGTGAGTATTAGTAAAGTGAAATAATTAATAAATTGCTTATTTTTAATTACCACCAGATTTGTTGCAGGATTTTACCTTTTTTCTTTTCTTTTTCCTTTTTTTTTTTAATGCAACCTTGGTTGAACCTAAACTAGAAGCTAAAAATCCCTTTGGATTCTTGAGAAGACTTCAAAAGGGCATTGATGGGTGAATTTATAACAAATCCCAAGGCAGTAAATATCCTGGAATTGTTGAGAACAAAGGTCTTCAGTATACTGCAGGAGAAAAAGTAAAAATTCACAACAGTCTTTCACTTTTCAGCTTTCTACTGAAAGGCATGGACAGTGGAGTCAAAATGCCTGGCCATTTATTCAGCATTCCCCCTCCCACTGGATTCCTGCAATCCGACCACAACAAACTGCTTAGTGATACCTTGACCTCTCAGACTTAGGCAGGGAAAAAGGAAGGCCAGTGCACAGACACCTGGGAGGGCCAGCAGAGGCTCTGAAGGTGGTACTCCACTGGGAAAAGAGCATCAACATCCACACCCTTCCATTCAGAGAAGCCCTATCCCAGCCTGCATCGAGGGCGCACGTGCACGCTCACACTTCAAGAAACGTCCTCTGATGAGGTTTTCATACCAGAGAACTACGTGTGTTGTTTGAGAGTTATGTTGGCCACGTGAGCTTTTATGCCTGTTTCACTATCTAGCTACTTTGAATCCTACGGGAATCTTTTCTAACACAGTTGATGACCCTTTTGATTTGTTCCTCACTCGTTTATTATTTTTATCCTTTAGTCTTACAAGTTCTGATTGTCCTTCTAGAAAGCTCTTATGCTGATTTTGTGAGATAGGCCCATTAAAGAAAAAAAAAATCCTTTTCCTTACGTAACAAAAACAGTCAAAAATATTTGCTGTACCTGGTGCGTTCTCTATTCCAAAACCTCAATATCCAAATCTGCCAAACGACAATGATCTTTTAATTTAAAAATTAAGTGTATGTCTCTACAACATCAATGAGATCAGGAAAGCCCGGGGAGCTGCAACCCATCTCATTCTTTATGTTCTCCTTCTACCTTGTTAAAATTACATTTTGGTCATTGAGTTGGAGCAGTGAGAATGTGTTCCAGTTAATCTAGGAGAGCATGGAAACTACCATGTCAGTGAAAGATTCAGACACAGGTGTAATTTGGATATTGACACAGAATCATAATGGAAATATTTTAGTTAAGAAAATTTTTTTCCAGTCCAACTGGTCTTCACTGTGTCACAAAGCAGATGGTTGTCCTTCTAACTTCCTTTTGTATTGGATAAGAACGGGGACTATCTTGAATATGAACTGGTCACAATAATATACCTAGGGACGTTGATAACCTACACAAATAGTCTTTTTTTTGTGCCATTATTGTATATCGTGCACACCTTTGTCATGAAAACTTACAAGTAAAATAATCATTGTCCATTGTTTAGTAAAGATTGGACAGATGAACTGAAGCCAAATTATATTCGGATCGAAAGTAATGAGGAAGAAGCTATGCCTTCATTGGTCTCACCTTAGTTCAACTTTTTAAAACAAAGAAACCAGTCTACCCTGTATGCAGCCTGGGAGCTGAACTTCCATAGGATAGTGCACACATTCACCTTCCCAGTATGAGTACTTCAGAACCAACCACAGGTAAGTCATCACACCAGTAAGTCCACAGAGAAGTGAGACATTTATGGATCATCTAAATTTACCTCTTTCTTCTAAGTCATCTGCCTTTTCCCCCTCACATGTCACTTTCACTTCCCAATGTAGCTATACTTGATAATTACTTATATATTTTAAAGGACATAAGAAAAATGGTCACTGTGATGTCCTTCCAGCCAACACACTGGAACACCAATGGCTCTCAGTTTGTAAGTCTAAACCCATGGTGACTTTAATCAGGTAAAAGGAGGTTTCCAAAGTCTGACTATCAAGGTCCAGCTCTAGTGCTTGAATAACTGCAGTGAATCTGTCCCCAGACAAACATCTCTTCGGTTTTCAACTTCTCTGCAATGAGGTGTGTACTGCCTGAAATCTTTCTCTTCTTGAATTTCTCTCTGGAGGATTTTTGTTTCTTACGTTTCAGGAAGGTTGAGCCAACTTGAGGAGCTATTTTCCTTTCCTACTAGTCAATGTTCATTTCTGTGACTCTAGCATCACACTGTCTAGCATTGTATCATTGATAGGCGACCTTCGAGAAATGACATAAGAGCTCTAGACAAAGCTTGTCCTAGAAGAGCAATAGAGTTGTTCACCCATGGATCACCTAAGAAAAATAAATAGACCTCAAGAGCAATAAGGCAAAAAATAAAGTTTGGGAACATGGAGAAGAGTTGGTCATGAGGAGAGAACAGTGCAGCTTGCCTCAGACAGTTCAGATTTCCTCATGTTGGTCTCCAGTGTAAGGTGTGTCTTACCAAGTCAATCCACAAAAATGAAATCCATCCCAGATGAACGAAAAATAACACTTTTGGAAAAGAATACTCTAAGAAGTCAATAAGAAAAATAAACTCAGCTGTGGTGACAAAAAAAAAAAATAGAGGTGACGGTGAAGAACAAATTGTTGGTGACAAAATGGTAATGGCAAACAAAATGGTAACCAGCCCCTCACACCCCCATGTAAGCGTTCGTTTTCTTAGAATGGAACTGAATATCAAAGAAATGTCAATAGAAGCTCATTGGTGGTCTCTTGTGAAATACTTCTCCCAGAATGATACTTTTTATGCTTATTTCTCAGACTTTCTCACTTTAAAACTTTCTAACCTCTTTTGTTTACATGCATACTGTGGTGTCCGATCTTTTCCATTATGACAGTGTCTTTTAAACATTTGAAACCTTACCTAAATGAAACTTCTGGTGGGAGGCAATGGTTTGGCAAATCCTCCTTTGTCATTTGCTGTTTTCAAATCAAGTATGAATTGAATCAGAAAGCTCCAACTGCCGGAATTGAAAACTGTTGTATTTCTGTGAAAATCCGGAGGGCAAACAAAGATGTGTAAGCGGGTAAAAGGTGATTTTATGCAAAGGATGTTTTCCAGCTTACTGCAAGGAGCTAATAAATGCGTGTCTTAAAATTCACTTTGAGCAACCCAGGAAAAATGTTAAGCTTGGATTAAGCACAGTGAGTCTTGTTCACCAATAAAATTGAAATAAAATAGTTAATATCTTGGACTTGCCTAAGAGGTTAGCTGCTATAGAAAATTAACCAAAAGGATATCAGCCCCTAAGAAACTTATGATATAAATAAATGGACAGAGAGAAAGCCTCCACTTTTATGAGAATTCCGGAGGAGGGAAAATGGATGCAACACCAGAGGTCCCTTTTCTAGGGAGCTAAAGAATGTGTTTGAGCTCAGCACTGCCAATACCTGAGTGCAATCCCTCCTGTGGTGTAAGATTGGCCAACGATGGTCTGGGGAACGATGACGGACATATCTGAGGGACAGATGTGAAGTTACATACAGTTGTTTTCACAAGAAAATAACAACAACAAAAAAGAGAGATTGAGGGAAAGGCCACAACTAACAAGAGACAGGACAAACAGAAGGCCCTGTGGGAAGAAAGCAGATTGGAGAACTGAGGTAATCCTATAGATTCTTCCTACGTAGGGACTGTGTTTGGATGGGAATCATTCCAACCGTGGGCTTCTGTGGGCAGTGTGGTGACTACACACCTTTTAATTTTTTGTTTCTGTTGAAAATCTCCCAGCTACCCTATTTTTTATTTTTTGCCACTTTTGTAGCAAAATTTTGGAAATAGCCTTTAAAAGAAGGGAAAACAAGCTGGCGCGACCAATTGTTGGCAAAGACCTATGATTGCCTCGCAAATGTAAACTTTTCATGCTGGTGGGGGAACCAAAAGATTGAGCCTTAAAGGAAGTTGGGAATCCTTTGGGGCTTTTGAAAGTTGGAAGGAAGATACAGAAATAAACTTGTGGCTCTATTTAAATCAAAAGTATTATCAGGCAGAACCCTGACCTTCGCAAAAGTCCCACAGCAAGAAGACTGGGTCTACTTGGAATGCATGGCTCCGTCAAGTGAAGGAAAGGCTGGCAGACAATGGTTTTAATTATTCTTCATACGTACCATTCTGCAGGCACTTTGCCAAGTATATTTCCAAAGAGAAAATACAAACACAAAAATAAGATGCAAATGGCTCTCCAATGTGCTAGTACGGCTTACAGAAATGTTCTGGGACTTTATTCATGTTTTTAAATTTGCTACTTGCCCTTAAAAGCCATCATATTTTTCACAACTCTCTTAAGGTCGTGCACTTGAAACTTCTTCAGCTCTATGAGGGGCTGTCTATATTTTGCTAAATGCGTTTTCTCAAATATTCTGATGACTTTACCACCAATTTAAACTCTTAAGTTCAATGTCAAATGGGATGGTAAAATTCTTCCAAAGGACTTGTGAAAATCGAAATTCAAACATTAACTGAAGATGTCATTTCCAAAAGGTTATAAGAAGATGGGACGTGTCCCACATTCCAGTGTCAAGAGTAACTATTTAGGAAATGTGTCAATTTTTATTCTTTATTCTTTTACAAAGAGAAAAGGATAAAAATGCTCTGTATTTGTAGAGTGTGATTATTGCCAGCTGCCTTTGCTTTTGACAATGTGTCAGGGTTTGGTTCCTGTTTACCTAAGTCAAGGAAAACAAGGTTATTGTGAAGCCTACCCAGGGCTGTTTACATAACACACCTCTGATGCTGGGAAAGAGTACTGCTTCCTGCATAAAACCGAAAAGAAGAAATGGGCCATGTAGTATTCTAACACACTAAAATCATAGCAACAGCGATGATCAGTAATGCCTTAGGTTAATGAGAAATCTCATTAATACCTTCCCACGTACCTTTAAACAACAACAGATTATCCTGCAAACTCACTGTGTATTTTCATCTCTTTGTTTTCTCTGAATTATTATTCCTCTTTTCTCTCCTTTCTCCAAATAATGACAACCTACTCATCTTCTAAGCTTTCTTAATTCCAATGCCACCTCTTCTGGCTTTTCCAAACTATGTCAAGCAGAAGAAATGATCCCCTCCTCTGCATTGCCATAGCATTTTATAAGCACTCGTCTTTTAACAAATATTCTGTGGTATCCTAATTAAATGTTTACATGTGGAATTCCAATGTTAACAAAGCCCTTGACTTATTCACCCTTCTGCCCCTGGAAAGTGGTGGTACAGAGACTGACAGATACTTGTCGTTTAATGCCTTTTTGCCAGATGAATGGACCCAGGAGAGAATGAATCCAGTATTCTGAATCAATGTTGTTTAATTCACCTTAGGTCAGAATTATATCAAAATCATAAGATTTTATGGGATTCTCATGCCGGATGCAAGAAAAGATAATTGCAAACAAACATGAGCCAACCTAAAAGATTTCTAAGATCTTCTTGAGCTCTGGCATTCTATGATTTTATGATTTTTAGGCACTTACGTGATGAGTCATCTCCTGTGTCCCTTTGTCCATATATGAAGGGTCATGGAGTTGCGGTATTACATTTTCTTAACATTTTATTATTTAGGTGATCTCTGCACTCAAGATGGGCTTGACTTCCCGACACTAAGCTGAGATCAAGAGTCACATGCTCCACCAATGGAGTCAGCCAGGTGCCTCGAGTCAGGGTAGTATTTTGGCATATTTCTCTCTTCACTGACTTTTTTAGAAGTCAGGGAAGCGAATGAGCTCTCTCTACTGTCCAGGCAGATATGGAGTCCTTTCTCTCTACTTGATGCAGCAGGCATCCTTACACGGTAATCCTGGGCTGGGCCCCCCACCGCTGGGTGTCAAATGACTCCTGACAGCCTTCACCTGAGGCTCTGGTGTGTTGAGTTCTGTCAATTTCGTGTTGACTTTGGTTATATTATTAACTACATTCTTCGAGATCGTCTGTAGTTCTCAAGATAAAGCACTTCATGTTTTCTTTTTTTTTTTTTAAGATTTTATTTATTTATTTGACAGAGAGAAACACAGCTAGAGAGGGAACACAAGCAGGGGGGAGGGAGAGAGGGAGAAGCAGGCTTCCTGCCGAGCAGGGAGCATGATGCAGGGCTCGATCCCAGGACTCGGAGATCATGACCTGAGCCGAAGGCAGACGCTTAACAACTGAGCCACCCAGGCGCCCCTTCGTGATGTTTTCTTACTAAGCAGATTTTGAATTTCTATAGGAAAAAATGACAGCTACCGAAATAGCTTCTCTCCAGAGAAAGAAAATTCATTTGGGAGGTAAACATGGTAAATTTTGCTAAAAGATAGTAAGGAAGAAAAGAAGATGACCACAAACGCATTCACAAGCAAAATAGAAGTCTCAGAAGAGCAATGCCATATGCTAGTCGCTATTAAAGCTTATTTATCCAGAAATTTCTCTACAAGGAGATGATTGGTTACAGGGAGAGCCATAGTATCCCTGTGTAAGGGTTGCCTTCGCCTTCAAACATTTATTTACTCAATAAAGGTATTTTTTCCATACCAGGCTCCATACAAGGTCATGCAACCCTCAGGGATTATTCGCCGACCCGGAGTGAAGATTCCGTAAACACCACGAATGTTCAGAACAGGATCAGGCACAGATAGTTTCCCCATTCCATACCACACATGGGTCATCCCAGTTGTGGGAAGGATTGCCTTGGCCCAGTGCTTATGACATTTTCTTCCATTTTTTTAAAATACTGAAGTCAAATCACCAATATTCAAATATCTACATTTGGTAACATGAGCCAACCACCAGCAAGTTTTCATTAGAAATGAAAGTTTCTGCTTTTGACAATTGAAATATTTATAAATTATAAGATTAATATTAAAATATTTAAATAACAAATAAAGTGAGATGAAATGGTATATTAATTATACACTAGGGTGGAGGAGAGGAGTGGGCATCATCTTTTCTGAAGACACCTGCATTAGCTCAGAGCACTCGTGAGGTTGAATTTTGACTATGACTTTCATTAGTAAAAAATGCTCTAATCCCAGTTCTTTTTATTTTCCAAATGTTCAGGAAGTCTTCATGAAAATGAGAAATAAAGTATTTCACAGCAAATTATAGCTATTTTTAAAAGCCAAAAGGACTTCCTGGAGGAGACAGAATTTGAGGATATCTTTCAAGGATGATAGAAGTTGGGTAAATAAAGAGAAGTGGAAAATGTTCCATTTAAAGACTATGGCGAAACAAAGTCTCAGAAGCCAATCTGCTTATCTTGGTCAGAGTACAAAGGCTTAAAGACCTCTCTTAATTGTGCCAAACACATTTCAAATTCATTTTCCCCCAGAATGAAATATCACTTGCAGTCTATCAACCGAGTACAGTGTAAGAAATCCCCTCCCCACTTTCTCAAATTTCATGGGTTAATCGCTCTGGCTAGGTTCTCATCCCACTTTTTGTTGCACCCTCCATGGGCTACTCTCTGTGATTCCTCATTCCAGATGTTATGAGGATTAACGAATCAATTTGAAACACCTTGTAAAAACATGCCAGGCTTTCTAATTCCTTTTGGAATTAATTCCTGTTCAATCCATATTTTTACTGTGATGAGTTTTAAGCCACATGTACAATTATAACACCCCTGATCCTGGACTCTAAAATACCTCCAGCCTGCTTGTCTCACATTCTTTTAATATTGCAGAAGCAGCAAAAACGGTGCTTCCAAATTCTACTTAAGCAGGGGACTTCCTGGGGGAAGATTGCTGGGATGTTCTTCGCTGACCGATTGCCTCTCTCATATTTAGTCCCACTTATGAATGTGCTGCCAGAATTTCTAAACTGTGCAAAAACAACTTAAAATCACAGTGAGAATTAGATTTTGTTGCCTTGCTCACTTTAATGCCCACAAGATCCTGGGGTTCTCTCTCTCTCTCTCTCTCTTTTTTTTTTTTTTTTTGCCATGAAAGGGAAGTGTAAGCAATCACTTCTGGGTCCCGGTTGGACTCCTAGCTATGACTCCAGAGAAGGCTGAGCTCATGGCACACGCAACTTTCCTCTCTCACCCCTCGGTGACCCCCACGGGCCACACTGTAAGCAGTGCCCTCCAGTACTTGGCAAATAGCTCTTCTCAGCTAGAGAGTACAGCACCCCTCGCACAGCAGGTGCTTAAATTCCAAGCAAAGACAGAACCCAACACACTAACATAAGGTTCGGTGGGTTGATCAAGCAAGGCAGCGCAGCAAAATGAGTCCCTTTGGCAAATTTTTCTTTCCTACTCAAATGTGCCTACTTCCAGTTAACAAGTAACAAGATTTAGTCATACTGGCATTTTTTTTTTTTTTTTACTTTAACCACTAATAGGAATGAAGTAAGTTGGCCATTTTCCAGAACTCATTTCTTGCAGAAATCTTTTCTGTGGTAGGAGTTGAAAAGAAAATTCCCAATTATTGTTTGAGGGGAAAATTTTTTAAAACTCCAAACTAATAGATTCGAACGTGAAGTAGTTTCATGTAACCATTTCCTGGATGAACTGCATTTCCAAGATACAGCAGAGCTGTGATAACTTGCAATATAAGCTGAAAGGATCATAGATATGTATTTTTAAGATTTATTTATTTATTTGTCAGAGAGGGAGAGAGAGCATGAATGGGGGAGCAGCAGGCAGAGGGAGAAACAGGTTCTCTGCTGAGCAAGGAGCCTGATGTGGGACTCGATCCCAGGATCCTGGGATCATGACCTGAGCCAAAGGCAGAGGATTAACTGACTGAGCCACCCAGGCGCCCCAGGATCTTATCTTACGGAGGGCTGATAAAATGAATTTTTCTCACTGTCCCTTAGCCGTGCTATGGTATAGCTAAGTGTGTCAATGCTGGCAGTATATTAGGATCTTATCATTACACTTTACACACACTTTAATATTTAGAAAACACATGAAAGTATCATTGCCAGGATAATACCCAATTTACTCACACTGGTGCATAATTATTAAAAAAAAAAAAAAACAACCACCCAATTTATAAAACTTTGTGTGAGGACAACACAGATATAGACTTTGAGATATACCAAAGTTCCTAAAGAATAAAAACCAAAATCTTAGTAAAAGAGCCTGATTTGAGGGAAGAAAAGAAAAATTGTCAAAAACTTCTGACCAGCAGTTCCTCCTCAAAAATCCCGAAGGCGCTCCCAATGGTGACAAAAGGTGGCCGTCCAAGTCCAGTGTCACAGAGGATGAGGTTGGGGGAGACAGGACTGGTGTCCCGCCCACTGCTCCCTCCTACTCACCTCCCGCAGCTCCAACCTGGGTGCCAACACAGAACTTATTTCACATCTGCTGGCCTGGGTCTGAACTCTCCTTTGAAGGAGTTTCAAAGTAAAATAAGGTAAGAAGCACCTTTTCAAAAAGAATCCTTCCAGCAAGTTCCAAGCTGTGCGAGCGAGGAGCAGGAGCCCTCCTGTTTTCTGGAGAGCAAAGTCTGGTGCTCTGAGTAGAGAAGGGAACTTGTCCCGGGGCAGGGGCGCGAGGAGAGGAGAGAGCCTTGGGATAGAAACGGAGGAATTCTGCTCCCCCCAGAGGGGACACATTGGCTGGACTCAGGCCACCAGGCATCGGTGTAAGAGACCCAGGGGGTGCTGGAGTTCCGGAGATCTGCACCAGCTGGGGAGAAGGGGGTCCCCCTTTCAGAGGGGAAAGGGTATAGGAACTGATCACCCAAACTCCCTGCACCTTCTCCCTCCAGAAGCCCTCTTCTTTGGGGAAGAGGCAGCTGGTGGTGACAAGCCTGGAGCCCAGGGAACCGGAGGGCGTGGGGTGTGGGGAACCGCCTGGCCTGGGCTGAATCACCCAATAAAACATGTTGAAACCCTCACAAGGCTTTTTTTTTTTTTTTTTTTTTTAACCTGAGATTGACAAGATTAGGCCTGGCCAGTCCACATTCCCCAGGGCCCCAGGGGAGTGTGAGTGTGAGTGATGAATGAACGCAGGACGGCTCTGTCCCTGTGGGCAGTCACGTGTTCTCTGCCCAGCTGAGCTAGCCCCTGGCCCTTGGCTATTTACCTGGGTCCCTAGGGCAATGTTCGCCTTAATAAGATTTATTAAAAATCTCTCCCTACAACCCAGTCTTTTGTATGCGGCGTTTTTAAGAATGCACTCTCTTCAGAAAAAGTTGCTTAATTTTCCTATTTTTTAAAGGATTATACTTATTCATTTGAGAGAGACAGAAATAGTGAGAGCACAAGCAGGGAGAAGAGGGAGAAGCAGACTCCCGACTGAGCACGGAGCCAGACGTGGGATTCAATCCCAGAACCCTGGGACCACGACCCAAGCTGCAGGCAGAAGCTTAACCAGACGCTTAACCGACTGAGCCACTCAGGTGCCCTTAATTTTCCTACTTTTTTCTTATCATTAATTTAGGAATTTTTTAAGCCATTAAAGTCACTACTAAGCCCCTGATGCCTCTCCTCACTATTTTCCTAAAATAAGTTTCCTATAGTTTCCTTTAGTTTGTGTGTGTTTTTCCCCCTTAAGTAGAAAAAGTAGTCGTTTAAGACTGAGATGAACTTATAAAACTAGAATCAGTGAGAATTTTACGACCTTCTATGGAAGTTGGTGACTTGGCTGCTACGGCTTCTTCTACTTCTTCCTTTTCTCCTTTTGAAATAAAATACTTTATTTTACTTTACTGAAGAAAGAAATGAACTTTTAATTACAGAGTTAAGTGTGGGGCTTCATGGTATACGATTTTAATTCTCTGAAAGTCAGTCTGAACTAAGCACTGTTCTTACTTACTCCACGGCAACTGTAAGCCTGGGACTATTTATTTCTTTATGGTTATTTAAAAGTTATTCTGTAAAATGTTTCCGTAAAAGGTTGAGTCATCTTATTAAAACATATTTAAATTGTCAGAAAATGCCAAAGCACATACTATGGAATCTCATTTATAAGAGTAAAGGAATTGATTTAACAGCAGAAACAAAACTTTGAAGACAGATGCTTGATGATACGCTGGCCAAGTCATTACTCTTCTCTGAGTTTGATATCCTGTATTGTAAACAAAGGTAGGGTTTAGGGTACAAAGTAGGTAGAGGCTGAAACTATGCGCCTGAAATAAAAGAGAAAGTTAAAAACTTGATTTATCTTATATCTTTGCAAAACTTTCTGGAAAAGCACTGGTGTTAGTAAAAATCAATCTGACCTTCAACTATCATTCAGTACAAAATACACCACGCTAGGAGGGCCTGTGTGGCTCATTCGGTTAAGCATCTGCCTTGAGCTCAGGTCACGATCCCGGGGTCCTGGGATGGAGCCCCACATCGGGCTCCCTGCTCAGTGGAGAGTCTGCTTCTCCCTCTCCTTTCTGCTTGTGTTCTCTCTCACTCTTTCAAATTTATTTTTTGAGAGAGTGAGAGAGAGACAGAGAAAGCGACAGAGAGAGACAGAGAGAGCATGAGCTGAAAGAGGGAGAAGCAGGCTTCATCCCAGGACCTTGGGATCATGACCCAAGCCTAAGTCTCAACCAACTGAGCCAAACAGGTGCCCCAAATCTTTCTGGAAAAAAAATTATATATTTACACACACACACACACACACACACACACACACCATGCTTTATGTAAGTTGATCTTTTACTAAGCTCTTGCTGTCAATAGTTTCTAACAATACCAAGAGCTCAGAAATAAATCAGAACACTTCTAGCACCCAAAAGTGCTGTCATGAAATCAGGGGCCTTAAGCTCATTTTCTCCATCCTAAAAGAGTTCCCCACAATATTTATAGAAAACACAGTCACAATTTCTATGTAAGATGCTACTATAAATAAATGAAAGAGACACAAAGGGACAACTATAGAGTAGTCACGCAAGAAGAAAAACAAGTTGCTAAGAAATACATGGGAAAAAGTTTCAATTTCAGGAGTAATCAAAGAACTAGAAATTGAAATAAAAGGCATATTATTTTAATTGTTAAACAAGTGAATGCTTATTTGTAGTGATTATACTGAGTGTGTGCAATCATGAAGGGGCAAGGTGAAGTCTATCTCTCCCATCCTGGAGATGCACACATAAAGCCACACAGCCATTCTGAAAAGTAATGTGGGAAATTTATGCAAGTTCCTTAAGAAGAGTTATCCTCTTTAACAAGGTAACTCCCCTTCAAACATGCCGTTTTAAAGAAACAATTTAAGCTGCGGACCAAATTTGTATATGAAGATGATTCTTCCAGCTCTATTTATAATAGCTAAAAATGGAAGCAAGATAAATTCAAAAATAGGTTCAGATTTATGCAAATTAAACTACGGCCATGATTGAAGATTATGCTTGCAATTTTAATGGGAAAAAAAAGTTCTAAAAAATTATTAACGTCCTGGGAAAATGCTCATAGAACAATGTTAAGTGAAGAATGAATAATGCAAGTCTTACAGGCAGCTTTATCCCAATCGTGTAAAATGCTATAACACAGATGACAGCATTCGATGTGTAAATAATGCCTGCATATTTACATATAAACACAGACAATATATTTGCTTGTTTATGAGTAAATATATATGGAAAACATCTGAAAGAGACTCCAAAGGGAGCAGTATCATCTCTGACTGGTTTGCATATTACATTTTCCCTGATCCTTTTCTATTTTTGTCAGTCTCTACGAGTCCATATTATTATTTTATAATCATTTATTATTATCTATAATGACAAATAAAATAATTACAATAATCATTTATTATTTTAATAATTAAAATCATAATAAAAATGCAATCATTTATTGTTTCATAATCACCATTATACAATATACTTAGAAAAATGAGTCATTAAACATAATTAATTTAAAATACTGCACAGAGCCCAGTTGCTATATGTTGTGGGCCCACTTCCTTTGCAGATGGCCATGTGGTTTCCCGTGGCTTAAGCAATTGGGATCTGCCCTGGAGGAAGTGGAGGGAGGTAAGCAAATTGCCACAAGGTTTCTCAGCAAGCCCTACCCAGTGGGGTCCTTCTTACCTGGTGGACATCAGCTCCTTGTGCGGGAAAGTCAGATCCTCTAGCAGACCCTCCGAGAACCAGAAATGCAGAGTGGAAGCAAATACTTCCGTAAAAATGTTGAGAAAGGCTTATATCCCTGCATATCTGAATTAAGCGCAGGACATGATGGCTAAGCCCTGGTTTGGAACCTCAATTTTGCCACTTGGTGGTGAGGAGAACTGGTAAGACATTTCCATCACTCCGGTGCTCAGCTGCAGATGAGAAAAATGGGGACGAACATAGTTTGTTCTTATGAGTGCTAAACCTGAAGGCACACTGGACTGAAAATATTATTATAATTATAATTCTCTCTAAATGTCTCTAAGCTGTCAAGGAAAAGTTAAACAATGTTTACCAATCCTGCATAGGTAGCTGAGAAGTGCAAATGCCCTTGTAAATTGATGTCTGACAAAAAATGAAGACATAAACTTTGTTTCTAAGTTCATTTTATTTCAAAGAAAGAAGTTTTCCTTATCAGGAAAATTTGTGTATGTGGAAGAATTCATTCCTTGAAGATGTTACTTAAAGAAGGTATTATTACTGGGCGCCCGGGTGGCTCAGTTGGTTAAGCGACTGCCTTCAGCTCAGGTCAGGATCCTGGAGACAGGATTGAGCCCCACCTGGGGCTCCCCATTCAGTGGGGTGGCTGCTTCTCCCTCTGATCCTCTCCCCTTCAGGTCTCTCTCTTTCTCAAATAAATAAATACAATATTTTTTAAAAAACGGTGTTACTCTATCAATATCTGCTTAGGTATAATATATATATATATATATATATATATCTGTTGTATGATAGAAATAAGGTGTTTGCTTCAAAATACAGTTGAAAGTTCCCAAATTTTCTAGACTATGGAGAGATTCTCTCTATCCATAATCAAGTAAATTGGTCTGCTTCTAAATAAAAAGGAGATAGTCAGAGGTTGGGTGCTTAAAATGAGAAGAAATGCAGTGTCTCATTTTAGATTTTTTTTTTTCTCTCAGCAGCTTTTCTTATTTACCCTCTGTACTTCATGAATGCAAAGATTTTTAAAGATCCGTGTTTACACCGTGATGGCATTATTTGATGTCCCTATGTTTTCAAGCTGCATTCCGGCTCACAGAGCCCAGCGTTTTTTGAGCCAACTTGCCGGGCTGGCTCTCCCAATCATGTCCCCGTGGGCCAAATGCAAGCCCAGCGTTTCTACTCCGGCTCCTGGCGTCCTCTGTGCACTCACCCCAGGTCAGGACAGAACATTCATCCAACCCCCTCCACGCACAGATCAGGTGTGTGGGTAGGAAGGAAATTACACACAGCAAACTGCAGGCTTCCATCCATACACATGCCATAATTGCTATTATGATAGATTTCCACCCAAAATCCAAGCATCCGTAACTTCAGAAAAGTCCTCCATAAAATAGTTTTACTTCAGTAAGCATCATCAAGACTGATTTCCATGTCAATTTGAAATTTCAGAATTTGTATCACTCCAAATGTATATTAGCAATTTAATCTAATTTATAGAGTATACCTTACTTAAGTAGATGATTTTGTCTAGGTTTTCCTGAAATAAATGAGGATTTTGGATGACACTGATCTCTTTAATTATACTAAGGAGACAACCATTTATTTTAAGTGCATGCCATTCAGAGTTATTTTTAGTTCATGGTAGATAGCAAAATATTCAATTGAAAAGTTGAAGAAACCCAGGCTTGTTAAGTTGGGGGAAGATAATGAACAAGCTCAGGAAACTCTCAAGACTATGGCTACCGGCTAAGGTACTCGTGGCCTCATCCAGCTATGCCTCAAGTTTCCATTAAGCATCACTCCCGTTCTTGTAGACAGTTGTTTAATGACCAATACAGTGGACTTTTAACACATGAAAGGTCAGGATGATTTAGACAAGGGGTATACCATTCTTCTCCCAAGCAAAAAACTCAATGTCAACTAGTTGAAGCCATCACGATGCTGAAAATAATAGTACCGTGGTTTAGCCTCCAGTAGTCTCTCTCTCTCTCCTTTAATATGTATTTATGGGAAGGAGAGGGAGAGAGAGCATGGCAGGAGGGGCAGCGGGAGGGGGGAGAGAATCTCAAGTGGACTCTGTACTGAACATGGAGCCCGACGCCAGGCTCAGACTCATGACCATGAGATCATAACCTGAGTTGAAACCAACCAAGAGTCAGTTGCTCAACCCACTGAACCCCCCCAAACACCCTCCACTAGTCTCTTAAAAGCTCATTGCCAAAAAAAAAAAAAAAAAAAAAAAGCTCATTGCCATCTGCCTTGTTAAAATAGTACATTAGGAAGCCGAACTTAAGCATGACATTGTAGAAAAGTAGATAAAGTTTGGAAAGAATATGACTTTACATAGATGGGTTCCTCTTGATGACTTCAACAGGGGAAACCATAAGGGTGTCATCAATATGGAGTCATGGATGCCCCAGAGGAGAGCAAGAGACTATATAACCCCAAATGGTAGTTGTCATTTGTCTTGGGTGTGTTTTTTGGAAGTGTATCCATCGATGAAGTGGTAATGTTTTCTTTCTGATTACAAACATTCCAAAAGCTAAATAAATAAATATGCACTATGCAAAAAACCTGCAGTCCATTTTAAACATTTTGACAGGATTTCTATAAGGGTAGTTCATTTGAAAAAGACTCTATTTGTTTAAAATGAAATGTCTCATTATCGTTTTCATTCCAATTCTGGTGAAAACTAATATTTTAACCATATAAAATAAAATTTGACAAACAAAAAAATAATATTTCTGGCTAATGATATTGTACTACTTAATTGTCCTCCCTCTAAAGGAAAAATTAAAGGAAAGAGTTTTTGGTAAGTTGAGTGGAATCAATTTTTCAATGTAGGAAAGACAAATAAAGGAAGCCTCCTGAATCAGCTCTTTCATTGTTCATATCATGTATTTCCCCCAGGAAAGAGTCTCAAGCCAAATGGGGCTGCAGGCTTATGTCTAATGGACTGAATGCTTAGGTTCCCCCATAAATTCATACGTGGAAATTCTAACCCCCAAGGTCATGACTTTAGGAGGTGAAGCCTTTGGGAATTGATGAGGGTAGAGCCCTATTGAATGGGATTAGGGCTTTGATTAAAGAGACCCAGAGAGTTCCCAAGCTCCTTCCATCCTATGAAGACTTGGCAAAAAGACTGGCCATCCAGGAAGTGGATCTTCAGCCGACCCCCAATCTGCCAGTGCCCTGATATTGCACTTTACAGCCCCCAGAACTGTGAGAAACAAATGTGTGTTGTTTATAAGCCACCCAATGTATAGTCTTTCTGACTGATGGCAACTTTCTCCAGCTCTTAGAGTTCCGTAACCAAGTATGGCTAAACAAGTGGTTCCTACCTGCTCTTCTAGGAAGCCAACAAGCTGAACTCTTGAAGGCAGTTGCACAAGCCAATACTGGGCTCCCTTACCCAGATAATTTGCTTCCACTCCAACCTTGAATCTAAACCCCTTTCACACACCTTGTCGCACTTCTGCTGATTTTCATTGTTAAAGAGAAGTTGTGATTCTGACTCAAATTAGATTCTCCCCAGAGCCATGGTATGCTTTGTACGTAAAAGTGGCTAAGTGAAGTGCATTGCTCCTTTATTCTATTATTACTGCATTTCCCAGCTTTTAATAGTGTAAATGCAGGTATTGCTACCTGACCTCTTCCTACTGGAGCTCTCTCTCCAAACTCAAAAACCCGGTAGATTTGGCAACAATTTCAGGGATTCATTTTCTAAACCCAACACTAACAGGATTCTAGGATTTTACTAGTTAGCAAGAGCCCTATGTGCTAGTTTATCCCACCATCTTTTATTATCTGGGGAATGCTGTACATGTCATTTAACTTGATTAGGTCTCAACTGGTTCAATTAGTCTAATGCAACAAAAACTTATATAATACCCACTATCAGCTAAGCACCTTCCCAGTTCAAGGAAAGGACCAATGCCAATTCCCTGAGCTGAAACTTTCAGGTGCTCAACAGTGTGGCTATTAAATAGCTGGGACGTTTGGGGGCAGCTGGGTAGCAGTAAGTGTCCAACTCTTGATTTGGACTTGCATCACGATTTCAGGGTCATGAGATTGAGCCCCCTTTTCGCTTCATGCTAGGTGTGGAGCCTGTTTAAGATTCTCCCTCTCCCTCTACCCCACCCCCTGCTCGAGAGGGAGAGAGGTGTCTAAAAAAAAAAAACAAAGAACAAACAACGACAACAACAACAAAATCCTTGAAATGTAACTAGTGAGATCGAGGAAGTGAATTTCAAATTTTAATTTTCATTAATTTAATTGAACATGAAAATCTGATACTTTATTCAGTCATTAGAAAACTTTATGCTTGGAACAACTTGAGAAGGTAAATTTAATTTTTAGTTGTTAATTTCATGAACTCTTAATACAGATCAATTACTCCCAACAAAAATTCCATGTCCAAGCTGGGGTGTGCTATAAAGAGCACACATTTTGAAAACTAGTAAAAATAGGAGTGCAAAATACCCATTAGTAATTTTTATATTGGTTATATGTTTCAGTGGTAATATCTTGGATACGTTGGGTTAATTAACATATTTTAAAATTATCTCACAAGTTTCTAGTTCACATTTTTTAATGTGGCTGCTATAGATCAGATGTAGTTTACATTATAGTTTTATTGGATAGTGCAGCTCTAGAACTCCCAAATAAATGATTCCACGTAACATACCTGCCTCACCTCTAGCTAACTTCCCATGTCCCATGCAATCTATCTAGGTTTTTTCCCATAGAAAACCCAACCGTACTCATCTTTAGTCTTTTTTTTTTTAAGATTTTATGTATTTATTTGACAGAGAGTGAGAGATCACAAATGGGCAGAGAAGCAGGCAGAGAGAGAGGAGGAAGCAGGCTCCCTGCTGAGCAGAGAGCCCAATGTGGGCCTCGATCCCAGGACCCTGAGATCATGACCTGAGCCGAAGGCAGAGGCTTTAACCCACTGAGCCACCCAGGTGCCCCATCTTCCGTCTTTTGTACCCTGCTTACTTCTGAGTCTTCCACCAAAAACAGCTGGGCACAACGCATTTGTTTGCTCTGTTCTTTCTCCTAACATGTGAGAATTCCATCGGGAAGGGAGCAAGCTGGTTTGTTATTGCACCCTCAGCCTCTGGCATAGCACAATGCCACACACAGAGCAGGTGTTCACACAGGTTTATATAAAATAGACAGCGTATGTGTTCCTGAGAAGAGTCTATATTTAGCACTCAAAGGTACCAAGTTGTTGTTATTGTTCTTTTTAATATGACAATTCACTTTAATATGACAAGTCGAAAGTCACCTAAATTTCTTTAGAAAAATTTTCTAATTTTTTAGACAACCACAGAACAGGAATTATCTCATTGAAGCCATAAATGGCAGAAAATATAACTAGTTCTTACTATTTTTACCCCCATAATTTGAATTAAAGTTGACATGTCTTTAGAAGCACAGAGCATTTTCTCCACAGATACACACAAAAATAGTAAATACACAAATTAATTTCTCCCATTGCAACCATTCTTCAAGATATAAAGGGATAGTACTCAACTCCTTGCTAAAATCATACATTAGTAAAGCAATTTGGAAACAGACACCCAGTTCAGCCCTTTGTTTTTCCTCATTATATGCTCTGACTTGTGTAAAAGGGACAGAGAATGACTTCCCTGGCATCTCTGACTGTCACTTATGGCTTACATAATACATAGTATGAGGATTGCTATTTGTGGTTTAATTAGATTGAATTCCCACTCATAATGTTATATGTGTTTGCATATTATTTGCTAAAATGTAGAAATAATAGAGCAGCATCCTTTGAAAATTTCTTTTATAATCTTAACATCCATTACAAATAGCTTTTGCTTTCATTTGTCTTTTAATTTAATTATTATAACAACAATATTATAATTTAAGAAGAAATGAGCTCCATTCTCCCTTGTGTATGCTGACATAGTTTTACTAAGAACCTATTGGCTTCTGATGAAAGAGTACCTGAAAAACAAATAGAGCTCACAGTTGTGTCAAAAAAATATGGTCTCTCTACCATGTTATCCACCAATGCATCTGCCCCTAAAGTTAATCATTGATCAGATACCAAAGATGTGAGTCCCAGGGCTGGAAGCCAATGCCAAAATATGCTTTCTTTGCAATGTAACTCTTTGCCAAAGGGACTCTATGATGGGCTCTTAATGTAAAATCTCAATATTCTGGAACTCAAAACACAAAAGATCCATTGGATTTTATAGTTACCTTGACATTAACAACAACAACAAAAGATTAAAAGAAGCCCTGGACTAATGTGTAGAATGAACTGGTGGCAAGATAATATAGACACATTAGACTACAATGTCAGAGAGTCACTTCTGGAATGGCGAGAGCCTCTGAGAGTCTGCCTCTCCATAAAAGCAATGACACAACTGACAAAATGACCAAAATCAATTTTGTCAGAACTTGTGGCAATTATCCAAAGACTTGCAACAATCTGAATGCTTGTTCAATAAAAACAGTGGGTGTTGGGACATTTAACTTGTTTTATTTCCATCGTTTACTCGCTGGCTCTACAGGAGTCTTAAAAACCAATAGCTTTGCTGTCATGATAGCCATAAAATCCAGTAGTCTGGCAGCCACTGGTGGATGCAGAAAGAATTTGGGGTTACCCCAAAATCCCCCTTCCCAGAAAATTGTCATTGTTTGACCTGTCCGGAAGTTCCATGGGAACCCTGACTTATAAAGCTTCTCTTTCATTTGACAGTCAAAATAAACTCACCAAAAACAATCTCTTCCCAGAACATTTTTCAAAAACAATCACTTGCAATTGCTTAACATTGTGGCTGCCTGAGTTGAAGTAAAGAAGAAGTGATGGAGAAACTTATGGGAAAATCTGAGGAATGAGATGTATGTGGAATCTTTGAAGAACTCTGACATATTCCTGAAAATCAGGAAGTCCACCTGCATATGCAGTACTGTGGACAGCTTTAGGAAAGAATTGAGTAAGCCTTACTATCTCACTCTGGTGGACCTTGAGCTTCTGCACAAACAGAAAGTAAAAGTTATCAGAGAGTAGTAACCTACCTCCTGGAGTGTTGAAGCTAGATGCTCTAGGGAGAACAAAAAGCCTGTTGACAGGGCTGGATAGTTATTCATTCAAGGCATTTCAGGAAATCTTGGTGTAATCATTAGCTGGCCACCAAGTTAACTGAGCAGAGACCTCAGTAATCAAAAACAAAGAACAGAGACTTTAAAGAATTATTTCAATAAATACATTAAACAACAACTCTATAAAAGAGGAAAGAATGGCCAACACATATCTTGAAAAGGTCTGTCAGTAGAAACCTTCCCTGAAGAAGCCTGGATATTAGACTTACTAGACAAGTACTTTAAATCAGCTCTTATACCTATTATAGTTACTAAATGAAAACATGTCTAAAGAACTAAAAAATATGAAAATGGTGTCTCACCAAATAAAAAATGTGAATAAAAAGATATAGATTATAAAAAAAGAATAAAGGAGAAATTCTGGAGCTGAAATATACAGTAACTAAAGTAAAAAACTTACTAGAGGTCTCAACAGCAGATTTAAACTGGCAGAAGAAAGAATCAGTAAATTTTGAGATAGTCAATTGAAATGATCCAATTGAAATATCCTGAAGAGGACAGACAAATAACAGTAATAATAATAAAATGTGAACAGAATCCCAGAGACCTGTGCAACCCAATCCAATCTATCAAAACAGGCATAATTTGAATGCTAAAGGGAGAGAGAGAAAGAAAGAGTGTTTGGATAAATAATGGCTGAATAAATAATTGGAACATAAAGAATAAATTCCAATATTTGATGAAAAATATTAATATACATGTCCAAGAAGCTCAACAAACTCCAAGTAGAATAAGTTCAAAGACATCCATACCTAGATATACCTCATTTAAATAGACAAACTATAGAAACCCAAAGACAAAAAGAGAATCTTAAAAGCAGCAAGGGAGAAGTGTAAGTCCTTGCATGTACAGAATCCTCAGTAAGATTAATAGTTGGGGGGGTCGGGATTAACAGTTGGTTTTTCATCAGAAACCATGGAAGTCAGAAACAGAGGGATGCCATATTTAACGTGCTGAAAGAAAAAGATTGTCAATGAAGAATTCTGTATTCAGAAAATCTCTTCTTCAAAAATGAAGGAGAAACGAAGACATTTCCAGATAAACAAGCCAAAAGAGTTGCTCACTAGCATAACTTCCCTATAAGGGATACTGAAGGGAGTCCACTGGGCTGAAATGAAAGGACATTATACGGTACTCAAAACCATATGAAGAATAAAGAGCATCAGTGAAGGTAACTCCTAGCTAAATATAAAAGGCAATATAGGAGTGCCGGGGTGGCTCAGTTGGTTAAGCAACTGCCTTCAACTTGCCACAAAAAAAAAAAAAAAAAAATACAATAATGGAGGAACAGATGAAGCAAATAGACATCATTTTTAAAAAAAAAGCAAAATGGCAACATCTTGAGCTGAATTCTGTCCTCCCCCAAATTCATGTGCAAAAGCTGTAACCTCTAGTATCTAAAAATGTGACTGTATTAGAAGATATGTTCTTGGGACGCCTCGGTGGCTCAGTCATTGAGCATCTGCCTTTGGCTCAAGTCATGATCCTGGAGACCCAGGATTGAGCCCTGCATCGGGCTCCCTGCTCAACAGGAAGCCTACTTATCCCTCTCTCACTCTCGCTGCTTGTGTTCCTTCTCTAGCTGTGTTTCTCTCTGTCAAATAAATAAATAAAATCTCAGAAGAAGAAGAAGAAGAAGAAGAAGAAGAAGAAGAAGAAGAAGAAATGTTCTTAAAAGAGCTGATTAATTCCAATTAGGCCTTGGGATGGGACTTAATCCAATAGGACTGGTCTTTATAAAAATGGAAATTCGGCCATGCAAAAGAAACATGAGGATACACACACACACACAAGACCATGTGAAGACACAATGCGAAGGTATGACAGTCAAAACAATCTTTGATAAGAAGAGCAAAGTTGGAGAATGCACACTTCTGGAATTCATAATTAACTACAAAACTGTAGTAATCAAGACAGTGAGGTATTGGACTAAGGATAGACATATAGATCAATGGAAAATAACTGAGCATCCAGAAATAAACTCTTACATTTGTGGCCAGCTGATTTTCAACAATGGTGCCAGGAAAATTCAATATGGAAAGAATCATCTTTTCAATAAATGATGTTGGACAACTGAATATCCACATTCCAAATAATGAAGTTCCAAATCTACCTAGACCACATGCAAAATTTAACCCAAAATAGATCAAACACTGAAATGTGAAAGATAACCTTTTTAAAATCTTGTAAGAAAATGAAGACTCAAATTTTCATGAATTTGAATGAAGTGTAGTTCTCAGATGTGACACCAAAACATAAGTAATGAAAAGAGAAAAGATAAATTGACCTTCTTCAAAGAGAAATGCTTTTATGTTTTAAAGAACTACATCAAGAAAGTGAAAATACAAGCCACAGAATAAAAAATATTCACAAATTACATATGTGAAAAGGTTCTTGTATCCAGGATATATAAAGAACACAACTCAACAATAAAAATACAAATAATCCAATTTTAAAATGGTAAAAAGATGTAAATAAACATTGTTCCAAAGAAGATATGCAATTGGCTTACAAATTCATGAAAAGATGCTCAACATCATTAGTCATTAGAAAAATGCAAATAAAAACCACAGTGAGGTGTCGCTTCACACCAACTATGATGACTCTAATTGAAAAGATGGACAATAAAAACTGTTGACGAGTATGTGGAGAAATCAGAACTCTCATACATTGCTGGTGGTAATGTAAAATGGTTCAGCAACTGTGGGAGAGTTAGGCATTTCCTCAAAAAGTTAAACATCACACCATATAACCCAACAATTTCATTCTTGGATATGTATCCAAGAGAACCAAAAATATACATTCACACACAAAAAAGTGTGCATGCATATTCATAACAGCATTAGTCATAATGGCCAAAAAGTGAAAACAATCCAAACATCTGATGAATGAATAAACAAAATGTGGTATATCCATACAATGGATGACTATTCATCAGGTAAGGGAATCAAGCATTAATGCACTCTATAACATGGATGAAACTTTCTGAAAGTTCACATCATGACAAATAATAGAGTAAGTCACATATGATCACCCACTGTATGATTCCATTTATATGAAATGCCCAGAATAGGCAAATCCATAGGGACAGAAATTAAATTAGTGTTTGCCAGGGACTGGGTGGAGGAGAATGTTAGATTCCTAACAGGTCCAGGATTTCTTTGGAGGTGATTAAAGTGTCTAAACTTAGATAGTAGTTATGAATGAGTTTATATCCATTGGAGTCTATGACACTATCTAGTTCCATGCATTAGAGGCAATATTAGTAATACATAAAACAGATAAAAGGAAGTGGTTCTGTGAGCCAAACACCTGGAACTTGTCCCCTCAGCACCCCCTCTCACAAACACCCCCTGAAGGAAGTGATGGCAGCAGCGCCATCTGAAATGGCCTATATTCATTTTAGAGATGAAGACATTGAAAGACAAAAGTTGAGTTGCCATCACAGAACACAAAAAATGTATTCTTGGTAAAATGTGTCCAGGCTTCAGGAGAAATGACAAAGGCAGAGATGATGTACATGGAATGTTCGGAAATGTTCAAAAAAAGAATAGTGTGGTGTGGAGAGAGCCAGGACAATTGCTTTTCTGTGATGAAGTCATGTCGACCTGGCATGAGTTTAAATTAGGCAGTGATGTAAGCCCAGTTGTGTGGGAGCACGTCTTAAACACATGTGCCTCTTTCACAATGCTCTGCACACAATAAATGTTTGTTGATTCAGTGAATGAATCAACGTTCTTCTTGGGTTTGTTCAAGGGCAGCCCCTGTGGTGTCATCTGCTATCTATCTGCAGGATGGTCAGAGATGGACCTCAGGAAATAAGACACTCTCCTCTACTCTCACATGCGCCAGACCACAGAAGAAATCCTAGGGGAGGGATTCCAGAAAGCTGCTCTCTCCTCCAAGCTTGAGAAGGAGGGCAGCAAGTTTCCCTTAAATGCAAAACAGAAAGCAGGGTACATTGTACCCTATTCTTCTTTCTTTCTTTCTTTCTTTCTTTCTTTCTTTCTTTCTTTCTTTCTTTTAACAGTTTATTTATTTATTTGAGAGAGCGTGATTACAGAGGGAGAGGAAGAAGCAGACTGGCCACCCCCCTACCATCTTATTACATAATGGCCTGTTAACAACGTACAAAGTCCATACTTTGGTCCTCAACTTTCATCTTTCTGATCAGCCAAAGGCAAAAACGAACCAGTTCTGTTCTAGAAACACAACAGGCAGACATTTCCAAGGAGTCCCACCAGTCCCACCTGACCTTCATTCAACACCCCAACAATTGGTACAGTATTTGGGGGTGAGTGCCTCTGAACTTAGTCATGGCCTTGGTTGAATGAGGAGAAAAAGTATATGAACTTATCTGAGAAACAAAGACTGGTGAAAGAAAGAGCCTTCCAACGTGGAAGTGAGAGAAACCTTTTGTGAAGACATTTCCTAGTTTTCAATGCCCAGAGAAGACGGACACAATAGGGAAAACTCCAGTGCTCAGAGAGGAGGAAATCTATTTATTTGCACTGTATTGTTTCTTGCATTAGATCATGATTCCGAGGAAGTGCTGTTGTGACCGTTTGCATTCCAACCATCTCAAGATGCAAGTCATGCCTCAAGATGGTAATGTGAAACACCGACAATAATGATACCTTATTTTAAACATACATACGTTGATTTTAAATGTACAGGTCATAGCATTGTCCGGTAAAACCAGTATCACATCACCACCAAATAATGGGAAGCAAGCACCAGCTTAACTGTGAGGACGTGACCAGGGATCACAGCGCTATTCTTTATTCAATAATCTCAAGAGAAAAGTCCGAGCTAACGTCTGCTTGTCATGGTAGAAATTCCTGACTCTTTCTTTGTTGGGCATTAAAGCTGTGAAAGGGCTGCTATAAACACCAGGTTTGTTTTTGTTTTGCTTTGTTTTTTGTTTTGTATTTTTCAGGTATACTCTTCTATGATTAAAGTTTATCTGAAGAAGGAATTTCTTTGGGGAAATCTATGCCAAATTGTCTTTCCTGAGGATGCAAAAACACAGAAAGATGTTTAAAAAAAATTCTTTTGCCAGAGGGGAAAATCCTCCTGACATTAGCCATGATGTACTTTGTTCTCATTATCATAAAATGCAATCATCGCCCATGAACCTTCATAGAAGACACGCAGGGAATGTTGCGATCACGAGGGAAAACCACTCATCTTCATCTCCCCAAGTGGCTGTCAGCTTTGGCACGAGTGCTCACAGCCAGAGGATGTTGTCGGGTGATCAAAGGCCAGCTGCCCTGGTCCCGGCCTCCTCCACCAGGATGGGTCAGAGGTGTCCCTCGGACGGAAATCGAGCTGCTTCAGTTCCACGAATGTGCCTCGGACCAACACCCCTCTCGTCCTACCCAGCTGACCTTTGCTTCCTCCGCGGCCTTGCGTTTGGCAACCCTTTTTATTCCATTTTAGAGCAGCTGCAGAGAATTCCTGTTTAGATTTGTTACCCTCCTTGACACATCCCTCCTCCTTTCCTCTCTGCCCCTTCTTTTTCAAAGGGTGGGATGAAACAGTGTAAATTATCCCTTTGGAATCAGGAGTCAAACTAGCCCTCCCCATAGCACCCCCCCCATAAAGGATTGGGATGAATCAAAGCGTGCTTCACATTTTCAAAGAAAATGCCTCTTTAGATCAGATTTTTGATGACTTTAATTTTCCCCTTTGAGCCTCCAGTGAAATCAGAATTCCCTTTATGGGAAAGAAAGTGCATTGGCTCCATTAACCAAATACTTTGAGCGGCTGAGTGGAGAGAGGGGGACGGCTTGGCAATCAGATGCTTATGCAAAGGCTCTTGTTGTCTAGAAGCTGCTTCTCACATGTGTGATTCTGTGCCAAGGAGGAAAACGGGCTCGTCTATAAAGCTTGTTGGGAGCTTATGGTGAGGCATCCTGGCCCATTAAGTCCTCAAAGTACTAGGTTTTTTGTTGTTGTCTCTCGCCAGCTTAGTGGGCTGCTCTGCCCGATGTGCTGTGCTGCTAAATGAAATCAAATCAAATTAAAACAAACAAATAAAAATGGAACTGATGAGCACGAGCCTCACAGATCACCCTGTGGTTTCTATATAATGTGATTATTGTATCGGCTAACTTCACTTCCTCTTCTTTTCCATCATTTGTGAAGGATGGGGAAACTTGGATGACTCTAACTTAGTTTAAATAACTTAGATGCCAGCTGGATGGCACTCCAAAATTAGGAAGGGAGACAATTTCCTTCATTGTCTTGCCTTTTGATAAAAAAGAGATTTTCTACAAAAGTCTCCATCGTTTTTTAATTTTTATTTATTTTTAAAATTTTGGGGCACAATTGACATACAGTCTATTTTTATTTACTTATTTTTGCCTTTTTTGAATTGATGGGCAACTGAATAGAGCATATTCGTTTCAGCCGTATGACACAATGGTTCAACATGTATATATATTACGAGAAGATCACGAAAATAAATATTGTAAATAAACCAGATATCACTGGGTTATTCCCTAAATTCTGGAAGATGCTTTCCCCTCTATATATAGAAGGTGAAAAGAAATTCCTTTCTCCCTGTTTTTTACATCGTGTATTCTCACCAGGCGTGGGGACTTAGTTGCAAACATCTAAGGGAGGGAGGTCTCTAACTTTGCATGTTCCAAAGCCTTGTTTCGCCATGAGATATTGCCCTAAATCACACTGTGTTGTTTAGTTCAAAGCATTGTTTTCACTGCTATTGCTCATGACCATGTCTTTAAAGGCAAAAAAAAAAGGGGGGGGGGTCAGTTATACAGATGACCCAAGCCAGCATCAGGCCCCATGCTCCTCAAGAGTCACCCAAGGAAAATTACTGGGGGTATTGAATAAATCGCCTGAGTTCTTCACTTCATTTTACAAGCACGGAAGTGGCCTTCCTGAGCACAACCTCTCTTAAGCAAAGCTTGGCCTTGGATATAAACATCTTCCCTCCATTCTTCCCTTCCTTGACTTGTCTACCGAGCACAGCACGCAAAGCGGGGCAGAAAGACCTTGAGCTTTCGGGTCTCGCTTTGGGGCCTGAACTGGCACTTGTCTCCAAAATTGAACTAGCTATGAGACTGAATGCATTACTTAGATAATAGAGGCTTGATTCTGGGTTCCTAAAATGAGCCAAATGTATCTCCAAATCCATGCCATAAGGGTTAAATGAGACAGTATAGTTAATGAACAGTTTGGGAGAGTATGCATGCAATAAACATTATTTTGGTTTAATTTGGATTGGATCCTTAGGAACAATATGAAGAAATCTGAGTTCCTATAAAGCTCCTTAGTCTTATAACCCTCACCCCCTGACCAAAACCAAGCCAAAACCAAAACAGAAAAACAAACAAAAAATCACATTAGTGGGTCTGATGTACTTCAATATGGTTAGAGTAGCTCTTCAGAGTTCACTTAGAAACTCTCTGCTTATCGCCTCACTCCAACAAATCTGGAAGTCTCCCTCCTCCGTGCTTTTCTCTGCGTCCTTGGGACACATGGGAGCGTGGATTACCATGCTGGCTGGCCCATCAGTGGTTCACTTAGGCATTATTAAAACAAATGCCCAATCCAATAAAGCCGCTCCCTTTGGTAAACGTAAATTATATTTCACAAGCCTGGGAACAGGCGAAATCGCCAAATGTGAAGCAAGAAGCCTTGATGACTTCAGTACGTTCTCAGCCCTTGATTACAATTTGATTTCCTTTGGCATCAAAAGACAAACTATTTTAGTGAACAATGTTCTTCCTTTAGCAAGAGTGAGATCTAGTTACTTGGCACAGGACCTGCTCATTCGCCAGACAGCGAATCCCCTTTCTCAGCAACAGCTGAAACACCGAATCTGATGGAAGGGCAACACATTTGGTCACCTCTGGGGCTGAACGCTAGGCCTTCTGCCACTCCCTCGGCTCGGCATTTTTGTTAGTTATGTTTTAAAATATTATGTTCTATTCAAAATGCTTTTTCTTTCCCTGATATTTCTCCGAGTTACTTGAGGTTTAAAACCAACTGTGTGTCTTGGATCTCCTGGAGAACCACCTAGCCTCTACCCCCCTAAACACCCCGAGAAGTTGCTCCCCCAAGATCGTTCACCTTCTCTCGGCACAGTGAACGTCTTTCCTTGGGAGCTGCTCCAAGATCTCAGCCTGTGCCCGGACTCAGGCTTGATTACCTGGGGATTATTGTTAATAGTATCGCTAGCCTTGTATTAGTAAGTCGGCTTCCCTCCCTTCTATCAGGAAGGATTTTCCGTGTGTGTGTAAGAGCCAGCATTTCTGCTCTCCTACTGGGCACAGAGAGAAGTATGAAACTCAGACCCCCTGGGCTCCCTTTGCATCTCCCATGCTGGAGGACAACACTGGCCACATAGCCTGTCCCCAGTACTTTCTACTTTGGACCAGTACTGTTCCAAAGGAGGAAGCACCTAGTAGCCACATGGGGTCGTGTATCAGCCTGCTCCGCTCCCAAGACCTCTAGGGGCCCCACAATGCCTCTCGCCTAGGAAACGATCCACAGGCTCCGGTACCTGATACTTCTCAGACCTCCAACCAACCAGGGCTTTAGGCTGGCTCCCCAGAGCTCTCCCAGCCAGCTCGGGCCAGAGGATTCTCCCAGGCCACAGATCGCTTCAGTTCTGTCCTGAAAGCACACCTGGACCCTGTCCTAGTCTCACAGAAGGCTGATGGTCCGCTCTGATATGCATGTCAAGCCTCATGTGCTGTGTTTGTGTCCCGCCATGTGTTGTGTCTGCATCCCCCCGTGTGTTGTGTCTGAGTCCCCCCCTGTATTGTGTTTGTGTCTTAAGGGAAGCAGATTACAGGCAATGAATTTAATCCCACAAATGCTGCTTAATTTGGTAGGAGTTTCAGGCACCAAGACCAAACCTCTGAGGGAAAAACACATTTTGAAGCAAATGGGACTTTGACATTTAATTAATTATATCAAATAGGCCTATGTCAAAGTCGGCTTAATTATTTGCTAAGTAACCATAGCATGGTTAAATAAAATGATCTGAGTCAAGCATGTGAAACACCAGAATTATCCATATTTGGGCGCCCTGATGGAGAAATCAGGCATCACTTTTTTCCATACTTAAAATTTCTGTGCCATTGGGGTGCCTGGGTTGTTCGTTCAGTTAAGCATCTCCCTTCAGCTCAGGTCATGATCCTGGGATTCTGGGATCAAGCCCTGCATGGGGTTCCCTGCTCAGTAAGGAGTCTGCTTCTCCCTCTCCCTCTGCCTCTCCCCTGCCCCCTTGGGCACGTGCGTGCACACTTTCTCTCTCTCAAATAAAATATTTTAAAAATGAAAACTTCTGTGACATCAGTTTCACCACTAACAATCCAATAACAATCCACTTGGCCTGAGTGGATTTTATAATTCTTTTTTGTTGTTGTTGTTTTTTGTTTGTTTTTTGTTTAACTGAAGAAGGTTCACTTCAAGAGATACCATAAATTTGATGGGGAGAAGGAGGAGCGACCAAGTAACACTTAAATGTCTTCGTCATCATTCTAACACAGCTAGCAGGTCACGCAACAGCATTTCTGAACGTCTCTTAGATAGGGGCAATTCGGCAAGGATAGAAGATGACGTTCCTGACCTCAGATTGTTTCTAATCAAGCAAAAAAAATGAAGCATACATATGTGGCATGCAAAATATGTTCTCATGAATCCAGAAGATAGAATTTCTGAGAAATGTAGGAATGGCTTAGTCATGTAAAAAGTTAGCAAAGATCCCTATAAAATTATATTCTTTTCCAGCAATTCTGCACGTAAATGGGAAAAAATTTCGAAACACAAAATAGTTCACAGAATAACACGTAAAACAGTAGAAAGTCCCACCCTCTAGTGATGTGATGAATTCATTCCAGGCAAATAGCAAATGTACTGGGCACTTACATATGTGTGTGAGAGGGCATTACGTTTTAGAGAACTGAGATATTACATGGGACACTATCAAGCTTCTTTTCAGTTATCATTAAATGACAAACTTTCTCCGCATATTGAATAACTTTTTCAGAAACACGTGTCTCATATTTTTGCCCACACTGTCTGTTAACATAACCTAAGCAGATGATAGGAGAAAATCAAGATCAAACCACATATCATGTTGGAAAGCACCAGCTATAGTTAAAACCATCCTTATTTAAGAAAGAAATATACTCAAAACCACACGCAAACAATATTAAAACAGAAAGGTGGGTGAACTCAAATGGCATCTACAAAAAAAATACCAGGCAGACAGCATATTGGAATATCCCCTAAGGACTCAGGAGAAAACATTCCCTTTGTGTGGTGATCCCTAGAGGGTGGGAAAGAGCGGCTTATTTTGTTATTATTTTATGTGTTTGCAAAATGCCTATCAATGAACTCATAATGGGGAAAAAAGCCAATGAGTTTATTTGCTAAAAAAGGAAGCCTAGGTTAGTTTACTTTATTTCTCTGTCCTGCACACATACTGAGTACACATGGGAACCACAAATGTACATATGTGCTGAAGATTTACAATTCATTTTTTCTCTATAATTTAAAAATGTCTTAGACTTTCTGTAGGGACCAAATAATCATTTTATAAGTGAAGAATATGATAAATGTCTCTTCTCAATGGAAAACAAAACAAACAAAACAAAAAAAACCCTGCTCATTGTTTTCTCCCACATCCTATCTGGGATACAGCAGAATTAAAAACAATTGAACCAGACAATACCTCCTGACAGTATTTATAGGATCTCTAACCCACAAGCAGGATGACAGTACATTAAATAACAGAGTCATCAGTTTTAGGAAGTTTCTACATGCCAGGCACCGCTGATCTATATACAATCCGGCAGCGTACATGATCCCTTTAGTAATGCAACAGTTCTATTAGGTAAACTCAATTATGCACTTCTAGGTCACAGACGAGGAAACTGGGGCCTTGGATTGAGGTGTCTTTAGCAAATGTGTACAGGCTGTTGAGCTCAGACAATCTGTCCATAGACCTTGCCAAACCATAAAGTGGCCTTTCCTTAGCCAACCAGAGGCAGCCCAGAACTGACAAGGACTTCCGGGATCCATGAAATAGACTTGCTCATAAGCCACTGCACGTTCTTTCCAAGCGACTGCATGGCTCAAGACGGTGAGGGTGGGTGCTCCGGTGTCCACACAGAAGACGAGACTGTTCGCAAGATCATAGTTCCTCCACTAACGAGAAGGAGGGGCGTGGTGCCAAGGAAACGGGGAGAGTTCCAGCACCTCGTACATCACTTGCATTCATTGTTCACTCCCTTCCAGGGTAGAAACAAGAAGAAAAAGTATATACATGGCTGTGTGTGTGTGTGTGTGCGCGCGTGTGATTTGTTTTCTTTTACTTAAAAAAAACCAGAATTTGACTCAGGGAAGGAATCACTGATTGAATCACTAGCATCACTCCCTTCAACATCTTGATAATGATTCAAAAAAGGAAAGGGAAACAACAATGGTCTCACAAAGTTCTCTTCCATGGGGGGAAAAATATATTGAGTACCAAAGACCTAGTCATCTTGAATGTGATAACTTTTCATTTTCTGAAAAATCCTCCATGCTGAGAAGAATTCACAATCTTAACCAGTTATTGATGAATCAAATTGGAAAGATACAAGAGGACGTGCCAACCTTGGGCACGAGCAATGAAACTAATGCCCTCATGGACTTCTCTCCAACCAGGAGTCGCCTCTCCTGGACTTGCTTGGGCTTGGTCACTAGGTTGTTCATTCATTAATTCATTCATTCATTCAACAAAGATACATAACCACACTCTAAGATGTCAGTTATTGCCTGGAATATATTTGTGAACTAGCTAAAATTTCAGTCCTCTAGGAGTGGACTGAAGCCAGCAAGAAATGCACAAATGAAAGTGTAAGATAAATTCATGTAGGAGTTAGGCTATGACACCAAATGAGGCAAGTCAAGAAGGGAAGGATAACAGATTTGAGGAAATGGGTTGTGGAAAGCTCCTGGGAGGAGAGGTCCCAGATGTGGGAGCTCAGTTCAGATTCCCAGAGGCAGGACCATCCCATGGGGTCACAGGAGGGAGTGAGGAGGTTATGACCCACATGATCCCGACCCAGTGGGTGGGTCTCGAACCGGGGTGGGGCGGCCACCCTGGGGACACCTGTTGTACCCGGATCCCTGGAGATGCTTTCAATTGTCCTCTCTGAGGTAGCAGCAAGCTCTTGTCCCAGACTGCATACACACCCTCGTGAGGAAGAAAGATGGCTGAACTGAGCATATATTTACTGTGTCCAAAATAAATAAGAAGGTCCACTCTATCAAGAAAACATACAATAAAAAAGTTTAATATAGAATCATTGTTACCTTTATAAAATCTCTAGCTGCAATATTAGGGAATATAAACAAGATCCAGTATAAACTGCGTTTCCATTCTGAATGGTCCCTACACTGCCTCTCATACCTTAGCACCCCGACATGCCTTCGTCTCATTGGGGCTGCACACCTCCTTCATTTCCAGTTTGTCTGGTGAAAGTGTGACAGCCAATGGTGCAGTTACCATGAGCAGAAGCAGGACGAATAAAAGTCACAGAACGAAGGACAGGGAGAAAAGATGCAGCCACCGGGGACAGAAAGGAGATGGGTGTCTGGAGGTGACAAGGAACAGCGGGCTGGGCTCCTGTAGAGGGCAGGCATCCGCCAGCGAGGACAGTGGAGCTCTCCGGCACCATGTCAGATGCTGCCCAGAGAATGGAAGGAGAGAGAAGCAGAGAAAGTCAAAGGTTACAATTTCGTGTCTTCCTTATACAGTTTCCCCCATACCTTTCAAGTGAAACGTTTTCATTTCTGCTACCAAGATGTGTAGGATTTGGTAGGATGAAGTTTTGGGGGACATGAGAAAGCTGTTTGTATTTTGGGCAAAATTCTAGAAGATTCATGCAAGAGAACGGGCGTTTGCACTTCCCTGACCCCTCTCCACCTTCCCTGCGGTAAGCCATTTCAGATGTCCCATGTGTGGGCTCCCTTGCAATCAGCGGGCTGTATTCTTCTTCAGGATTAAAGAGAAACAAGAAAACACTGGGTGTCTTTTTCTCAGCCCTGGTCTTACAATCTCCTCATTCATCCATGGCTCCCATTGCTATGCCTTTCCTCTGAACCCTCACGGCTTTCTTCTATGTTTAAGAAGTGGAGACCTCAGGAGGGAAACCAGGAGAAAAGCCTGGAGGCCGAGAGAGTTCGCATCACTAAGTTACAGACATACAAGGTAAGTAAAATCTCCTGCACTGATTGGCACGGAAGGGCTCCCATAACTACGGTCTAGCACAAATGTATAAAATCGCAGAGTTGTTTTTTTTTTTTAATCTGCCTGAAAATTTGGATATGTATGATCATTGTGGTATTAATGCCTCTACTGGTTGTCTTTCCCACCAAATTATGTATTAATGTATGAAGACATTAAAAAATAGAAGCACTGTGACCCACCGAAAGGAGACATCCTCCTCCCCCCACCCTCCATCCCCGACCCCCGCAACGGAACAGGTGACTACAGGGCCGACGTCATTCCCCGAGGACACAGTATTATGTATTTATGGCTGCATCCGCCTTGTTTCACAGTTCATTAACAAGACAGTCCAAGAGGGGACTGCGCGGTTATTGCTTACCGCACGGACTGTCTACACCGCTGAAGAGGCACATACATTCCTGCATAAACAACACCCAGTCCGGGTACCTTCCGAACCAGCCATCCGTCTTACAGGCTGATAAATGTCTCTCCACATCACTGGGTCAATTTACATCGTCTAGAGTTAGGGGGAGCAGAGAGCCCAGAAATAGAGGAGCTAAAGCTGTTCAGAGCCAGAAAAAGGCTGGCAGAATGGGCCCGGGGAGTCCCCACGGTCAGCAGAGGCGGTCAGCAGAGGCGAGCCAGGGGCCGTGCAAAGGCCGGAGGCACATCTGGTGCAAGGTTTAATGCTGGCCGTGAATGGCTGGGAAAATAAAGTTGATAAGGATCGAGTCTAGATCTTCACAGAGAGATTAATCTGGCTTCTGTTAGGAATACACAAAGTTGGTGGGAGGGGTTGGTGGTTTTCCTATTTTTCCTTTTTTTTTTTTTTTTTAATTTTCCGTGTGTGTGTTTTAAGAAGGGATGCCTGGGACGTGAAGTTAAGTGTGCAGGGGGAGGGGAGCTGAAAGTCAACCACCCGCTTCTGCCCTGCCTTCCAGGGTTCCTCTGGGCGGCCAGGAATCCCGGAGAAGATTCCAGGAAAGGAGCTGATGGGCGTGGCCCCGCGGGGCTGCAGCAGGACAGGTCACAGATTTTCTTTTCCCATCAGGGTCTAAATTTGTCTCCATTGTTTCTTTTCATCTTCTTTTTTTTTTTTTTTTTTCCCTCGCTACTAAAAATGGGCCTTGGGCCCAGGGAAGGACAACAATATCTTGACAGAGGGCTCTGCCGGCGGAGACGGGGTCATCCGCATTGTCCCAGCTCCATGTGCCGCAGAGATTACCCCCGAGAACAAAAGAAGTGCGCAACAGAGGCGGGCGCCGCGGGTAAACAAGGGGAACGTGACCCGCGGGGACGCGCGCCTTCCTGCGGCGCTGGGAGTCGCCCCGGGCGGGGAAACCGAACCCCAGAGCTGGCTCCGGCTCCCTCGCAGGCCTGGGAGCGGGCTGGAGACGTCCGGGAGCTGCGTGAGCGGAAATTTAATCAACAGTCTCCTTGCACTAAAGGGCACCCCGATGGCCTCCGAGTTAATACAACTTACAGGAGTTCTATATGACGGGGGGAAACGGACTCCGCGTATAATAGAGGACAGAGTAGTCCAGTATTTTTCATTTATGTGCGATATTAGACTTACTAAATCAATGGCACGCAAGTCAATGACCCAGATGATACATTTATTGTAGTTCAATGCTCCAGCCCACTGTTCGGTGGGCCCTCAAACTGCTCTCCCGCTGTCTGTGCTCCGCGGCAGGCTGGGGCGCTCTGGTCACATCTCTCAGCCCCTTTGCCAATAGCAGCGCCTCTGATTTTAAGAACCCCGTATCTTAAAAATAATACAAAAATAAATAAAAAAATTCAAAACCCCAGCATAGCCTTAGAAGTTAACAGGTGTGCACTGGTTCTTTCTCCAGAGATCCAGAACTGGAAGATGGTCCTAGAAGCCTTCCTTGGGTCGATTTTACAAGATAGAAAGAATGCAAATACCCACAGCCTTGCTCAACTGGACCATACGTCTCAATAGGCCCCTATCACTGTTGTAGCGTCTTGAGACATAAAGACAGGACAGCAGGACTGGGGTGGACGCCGACATGCGGAGAGAGCTAGGCTCACGGTATCCCCGTGGAGTCACAGCTGAGCACAGCCCCGCCCCCCCCTTTCCAGTGTTTGCTGATGCTATCACTACTGAAAGCAAGTTATGCATGGCAAGTCTCTCCCAAAGAGCTGATGGAAAATTGCTAAGTGGAGGACAAGGGAGTGTGCACTCCTCCCCAAAGTGAAAATCGGGCAACTTCTACTGTTGTTTTTACCACGATTCTTACTGTGCGATAAAATTTATGAACGGGCGGCATTGAGGTCGGCTTCCAACATAGGGGGGATTTGAAGAAAGGAATGAATGTGCAGAAGGTGATGATAAGTGAGAGGCTAAAAGCTACCAAGATGTGCGTTTTCATAATGTTATTATGGCTCATTTCAAAATCCTGTAATCAAATTTCCAATCTTTGTATCATTAATCACCTTTCTCAGATACCATGGAAGTAAAATACTTTACAATAATGGCCCTAGGTTGTTTTGCATCCGCTTGGCTCATGTGCCTGGGATAATATTATTTCCCTTTGATTTTTGCAGCGGTATGTGGAACCTGTCATCATAAGGCATTTGGAAAGCAATTTGCAGCCCCTTGACAGTTGGTCTGTCTTTGAGCACCAGAGGGGTGCACAGACTAAGGCGGGTTGATGAGGCCCAAGGCAAGCAGAGGACATGCTTCCAAAAATACATCAAAGTACACATTAGGGTCATTTTACGTGGGTGTTGAAAGTCAAGAGATAACGGCAGAAAACAAATTTTACTGGTATCCTAAAATCAGAAATAAGTGGTTTAGTGGGATTTAGATTTGGGGAAATTGTACATCAACCCCGGAGGGCTCAGACAGAGTTGTTCTTCCTTCTTCCAGCAAATTCATCCCAGCACATCCCAGTGTTTTAGATTTAAGAGGCAATGACAAATAGAAAAGTCAATCCCTAAACACTTAGGATTTAATATACATTGATATTCACCTGACCTCAGGGTAGGAAAAGACTTTTTTAGGATAAAACCATGAAAAAGACAATAAAACACAAAATGAGAGAGGACACGACTTGCTCAAGATGCCATCATGTAGGAAGGACAAACCTAGGGATCCACCTAGGTCATCTGACTGCTAAGGACACACTGTAGGCTCTCTGGAACCTATGCTTGGACTTTATTTTAAAAACACAAACATCTGTACAAGGTTTTAAAATCCAAACAAAAAAATAAGAGAGCTACTTCCTGTCCTGAGGGTCTATATTTGTGGACATCAACTCTGGGAACAGAATCACTAGGGAAGTTTAAAAGACGCCAAAGCTAGTACCCCAACCCAAGCCAACTAAGTAGAATTACTAAGGAGGAGTCTGGCCATTGGTACATTTATCAAAGCACTGCAGACGATTCTAATGTGCAGCTAGAGTTGAGGATGACTGAGAGATAAGGGGAAATTTATATCATCATTTTAACTTAAAAAAATAGAGAAGAACAATGAGCATCAGTAAATGAATCACAGAAAAATTTCAAGTGGATGATGGCAAGTGATTACTCTCATCACTGGTAAGCAGAGATATATGGTTTCAAACAATGGGACATCATTTCTTTCCTATCAAATTAACAAAAGGTTTTTAAAAAATTTTTGACAATGATAATGGTGATGATGATACCCTTTTATAGCAAAAGAAGAATATTAGGTCTATAATTTGGTACATGCTTTCTAGAAGTGTGTAATGAATATGGATTAAAACACTACAATTGATTCCACTTCTCAGAAGCTAGCTTAAGAAAATAGAGATGGGCACATTCAGTCCTGACAGCATGTCTGTAACATTATTATTTATAGTGGCAAAAATGGAAATATTGTTCATGGCAAACATCAGGAGAGGATAAATACATTACTGGTACATGGGTACATGGGCTACAGCACTGAGGACTTTCAAAGTCCTCTTCACACATAGGAGATATGCCTAAGGTGGGATATTATATGAAAAAAAGATATAGAACTAAATACTATAGATTTCCCGTGCTATATGTGCATAAGTAAATTACTAGAAGGCAATACGTGAAACACACACCATAGTTATCCCCAGATTAACATTGTTGCTTACAATTCCTGTAAATTATAATGGGTGACCACGAGGGTGGGAAGGCAGCAGATTCATTCAGAGACTATCTCATTATTCTGCTGAGAGGTTCTATGCAATTCTGAGATCCATGGAGTGCTGGTCCCAAATCTACAGACCTGACATAAGATGTGGACGTACAGAGCTGGTGTTTACCATGCCAAGACTCTTGGTGAAATATTCATCTGCTCTGCTTTAGGCTTATGGGGCATTTGCAGCCACCTATTTACTGATGTCACATTAGTGCTAAAGAATAAGCAAACCCATGCAGATGTTTGCAGAAGTCTAGAAGCAGAATCAATGTTATTGGACCACATTAAACAACTTTTAACATTTTTATGCAAGTTATAAATGTAAGCCAATTAGCATATGGGAAGCAGTGCTGCATTCCCAAGCAGCATATTGATTTCATTCATAGGTAAAGGGGTTTAAATTCTGAGATTTTATGGTCCATCAAAGCTTCGGGGGCAAGTTGCCTCTCCAAAAGACTCCTGTGTATAGGAATCAGCTCATACGCATAACCTCTGCACGCCGAGTGTTTCACCCCTCCCCCATCCCAACTTCCAGAAAAGCCCAGCTATAAACAAAGAGAAGGAGAATTTTTCTAAGTTTAAGAGATATAAGGAAATGCACGTGTGTGTATATATATGTCTATATATAAAAAAATGTTTATATATATATTTTATATATATATAAAAAATGTTGATGGCGCCCATCTACTTGGTACGATGAGGGCTGCACATGGTTTCTGCCCATGTATATGTATAATTCTCTTTTTTTTTTTTGCTGAAATCCATCATTTAAAGACCCTTTCTTCCTTAAGTGCCATTTCTTCCCTGAACCTGTTGGGTCCGTAATAATGTCCCATCAGGATTAAGTAGACACCACCACATAATTCAGTAGATGGGATCTAGATCAAATGACTTTCACAGCGGGAACCAAATCATCCTCTCTTCAGCAGGAAGCTAGAGCAAAGGAAGCACAGAGTAAGAGTTAGACTGAGACCCTCTATTTTTTTGTGTTTCTCCCACATTAGCAAGTGTCACAGTGAGAGGCAGTGAACAGCCATCAGGATTCCGAGCCCCGAGATAGCACGCTCGCGGGCCATCCTGTCCACAGACAGTGACACACCTTTGATGACCTTTGCAGAACTGGGGTTCATTTGTCCAGCTCGCTGTGAGGACACGGGAAGCTTTGGCCCTCCTGGCTGTGTCGTGGCCCTGCCCTGCTCTCCTGCGTGTTATTCAGTGCCCACAAAGCTGAAAGGACCCACCAAACAATATAGAAATGTCTTGGTGGGCAGCAGATCTAAGAGAAACAAAGCCACCCGTCCTCACTAGAGGTTGTTGCTTTTCCTACTTCAGGAAACGAGCAAAATGGAGAGAGCACCCATCTCCCCCGAGCAGTGGAGGCAGCGGGTTGCACACGTGTTTTGCTACAGGGAAACGCCTACTGCTGCCCAGCTGTGCGAGGCCCAGCACGACGGCAGAGGAGAAGGCCGACAGAGTGCGATTCAGGAGGCTGGCTCTTCAGTTCAAGACTCCATGTGTGTGGCCTGTAAGCGGCCTTCAGAGTCCGTCACAAATCGGCATGAAGACACCTTAAGGGGTTGAATCCCCACGTCATACAAAACCCTGCGATGTGTGGGCTTCTCTGTGCTCAGACATGAGGGCTGCATTTGGGGAGAGGCCAACGAGGGATAAAACCATGTCCCTCCCTCAAGGAGCCTTGTTTACTTCAGGCTCAAAGGAAAAGCAACGCTCCCCTTCTCCTCCTCAAGATGGACCTCACCCCCACCTGCACTCCACGCATCATCTAAGCCAACCGGGTTTGCTCCCCCTTGGCCTCTAGCTTTGTGTGCATCCAGCCTCTCCCTCTCTGCACCATCTGGGCCCCCTGTGGGATCAGAGACGTGCTCTAGCTGCTTCTTTTGCAGTTAAAATCTTTCCTTCAAGCTCACAACCCTTCTTTTTCCCACCCTGTCTCTCTTTTTGTTCACAGCCAAGCCCCCAAGAGAACATTTGACCCCAGCCTGCCTCAGTTCTCGCATTCTGCCTGCAACCTCAAGCAATTAATCTCTGTCCCTACCAATCTGCCACGTCTACTCTTGCAAGACAGCTTGCCGGCTGTCACCTGAATGGACTCTAATGTCTGCACTCAGCACCGTACTTAGTATAGGAGATGTCTTACGACCTTAGCGTAGACTCTCCTCTCTAGCCTCGAAGCCACGAGAGCTACCCAACCGGGTCATCTGGCTTCCAGCTTCATACTTCCATAATCCATTCTCCGGGCTTCTGCAGAATGATCTCCCCAAATCTCAACCCCGCCATCAAAATCTTTCCATGAGGCCTTACTGTCAAAAGATAACATAAAACGTTATGTATGCAAGTCTGAGGCTCCTGGCTGGCTCAGTCAGTTGAGGGTTCTTCCAACTCATGGTTTCTGCCCCGGTCATGACCTTGGGGTCCTGGGATAGAGCCGCATGTGAGGCTCCCTGCTCAGTACAGTCTGCTGGGGATTCTCTGTCTCCCTCTCCCCCTCCCCATCCTCCAAATAAATAAATAAATAAATAAATAAAAATAAAATCTTTTAAAAAAATGTTGATGGCACCCACCTACTCAGTGCGATGAGGGCTGCACTGTGCCAGCTATTTTCCTACAAGATTTATTTATTTACTTATTTGAGAGACAGGGATAGAAAGCCCAGCAGGATGGAGAGCAGAGGGAGAAGCAGATTTCCTGCTGAATGAGAAGCCAGACCTGACCAGGCTTGATCCCAGCACCCTGAAATCATGACCTGAGCCGAAGGCAGATGCTTCACCAACTGAGCCCGTGGGGGCCGGGGCGCAAGAGGATAAGCAGACATAATCCTTGCCCCATGGAGCTTACCGTCAGAATGAGAGACAAGGAAAGAGCAAGTAAAGTGACGAATGGTATGGCTTCAAACTACCGTGGGGGTTCCAAGGAAACAAATCCTATTCCAGAAATTAAAAGGATGGGGAAAATATTTTGGATAGGGAGGTGTGGAAAATTCTCTCTGAAAAAGTAGCATCAAAACAAAGTAAAATTAAGATCCAGCTGAGGATTCTGGGATCCTATGACCCAAGAGCATCTAAGGACCTGACTCAGGACGGTGCCTGTCACGCCTAAGGAAGGGCATGAGGGCTGAGGCACCTGGGTGGCATCCAACTTTCAATTCAGGTCATGATCTCAGAATTGTGAGATGGAGCCCCGACGGGCTCTAAGCTGAACATGGAGCCTGCTTGGGATTCTCTCTCTCCCTCTCCTTCTGCCCCTTGCCCCACTCTCTCTCTCAAATTTTTTTTTTTAAATAAAAAAAATAAAGAGAAGGGCAAGAAGGTCAAGCTGACTGGACAGCAAGAAAAAAAAAAAAAAGGTGGGGTACCTGGGTGGCTCAGTTGATTAAGCGACTGCCTTCGGCTCAGGTCATGATCCTGGAGACCCGGAATCGAGTCCCACATCGGGCTCCCTGCTCGGCGGCGGGAAGCCTGCTTCTCCCTCTCTCATTCCCCCTGCTTGTGTTCCCTCTCTGGCTGTGTTTCTCTCTGTCAAATAAATAAAAATAAAATCTTTGAAAAAAAAAAAAAGGCAAGAAAGAAGGTTGCTGATGTAGGCAGGGACAAATCCTGCCTGGTCTTGTAAGCCAGAAGAAGGAATTTGAATTTTGTTATAAGTGCAATAGAAAGCTTTTGAAGAATATTAAGCAAGGGAGACACAATCTAATTTTTTTTCGGAAACAAAATTCTGGCTGCATAGTGACAAATGAAATGTGGAGGCCAGAGGAAGCCAAGTAAACGTCATTGCCATCGTCCTGGCCAATGACAATGGCCTGAACTCTGAAGGTGGCGGTGGGTGTGGAAGGAAACAGATGCAGAGGCAGGGCTGTGGGGCTGGCTGTCCAAGCAGAAGGGAAAGAGGAGGCCGGAGTAGCCCAGCCCAGTAGCCTAGTGCGTGGGGTGCCATCACTGAGGTGGGGAAGAAGGAGACGAACAGATATGGGGGAGAATCAGGAGTTCAGTCGCAAATGTTAACTTTGAGATGTGGAGTTAGAGATGTACTGTAGATAATTAGAAATATGAGTCAGAGGAACTAGCTGGCTGAATATGTAAGTCATCTCTACAGGAATTGTATTTATAGCCTTGGGGATGGATGAAATCATCCAGCAAGAGGGTGGCAAGTGAGAAGAGTGTGCAGAACAAAGAAACCCTGAATATTCGAGGTGCAATAGAGGAAAGGGTGCCCAAAAAAGAAGGAGAAAAGAAGGTGCCAACGAGAGAAGAAAACAGAAGAAGGGGGCATGGGAGAGGAGAGGCCAAATGAAGAAAATGTTTCAAGAAACAAGAATAAGCAAAGATGTTCATAAGGCAAGGGTTGAAAATTAATCATTGAAATGGGAAGAGAGGTGATGAATAAAAGGCATCTGGAAACATACAGCTGAGTGAATAGATAATTCAGGGAGGCAGAGCTGCAACCAGTAAGTTACAAAGGAAACATACAGACCCTCACAATTAATCAAAGACATAAACATTGATGAAAAGCGTTTTCAGTGGGGCGCCTCCGTGGCTCGGTCTTTGGGCATCTGCCTTCGGCTCAGGTCATGATCCTGGAATCCCGGGATCGAGCCCCACATCGGGTTCCCTCCTCAAGGACGAGGTCTATTTCTCCCTCTCTCACTGCCTCTGCTTGTGTTCGCTCTCTCGCTGTGTTTCTCTCTGTCAAATAAATAAAATCTTTAAAAAAATAAGCATTTTCATCAATAAATTAATAAATCAGTTTTTAAAGTTATAATAACAAGACAAATACCATCAGATTTCACTCATATGTGGAATTTAAGAAACAAAAAACAAGAATAGATAAACAGGGGCACCTGGGTGGTTCAGTCAGTTAAGCCTCTGCCTTCAGCTCAGGTTTTGATGCCAGGGTCTTGGGACAGAACCCCACATTAGGCTCCCTGCTCAGGGGGGAGACTGCTTCTCACTCTCCCTCTGACTCTGCCCCTCCTCACTACTTATTTGTTCTCTCTCTTTCTCTCTCTCTCTTTCTAATAAATAAGTAAAACCTTTTTTAAAAAAAAAATAGACCCAAAAAACCAACCCTTGAATACAGGGAGCAAACTGGTTGTAGCTGGGGGGAGTTGGGTGGGGGATGGGTGAGCTCGGTGATGGGGATCAAGGACGCACTTACCGTGATGAGCGCTGAGTATGGACAGAATTATTGAATCATTATATCAAATGGCTGAAACTAATACAACACTGTATGTTCATTATATTTCAATAAAAAGTTTTTATAATAACAAAACGTCAACCAAAGTGTATCGATATCAAGAACTTTGTCCCCGTAGTTGCACTTATAGGAACTGACTTAAAAAATTAACCTAAAATACTTGCATGCCCCAAGTTGTTCACTGAAGTATTATTTATAATACTAAAAAACAGGAAAAAATTAATTACAGCATATTTACTTAAATAATTTGCAGACTAGAATATAAAATATATTTATGATATAAAGGGAAGTAAGTAACAGAAAAAATATATTTAAAGCTCTCATTACAATGCAAAAGTTCATCTGTACCGAAGAAAAAGCACCTGGAAAGTGAAGCAACCGGAAAACAAGGAGTAATTTTATAAGGCAGGCGGAATTATAAATAATTATTCCCTCTATTTTCTGTACCGGCTGTAAGGTGCTTTGTATCTGTTTCATACTAAAGAAGATCTTATTAAATATTTTGAGCAATATTATTCTCTTTGGACCATATGGACAACAATTCTGTCATGAATATAATTTTGAATAAAGAGGGAAAATATTAATATTTATGATCTTTATATCATGGTTGTGGGATTTTTTTTTAATGGATGTGCTCGCACATTTATCTTGAGACCCAAGTTCTTTGGTTTATTCCATTTATAAATATGGACCTTAGTGAGTTGTTGTAAATGAGCTCTGAATCTTGCTTGGCTAACAGTTGACAATCTCTTGAAAGATCTTCATTTCCAAGGTTTTTTCCATTCCTACTTTACCAAGTCCCCAGTGACTGGGGGAGCTGCCTACTCCGTGAAACCCCTCAGCTCCTCCTTGGGACATAAGCAGAGTCCCCACTAAGTAAATATTTTCAGAGCAGAGGGGCCAGGAAACTGTCAACTGCTACCTGAAACCTCATTCCCAGAGCAAGGATCCCCAGGACAGATGGATGGTTTTGCTAGTTTCAGTGAAGGATCGGGGCTAGGGAAGCAGGGAGGGGCCCGAGACAGTCCATGCAATGATTGTTTAAAAAAATAATAATAAACAAGAGAAAGAAAAGGAAAATAAATAGGAAAGGATGAAGAAGGTGAAAGAAAAATTAAAAGACCTTAAAATGACTGCAAATTATCCAAATCAATCCCCAAGTTTAATTTTGGAGAAAAAAAAAATGTAATCATGTCACATAAATTTACCCTTATTTCTCTCGACAGAAAACTGGAGGGGAGAAGAGGGAGAGGAGCCAAAAAACAATGCAGAAAGTGTCATGTGAATTCGTTGGGCACAGAAGAGAAACTGAGGCACACGAGAAAAAGTGAGGCATGTCTCTGGGAACTTGAGGAGAGCAGAAAGGAAATCTATAATCTTCAGGTCTGATTTCCAAAGAGAATAGCAAGTTTCCTCTACATTCTAGTTAAGATGCAACATATGATTGAAAACCTTTATGTATAACTCCTTTCTAAGCACAAAACACTGTAATGCAATTTTAAAAACATGCTTTCTCCAAGGTGAAGGCTGACTGGCTCAGTGAAGAGAGTCCCCCCGCCCCCAGCAAATCTGATTGAAGCTAAAAATGACATAAATCACATAGAACTATAATTTGCAAATTCATTGTGTGAAGTAATTAATCAAAGCATGGCTGAGTTTAGCAGTTGGGACTTTGATCTGACAAGTGGAAGAAATATAGTGAAACTAGTCAGGATCAGGCGGTAACGTTAGGACTTAAATGGTTTTCCATGCTAGTCACAAGTTTAATTACTTCTTTTTTTCCCACTGACAGTCCCAAATTAAAATAAATGGACCACATCGAGACAAATCTCGGATGCATGTAGTGCTTAAGAATATATTGTTCCTGATACAGGAATAGCTCGAAAGCCATGAATAAGTTTGCTCCTTCAGTTTCCTAAGTGGTGAAGAAGTGGAAGGAGGGGTCAGATGGGCCATGGAGGAAAGCCACCAGCTAATCCTGAACCAATGTCCATGGACTGCTTGGGGGAGCTGGGAGTTTTGCTTGCCAGTATGAAGGTTTTAAAAGAAAAGACAGCTGGGGGAAATGGAATAGACAAATGTCCTGTGGTCTCACCGTGCCCTGGACCAATCCCTTTCTAAGTGCAGGTAAATTGTTTTATATTTAGTGACAACAATCGACTCTATTATGAATTAATGAGGGGTCGGAAGCTTGATTGGAGATTGTCTGCCCACACATTTGCCATCATCATCATAAAAAAAAAAAAAAAAAAAAAAAAAAGACTACTGCTAACTTGAAGCAATGAGGCGTCTGAAGACATCAGGCCAGGGAGTTCTAGAAGCTTTGCACCCACTACACCATTTCCAGGAGTCCTTTTGAGGGTTTCCTTTCTGGCTCCTCCTCGGCCCTCTGGTGAACTCCTGGTCAGCGTTCTCACTCAGCCAGAACCCATCACAGAGAGAGTTCTTATGTCACCCGACCTTCTTGTTTTTAAATTCTCGGTTTCCTAGTATTTTCCTAAGACGCATTGTATCTCATTAGAATGACCTGGAAAGCCGCCGTGCTCCGTTCTCTAGGGCAGCGGTAAACAGGAAGAGAGCTGCCCCCTCAGAACCGGGGCCCGCTGCCCTCATGCTATTCAGGCTTGGGAAGCAGAGATAAGCCAGCGCCTAGAAACAGTCATGAGTATGTGACAGTCTGACCAACTCAGCGAAGGGGTTCAGCAAACATGTCCAACAGGCTTCGTTCCTTCCTGCTGAGGCCCCGTTTCCACGAGAAGACCGCATGAGGGTCTTTATGCAAGGTCATGCACTCTTGGGTCCATCACGCCCACCAGCCTTGAGCGGCCCAGCCAGAACTCCGCACCTGCCTCTCCGGTCCACCACAGAGGCTGTTTCCAGCTTTTCAGCTTCCCACCAACCTCCTCTGACGCACCGTCTCAGTAGTTCGCTTGCCCTCGCCTTCCCCAGAGCACATAGGTGGACGGGGACAGCAGCTGTCCCATCCTCTCACCATGGAGGCAGACAACCGACATACAAGTGCACCCATCTCCCAGGAACCCCATGTGCTCCAATCCTCCAGACTTAGTTCTTTCCTGTGTCTTCAAGACCTCGCCTCATTCGACGAGTTACTGAAGGCCCTTCCCTTCACCAGAGACCTGCTGGGCACCTTTGGTCATCTCGATGATGAAAAGGTATCCGTTCCTCTGGACGCCACCGAGTCTGACTCTCAGCCCCAGAGTGGCCCCCTTCCCATACAGCCCTGCCCTTTCCCACCACCAACCCGGCTGCTTATGCTGTTCCTTCAAAGCCCAGCGTTCGACTGGGTTCTTGCCAGCTAGTTTTTAGAAATGTAAAGAAAGAGAGAAAGGTAAGGAAACCCAATGTCAAAATCTCCTCCTCCTCTAGCAAATTCCTACTTCTCATAGACCAGCTTTCTGGAAGTGTGGTCTATATGTTTCTAGTCCTCACCTTCCATTTGGTCTTCAGTCTACTAAAATCTGCCTTTTAACTGGTTTCTTTGCTGAAATCATTGTCATAAAAATCTGTTTTTTTCTTTGTCACCATTGGTGTGTCATGGTGTGGTTGCCCCTCCCTGTTCTCAAGGTTTCCATGTCCCCCTCCCCAAAAAAACCACTCCTAGTTTCCCTTCCATCTCTCTGATTGCTCCTTCTGGGCACACTTTTGCCAGCCCTTTGAATATTGGAGTACTTCCAGTTACTGTCCTAAAGCGTCTTCTCTTCTCACTGAGTAGTCCCATTCATTCCAATCATTTTAATAACGCTATCTCTTCTGATGACTATCCAGCCGAAGGGCTCCCGAACTTCCAACTATAGAGCCAACTGCCCAATGGGCAGCTCTACTTGGATAGCCAATGAGCTCTCACCATCAACAAATCCCTATATGAAACTTGTTATAGCTCAGTGAGGGATGTAACTAAGAATCCAGGTGCCCTTGCCAGGAACCAGGGCGGCACCCTCTGAAGCTTTGCCCTTTCCATCCCCCTACAAACCCATCCCCCTACAAACCCATCCCCCTACAAACTATCCATTCTGTTTACTAAGTGACTCTCAGCTCCAGCTGGTGGTATGCTTACGCTCACTACCTTCTCTCCAGAATTCCAAGTGTCCTAACTGCATTTCCAACCTCTCTTCTTGCCCATTTCTATTCCACTTTCTCGAATTCTCTTTCTAAATGCAAGTATGACTTTGCCCTCAACTGCTTAAAATCCCCTCCCTGCTCCTTGTTACTCAAATACCTAATCTAAAACTCTTTACAGTGGCTTATATGGGTGTATGACCTAACATCTGTTTTCTCTGTCCTCATGTCCCAGTATCGCCTCTGTACACTAACTTCCTCTGGTTTCGACAGCACATGTCACGTCTACCATCCCACATAATGTCCCATCTGCCTAGGACGTCAGCTGTCTGACCCTCCGCCCAACCACTACGTAGCTCTAAGCCCTGCTTCTCCTCCACAGTTGAATTGGTCGTCACTTCCACTGGGAAGCTTTCTCTGACTCCCAACATCCTACCACCTCCTGGTCTGCGATAGGTACTGAACAAATTAAGGAAAATTACTGAGTCACATAAATTATGAATTTGAAGAAGATTCTAGCTTTGATGATGTGAAATGCAGGGCTCCATTTTCCCCACATTTCAGCAATGCTTCTCTCTGGCATGGACTTCATTCTTGTGTGAGCTTTCTATGGGAGGCAGGAATAATGCCAAGCCTACATCATCACTGCCTGCTGCCCAAGGAATTAATAACAAGAGTAGAAAGACAGAATATCAGGAAGGCAGGGAAGTAAGTAAAAACACCAGGCAAATATTATTTAAGCCTAGTAAAGGATGGCAAATTATATTATATATAAGATCCTAGATCATTTTTTTAAAGGATCTTATTAATTTCTTTATTTGACAGAGAGAGAGTGCACATAAGCAGTGGGGAGGGGCAGAGGCAGAGAGATAAGCAAGCAGGCTCCCCTTGAGTAGGAAGTGTGGGACACAGGGCTCCATCCCAGGACCCTGAGATCAGGACTTGAGCCAAAGGCACATGCGTAACCAACTGAGCCACCCAGGCGCCCCATCCTAGATACCTCTTGGAACCATCGCTCATCACCCCCAGCCCAAAATAATCATTCTTTTCTTCCAACCATGAGATGATTTCAGGAGTCACTCTGGAACGGAAGACAAGCACTGAGAATACACCATTAAATAAGACATGATTTGTCTTCACAGAATCTGGACAGACCGTAGGTTAGTGAGCAGGGACAATACCAAGGGCTGGCTGTTATGACAAAGGAGTCCTAGATACTACGGACGTCCATGGGAGGGGCGAAACCCAGCTTTGCAGGTAAAGCTGAGGTAGAGCCATTTACACCTGTTCTGGGGTTTGGAGTTTATCCAAAGGAAGTCAATGAAAAGATTTAGGAGTGGAAAACAGACAAATCAGCTGAGATGAAGAAAGACATAGGACTTCCGTGGCTTCAGCCAAAGGTCGCGAGCATAGGGTTACGGATGAGGGAAGAGACTGGAAAGCTGCCTAGAGGAGTATGGAGGCTTTGGGGAGGTGATTCAGAAGTGGGTAGAGAAGGAGAGAAAAGAATTAGGAATGATTCTCAGCTGATTCTGTCAAGTTATTTACTGCGGACAGGAAGGTAAATAACGGGGCAAGTTGCCTATAATCCTTACGGTGGGACGAACACTCGTGGCCCTTGGTATATTGCACCCATAAAGAAATAATAAAGGAATCATCGTCCCTTACATCGGAAAAATGGTATGTCCTGATAGTGACCGTGACATCTGTGTTGTACTTGTATGAGTCTACTAATGAGGACAATTAGGAGAACAAAGACCACCAAAGAAGCTGCAAAGATTCTACCTTGAGAATTCTCCAAGTGAGACTAGAAAAACCATGAGTGTTGAATGGTCAGGCAGAGTTCTGTTCAGCCATTAGACCATTGCATGTGCATGTGTATGTATTTTTAAAGATTTACTTATTTATTTATTTGAGAGAGAGGGAGAGCACGAAGAGGAGGGGCAGAGGGTGAGGGAGAAACCATCCCCAGCCGACTCCATGCGGAGCCCCACGCAGGGCTCAATCTCACCACCTTGGGATCATGACTTGAGCTGAATTCAGGAGTGGGTCGCTCAACCAAATGAGCCACCCAGGTGTCCCGAGGCATAGTCTTTAAAATGGCGTTTCTAGACTGTTCCACTCAAGCACTTCCCAAATAGATTGGATGGCAAAAACACTCATTGTGCTTGATTTTCATTCTAATTCACTCCAGAGCAGTTCTCTTCATATCCAGAATCATCTTCTTAGGAACTAAAATTCCGACTTCAGCGATTTTGCATTGCTTGGTAGCACATCAAGGGAGAAAAGTTAAAAGTATAAATAGCCTTCGTGATGATAAGTAATCAGATCGACTACCACAATAAACACTTTTTATTTAAGCATTCTGAATTATTTCTTTTCTTTTTTTTTTTTAAGTCTCAGAATCCTGAAAATCAGAATAAAACTTTCCTTCATAAAACACCTGGAAAACTGTATTTTAAGAAACCAAAAACAGCCATAAACTCAACAAGAAGCCAAAGAAAGATACTTGTCTGCGAACTAAAAATAAAATTGAAATGGACCCTGAGAAGGAGTAAATAAAAAGTATCCTTTGAAGCTAACTAAGTTCTGTCTTTCCCTAACCCAGTTGAGTCACTATTCCCTTTTCTCCTCAAAAGAAAAGCTACTTAAGAAGAAGTTCTTAGTAGTAGCTGTGGTATTTTTAGTCTGGCTGCCAGTTAGGTATAAATAAAAAATGTATTTGTTCAAGTTCTATAAATTGGGGGAAGAAACTGGGGGGGTGGGACTGATAACCTGACCAGAGAGAATGAATGGGGATCAAAGAGAAGCTCTGAAATTTATCAACAGACTATTTGTCTTGTCGCTTTATTGTCTCCATATGGAGTTGTTAAAATAGAACAACACACAAACAGTACATTACTCTATAGCCTGAGTTCAGTCTTCAATTATGTGCTTTTTGATTACACAGAAAACTGTATTCAAATTGCCCCTCAACCCACATTTTATTATCTGAGTTGAGGATGTCTGGACAGAAATCAGAAACTTTATTGGAGTGACCGTTTACTCTAGAAATCTTTGCTGAGCACGCTTAGCCTTAGCCCAGCTCGCCCATCTGGTTTCACCCTGTGCAAATGTATAATGCAAAAGCTTTTAAGTGCGAGGAAAACAATGTGATAGATGTCTTATTTTCCTCCCTCGTTAGAAACAAAGCTTTGTGACACATTTACTAAAACGGGCAGTTTATCTGAGTGTGTATACATGCATGTTCAGGATTAAATAAAGGCTTAAAAGAATAAAATAGAGTGTCTTCTAAACACTAACACTGTAATGACTGGGACAGCTGATAATGTCAATTACAATGACATGGTTTTTAAATCTTTTCTAGGATCTCAAAATAGTTCATTAAAAGAGAATGCCTCATGCAATTAGGTGAGTGACTGGGGGAGGGGGCGCGTTAACGAACAGCCACAAATAACCAATCCTATCTTTCTCTCTGAATTAACTAGATTCGGAACTGAATTGATCCACTGACTGGCATTTACAGGAAGGCAGCCGGGGCCAGCTCTGTGGTTATAAGAGCCCCACGCAGGCCATCTATTTGTGTCCTGGGTAAGAACCGAGCCAACACTCGCGGCACAAATCAATATCAATATCTAACCTACATTTCAAGGCATTTTCCTTTCTAATTTATTTTATGTAATTCTGTTTTATTCCAGAAGCATTCTCCTTTCTCTTTCCACCTCTATTCTGGAAAGGTAAAAATATCTTTCAGAAACCTGGAAACTGATTATGTTTCAACACATAGTTAGGGGGTTCACATTGGAGATAAAAAGACCTTGGGAGCAAAACAAGGGCATTTTAGGAAGTTAGTTAAGAGGACATCATCAATGTTCAGTATAAGTAAAAACACATTTCCCCAAAAAGAAGTTACATATGCATGTGGCAGTCTCAGAACAAAAGATAGAGAGAGTCTTTTTAGGGTGAAGTTTTCAGAGCCTAGGAATGAAGGCTCCCTCTCTAGTCAGACATAATAGGGGGCAGGAGTCGATCAAACTTAAACACAAAAATTTGCTGGAGGGCTTGTGAAAACAGATTTCTGGGCAGCATCCCCCAGGGATTCTGGCACAGTTGATCTGGGGTGAGACCTAACACTGCGTTTCTGAGCCTAGTGATGATGCTGATGAACCTGGTTTAATGACAAAGGAATCAGCTATGGGACCTACTGCCATCTGGGCTGGAGCTGGCCAGCCTCCTGGTCCAGGAGGGGTCCCCAGCCCGTCTCTCCACCCAAGGAGCATCTGGAAGGGGAAATTTTGTTCTTTCTCCCTGCCTCCTTGGGGACCTCCATAGGACTATATCAGGTTTCCTTGCCAAATCCAGTCTAACTATATGCCTACTAAATACTTCTTTCTTTTTTTATTAAGTTTTTTATTTTAATTTCAGCACAGTTAGCATACAATCGTGTAATAGTTTTGCTTGTACAATATAGTAATTCAACAGTTCTATACATTTTTCAGTGTTCATCATGACAAGTGCACTCCTTCATCCGCAGCCCCTGTTTCCCCCATCTCCCTGCTGCCCTGCCCTCTGGTGACCATCAGTGTGGTCTCCGTAGTTAGAGGTCTGTTTCTTGGTCTCTCTCTCTCTCTCTCTCTCTCTCTCTCTCTCTCCCCCTCTCTTCCCCCTTTGCTCATGTGGTTTTTTTTTTTTCTTGAATTCCACATATGAGTGAGGTCATATAGTATTTGTCTTTATCTGACTTATTTCACTTAACATTATACTCTCTAGCTCCATCCACATTGTTGCAAATGGCAAAATTTCATTCTTTTTTATGGCTGAGTAATATTCCATTATATGTATAAAACACACACACACACACACACACACACACATGGCCTCTTCTTTATCCATCCATCTATCAATGCACATATGAGCTGCTCCCATAATTTGGCTTTGTAATAATGCAGCAATAAACATCCGAATGTATCTATCCCCTTGAATTAGTATTTTTGTATTTTTTGAGTAAATACCGAGTAGTACAGTTACTGGATCGTAGGGTAGTTGCATTTTGAACTTTCTGAGGAACCTCCATACTGTTTTCCACAGGGGCTGTACATGCTTGCATCCCCACCATCTGTGGGGGAGAGTTCCTATTTCTCCGCATCCTCGCAACTTGTCATCTAATGTCTGCCTCCAGAAGTACCTTTCCAACCACTTTTTACAAAGTATTGTGATCGAAGGGTGAGAGCAAATGATTCCTACAGGGTCTTCCTGCTCCTGAACTCCAGTACCATCCATCATTACTTTTACAAGCTCGAGTACATCAAGCCATCTCTCCAAAGCTCAGTATCCTGATGTATAAACATGCTGGTGGTTTAAAATATAGTATATACCTCTACGACATCAATGAAGATCAACGAGACAAAGCCAAGTCTCTTTGAAGCTGCAAAAAGCCCACCAGGACTTTTAAGGACTGTTACTACACATTTCTGAAAACGTTTCAATAAAGGGAACAAGACCCTTTTGGAGCAGAGAAAGAGAAGACCGAAAATGCACAGCTACATGGAAGGCGAGTGAACCGAAACTCAAGTAAAACAATTCAAGATATAAACAAGATATAAACAAGAAACCTGCCCGGCTATCTGAGTGTTTCTGGTCTGGATGGTAAAGAGAGGCAGAAACCTGAGAAGGCAGGAGGAGAAAGTACAGGAAGAGGAAGGAGGAGGTCCTGATGGCAAAATGGTCACAACCTTGCCTAAAGTCATTAACCCAGGGCGAGAACGAGGACAAAAGAGCTTTTTCCAAAGCCTCCACCAACAATGGAGATGTTGGTGTTTTGTTTATTTTACACTAGGAGTACTTCTCCTACAGAAGTCTGGGTCCCGGAGTGCATTTTTAAAGAAATTTTCAGTTAGTTACATGTTCTTCTTTTAAAACCATATCCTCATTCAAAGAGGGTGCGATATTTACATGAAACAAATATTGCCTTTCATTGTAATGATAGTATCTTTTCTGCTGCAAAGGGCCTCTCAGACCTGGAAGTCACAGGAAACCATTTCTGCTCCCATTTCTATCTCCTCTTATTCTATGAATTTCGTGCCTCAGATGAGTCATTTATAATTTGGTTATTACAATATTTATCTCAGAGGGAGATTAGGAGCCTTAGCCAATGTTTTTAGAATATTCAGAAAGTCCCTACTGTAAGATTTAGAAGGAATGAAAATGACATTAATATATTACAAATAATGAAAACACAGTAGCAAAAGAGATGATTGAATTCCAAATGTTGCCATTACTCTTTTTCAAAAACAATTTTTTTTTTTTTTTAATAAATGAACTCCTGCTAGACACTTTCTTTCTGGAGAGATAATCTTTCCATTAGCGGAGTAATTTGCAAAGCAAAACCTTTGTATTTCCTTGGCTTAGCTTGTTTTTCTTCTTTTTAAATAGATAAAAGTTCCCGTGAACAGGTTGTTTAAGGGGCCGGTTTCCATTTGCAGAACACAGGAGCCTTGGGCAACAGAGGAAGGGGACACTGTGCACAGAGGGAGAGACCCCCTGAGACTTCTATCACCAGCCTGGCTCTGGGATCAGTTTAACAACTTGGTTTGAATGCATATGAGTCCTGACTGCTAACTTTGCAAATGCCTCCCCATAAAGGTTATGCACCCGCTGCAAATGCAGCATCTACTCGAAAAAAGATGGCCAGGTTGGTTGCTAGGAGATGGTGGGATTCTCTTAGAGAAAAATCAGTCCTGACAAAAAAAAAATTTTTTTTTACATAAAGACCTTTTAAATATAAATACCTTTGACAGCAGCTATTATTATTCACTGACTTCCTTCACATCTGAATAAATGGCAGAAAAATGATATTATTCATATGCCATTATACACTAAAGTGTTAAAATAGAAAAGAGTCTTATTCCCTTCTCTCCCTCCCTCTCACTCTCCTCTCTCTCACTCTCTCTTTCACTCCTTCTCTTTGTTGTCGCTAAAGAGAAAGGAGAAAGCTTTTTTTTTTTTTTTTGGTCTCTTTCCTTTGGATTTGTCTGCTTTCCTTTTTGGATTCCCAGGGTAAAAGGAGCCTCTCAAAACCTCAGACCAAAGATGTGCATTACTGTGTTTTCCTTCCAGACCCAAATGCCTATTTCTAAAGGAGGGGGAGGGTAGGCGTGGAGAAGAGGGCACACCAGCAAGATGCCAGCAAGTTCCCCAAAGTGGGGTTCAGAGCCCACATGAAGAGGCTGTGCCCCTTGACACAGGCACCCTCCAATTTCATTTCAATAATGTTTGCAATTTTCTTCCTACTGGGTTGACGGGAGGCCTAGGTGCCCTGTCTGTGGATCCTTGCGCTCGACTTTTGCTACAAGTGACCCGAACAAATAGAACATGCAGCAAGTAATAACTTGCTGTTTATAAACTGTGTCGTTGGTAAATGAAGCTGCAATCTTTCCTAATTCAGTGTGCCCTGCCTGCCCATGGAGGACCTGAGAACCTCCCAGCTGAGGCACACAAAGGCCTGGGGCACACAATGTAAGGGGGAGGCAGGGCTCAGCCTTCCTTTGACTAGAGCCCCAAGACTTATCACCCCCAAAGCTCACAAAAAGGGATCAGTGTTGAAACACATTTCATTACCATGAGAATGGCCACCCCCAACTCCAAGTGTGTTATTTTTGTTGTTATTGTGACTAATGTACAAAGTTTCTCAGGAATTTTTTGTAACATGCCTTAGAATTGGACCGAGCCATGTTTCCTTGCACAAATATTGACATGAATCCCTCCGTTTATTTAGCATTTTCCTGTGAAAGGCACAGTATGGTAATGTCCTTCATCCCCTTTCACACATTTGTTCTGACTCTTGGCACCAGGAAGTTCTTATTGTTCTAATCAATGCTTACTGGCCCAATGACATTTTTTCCCTTTTAGTGACAGACATGGTGTGTTTCCTCTCCTGAAGTTCTCATGAGAGTTTCTTGTACTACGTTCGATATACACCCCCCCCCAAAAAAAAGACAATACATTTGCAGGTTCTTCTTTTCCTGGTTCTTTTATTGTTCACCTTCTTTGTTAGGGCCTCCTGGCCCATGCTGCAGCTAATTGTATGAAATGCAGGCATGCCAAATAAGAAAGCCCCTCAAAATTCCAATGACTTGCTCTAAATTCATGAGACGTGAATCCACGGCTGGACGGTGGCAGAATTCTTTTGTGAGTGTGCCAACAAAGTTACATGTTGCTTTTTTTTTTTTTTTTTTTTTTTTTAATGAAGGCGCTCACTTGAATATCTAGTGTTTCAGGAGTTGCAAACAATGCCACAGTTTTTATGCCCTCCCTCAATGATATAATTTGCTGGTCAGATAGCATTCTCCCTGCTTGTGATGATTATTCACCTTTAAGAATTGGTTAGTGTGCCCTGCTTGCTAGAAGAGAACCATTCATAGATTTCTCCATTGAAATACAAAATACAAATGGAAACAACTGGAAACTGGTTGAATATGGCACCCCACCCATGGCGGGATTCTAGGTTGTCGGGAGAATCGTTGGACCCTCCCTGCTCCTACCCATTCTTGTATTTCCCAGTGGTCCCCAGTATTTCTGGACCAGCTCAGTGAAGTAAATGGCAGCTGAGCTTCCTGCTTCAGGTATTCCTGGAAAGATGAGTGTCTGGGGAGATAGATAGAGAAGATCAAGGCTGACTTCCACCTCATGGGGGACATACGGGGACGACTCCTCACATCGTGGCTTCCTCTTAGCTTCTTTTTCTCAAAAACATCAGGTCTGTTTGGGGAAACTGATTTCAGAATCAGATAAAAATCACTGTAGGTCAAGGCTAAGACCCCTGGGGATTCTGGGCGAATTGACAAAACGAGAGATCTGTCAGGTGCCGGGGGCCCTGAGCAGTTTAGCTGAGATCAGGACCACACTGGTTGCCACGGACTCAGGAGCCTGGGACTGGGAAGGAGCTGTGCCCTGGCCCGGTGCCCTGCAAGGCTCTCAGGTCCAGAAAGTGTGGCCTCGTGCTGCCTGGACAGGCAGAGGGGCATCATGGAAGGTCAGGGAGAGGCTTGCAGGAAGCATTACCTGGCATCAGGGACAACCCTAAGCATTCCTCAATGTCTCTCTGCCCTCACCACCCCTCTCCCGGTGCTCTACTCCCACCCCAAATCCAACTGTGATCCCCCCTCCTCCATGAACTATGAGCCAGCCAATTGTCACCCAATGTGAAGGCTTCCAGGGCTCAATGCAATCACCTCTCCTTGTTACATTCTTTTGCAAGTTACTTTCCAGGTATGATTTATTTCTGGTTCATTTCCGGTGACTCAGTTACACAGGATGCAAAATTCTGATAATAATGCTTGTCTCCACATAATGAATCGGGGGGTTGGATTTCTCATAGCAGAGATGTTCTACAAATGCAAAGTATCATTACAACTAAAATCCATGACTAAAGAAATTAAATTTCCTGGAATGTTTTATATCTAACGAGAATGTCTGTAATCCTCTGTATTTACCACTAAACGAGGTAGACTACAAGAAAGAAGATATTTAAAGGGAAGGCATGAGTTCAATGGGAAAAATTAACAAATGGGAAAATTGCAGCACTGTATTTTGTACTTTATGGAGAAAAGGGGTTTGGTAAACATGCAACAGGAAACCCTGTTTGATTTCTGCAAGGGAAATTTAACCAGCAACAGACTCTTGTAGAATCTTCAAAGGAGAAGTTTCTATACTTGTTTACCTTTTGATATGCGGCTGAAAGAGAACACTAAGGCTTGGGCTTAAAAGGAACGATATCATGAATAGTTTCCCCAGCTCTGCTAAATACCTAACCTGGCAGAGAGCAAAAGCATGATCGTGAAAAAGCTGAAGAAAACATATACTACATTTTTGGGGGTGGAAGGGGTGACGTAGTGCACATCATTTCCCAAATTCAGTTTTCTTTATTGTTTCGTAAACACACAAGGCAATCCAACTCAGGCGTGTTGTTTATTTCACATGCCAAGTCTATTTTGAGAACGCAACCTGTTGGTCATTTTCCACACCAATTTCCGACTCCCCTTTGTTGTGGGGTACCAGCTTCTGGCCGTAGGAGATCAGAACAACAACAGCATCGGTACCCCTGGGAATCTCATATATTTATACACCATGCCCCCCAATTTAGAGGTGTTTCCTCTACCTAGGGAATGGCTGCCCTTGCGTCAGGCTGTCAACCGCAGAACTGTCAATAACCCCAGACCACCTCCACCAGAACGAAGGGCTCGTCTTTGAGCCCCCACCATGCCACTGCTGGACGCACACTATGCCAGCCCATTTCTGTGCTTCCTGGCAGGCGAGGAGAAGATGGTGAGGGAGGCAGCAGAGTTGGGCAGTGGGCAGAGTTTGCTCCAAAACCTACACCCTGTACCAACTTCAGCTCTGTTGTCCCCGTAAACACCTCTCATGTCTCAAACCTGGGATACAGTGCTTTCCACGCCCTGAGTGCCCTCCACTCCAGGCCGCCTTGGACGGAGGTGATGCTCCCTGATGCCAGTTTGCGGATCCGGGACCAGACTCCACAGATGCAGAGGCTGGTGAAGAGGCTCCCTCACGGCTCCAAGCAGGACGGGGGCGCACTGTGCCTACCTCAGCTTCCCTGGCCCCGTAAATGGTGCAGAACCCTCAGGTCAGGCACTTTCACCTTACAGGTGTCCTCACACGTGCTCCCTTCTGATACTCCCCACCCCCAGAGTACCTTCCTCAGAATGATGTCTCCCACCCGGGATCTGCAGACATGTCACTTCACTTATCCCTTTGGAACTCCCTTTGCACCTGATGTAGATGGAAAGGTCAGGAGATTTCTAAGGGAGTCCGAAGGGATGAGCCACACCTTTATGTACACACTCAATGGCGGCAAAGATTTCACCTGTACGATTGCATCAGAATGAGATTTGCTCAGAATTACTTTAGGGAAAATAAGTATAATGGGGAAGCTCAAGAAAAGGGTCAAAGCATTATATTTAAATACACTCAAGTAGAAGTCACATTCAGTCAGTTACATTTTTAATTAATTCCAACATTTCACACCTGTAGGCAAGTGCCAAAAAATGTAACACATGCACATTAACTCACCATAGACATTAAACAAACATTATCATTCTGCAACATTTGCTTCCAATATATTAGTTTGAAGAGATTAAGTTAAACATTTTAAATTAAACAGTGTCCTTCTTCCAATCTCTCACAGGTCTCCCTCTGCAGACTTTGTAATGTTAACAGCTGTGTGTATTATAGTTGTTTCGGTGCCTTATCTGTGTAAGAATTGCATGTGCAGAACATTTCTGCCGCTGCTTCCATGTTGTCAATTTCACAGAAGCGTTTTCATGCTGTTCAGTTCATTTCACAGCCTGCTTTTAGACTCCATTCTGGTTTTCCATATGATCCGCCTCGTTACATATGGATCTAGGTCTGCAAAGGTTGTCGACTGTCCCATTCCATGATTATGCCCTGGTATCTTTATTCATCACACTAAGTTGCCTCTTCTCTTTGCTGCTGTGGGCAGTGCCGCAATGATCATCATTTTACACGCCTTCTTGAGCATTCGCGTGGACGTTTCCCTAGAACGAGACACCCAGCACTGAAGTGGCTGGCACCTTCAATTTCCCTCTGTTATTGTTCAGTTTCTCTTTACAGAGGCGAGAGTAATTCACAGTTCCACCGGGGAGGTGTGCACGTTCCCGTTTTCCCACAAGCTCATGAGACAGGTAGGAAACTACTATTTTATCTTGTGTGTCCCTGGAGGCCGGTGTAGGGGAACACCATTCTGTTAGTGCTTCCTTCATGTCCTTTGTCATTATTTTCCCATTAGGTATTTCAACTTTTTCCTCCTGATTCACAAGAGTCCTTCATATGTTCTGGATACGAGTCTTGCCTATGCAGGTTGCGAATATCTCCTACAGCTTGGTTATCCAAATTAATATGAAGGAAAGAAAGCCAGTGCTTACAGAAGAGTTATGACATTAATATTGGGTAACTTATAAAAATGTCTAGAAATTGTTCTTCTTTGGAGAAAGAATGTCCTTCTTCTCAGGGCTAAGCATAAGGCCCCTGAGGCATATCTAAAACATTATACTCTTGAATATTTTCAAAAGATGTAACAGTCTTTTAGGTCCATACGTTGGCATCCTTTTGCTGTTTATGGATAGAGCTAAAACTGATTTATACAACAAAAAGCCGATTCTGTGTTTGCCGAGTCTGAGTTTGGAGAGGGGAATGCCAGGGGAATCTCCTGCAGCAACTACTTATCTTAGAAATCATTTTATAAAACAAATCCCATTCTTGGTGAGATAATTTGTTCTCTGCCCATAGTACGAGGAAGAGCATCATGAGAAGCGAATGTATATCTGTGTACATATGTGTATATTTGTATATGTCTAAAGAGTATCTTTATTTTAATCTTACACTCCACTTGATAAATGAAACTTGGAGGAAACTAACTTTTTATGGCACCACTGTAACATATGCATCATGGAAAAGTAATTTAGTTATGTCTTAATTCTTCACTCATTTCCACTAAAATAAATACAGAACAGATTCAGAAAACTGATGCTGAGGACAGGCTTAGTGAATCTGTGAGCCCGCGGCTGGAAGCCTAAAATATTATTTTGAATTAGGCTATTAACTCATTTGAGATAATTCTATCCAGATTTTGGTCTGTATTTATTCAACTGATTTATTGTCTGTTTTTCTCCCTCCCAAATGGGACTCATTATGTCTCTTGAAAGCAATGTTTTCCATGTTTTCTATCATTTTTTATTTTTCAACGTACTTTATACCCTAATAATTGAGTTATGTATCATGTAGTCCTAATTGTGAAACATGGATTTACTGCATTTCCACTTTAGTGGGCTTGTATGGACGGACGTACACATACACATTGTGTCAAAACGGCCTTTTTAAAAGATGGTGATTACACTTTTAGAAACTTTGCACCTTTCTAAATATTTCTATGGATTTCTGGGGATTTTTGACGTGAAAATGGATTCGCCATTGGACTAGAAAGACTAGAACCACCGTAACCCACTCCGCCATCCACCTGCTGCCTTGGGTGGCCTGCCATGGGAGAAGGGGTGAACTGGGTGGTCTTTGAGTTACAAGGAGCAAGGTGGGAACCGGGCCTGGGCAGTTTCTGATGGGGACTTGCAGTCTTGCTAGAGCCACTTAGTGTTTGTTAATCCGTCTGTTAAAGTGAGAACACCCATCTCCTGAGGTCGTCGTGAGACGCAGCATCCTAGCCAGCAGCCGGCGAGCGTAAGTGCACAGTGGTACCAGCTGCTGTTGCTGCTGCTTTTTTTTAAATTAACACAATGTATTATTTGCTTCAGGGGTACAGGTCTGTGAATCATCAGTCTTACACATTCACAACACTCACCATAGCACATGCCCTCCCCAGTGTCCACCACCAGCCACCCCTCCCCTCCCACCCCTCCCCTCCCACA